>QJSC01019265.1:1023796-1143796 GCA_003697955.1 Calidris pygmaea
GGGGGGGCTGAAGGAGTGAGGGGCTGTGAAGGGAGTTGGGGGGGGGCTGAAGGAGTGAGGGGCTGTGAGGCCAAGTTGACCCTGAGGCAGCAATGTGCTCTTCTGGCCAAGGAGGCCAATGGCATCCTGGGGGGCATCAAGAAGAGTGTGAGCAGCAGGTGGAGGGAGGTCATCCTGCCCATCTGCTCTGCCCTGGGGAGGTCCCGTCTGGAGCACTGGGTCCAGTTCTGGGCTCCCCAGTTCCAGAAGGACAGGGAACTGCTGGAGAGGGGACAGCAGAGGGCTACAAAGATGATGAGGGGCCTGGAGCATCTCTCTGATGAGGAGAGGCTGAGGGACTTGGGTCTTTTTAGTTTGGAGAAGAGAAGGCTGAGGGGGGATCTGATCAATGCTTATAAATACTTAAAGGGTGGGTGTCAAGAGGATGGGGCCAGTCTTTTTTCAGTGGTGCCCAGGGATAGGACAAGAGGAAATGGGCACAAACTTGAATATCGGAAGTTCCATCTAAACATGAGGAGGAAGTTCTTCACTTTGAGGGTGGCAGAGCCCTGGAAGAGGCTGCCCAGAGAGGTGGTGGAGTCTCCTTCTCTGGAGACATTCAAACCCACCTGGACACATTCCTGTGGACCTGCTCTGGCAGGAGGTTGGACTGGATGATCTCCAGAGGTCCCTTCCAACCATATGTGGTTCTGTGGGCAGTGAGGGATTTGAGGGGCTGTGAGGAGAGTGGGGGTCTGGAGGAGTGAGGGGCTGCAAGGGAAGCGGGGGGACTGAGAGGGGTTGTGAGGACAAGTTGACCCTGAGGCAGCAATGTGCCCTTGTGGCCAAGGAGGCCAATGGTCTCTTGGGGTGCATTAAAAAGAGCATGCCCAGCGGGTTGAGGGAGGTCATCCTCCCCCTCTGCTCTGCCCTGGTGAGGCCTCATCTGGAGCACTGGGTCCAGTTCTGGGCCCCCCAGTTCAAGAAGGTCACGGAACTGTTGGAGAGAGTCCAGCAGAGGCTACGAAGGTGATCAAGGGACTGGAGCATCTTTCTGCTGAGGAAAGGCTGAGAGACCTGGTGCTGTTTATCCTGGAGAAGACTGAGAGGGCATCTCATCAGTGTTTATACGTATCTAAAGAGGGGGTGTCAAGAGGATGGGGACAGACAGACTTCTTCAGGAAAAGGGTAAACGGGCACAAACTGCAACAGTAAGTTCCATCTAAACATGCAGAAAACTTCTTTCCTGTGAGTGTGACAGAGCACTGGAACAGGCTGCCCAGCAATGGTGTAGAGTCGTCTTCTCTGGAGATGTTCAAAGCCCTCCTGGACATGTTCCAGTCCAACCTGCTCTGGGTGACCCTGCTTTGGCAGGGGGTTGGACTGGATGATCTCCAGAGGTCCCTTCCATCCTCAACCGTTCTGTGATTCTGAGGCGAGTGGGGTGCTGAGGGCATGAGGGGCTTTGAGGGGAGTTGGGGGGTGCTGAGAGAGTGCCTGGTTCTGGAGGGGAGTGGGGGGCTGAGGGTGTGAGGGGTGTGGGAGGGGGTACCTGGATGTGAAGGGGTGCACAGCTCTTAGAGGATGTGGGACAACGATGGGATATCTGGCTGTTAGAGGTGTGGGGCAGCTGGATGGGTGCAGGAACACTGGGATGAGGCAAGGGCACCTATGCTTCATGGGGAGCCCCCGTAGGGCCAGCAGTGGTTCAGGTGGTGGAAGTGTGTCAGTCCTGCTGTGTGTGCTGAGGTGATGTAGTGCTGGATGGCACGGAGTGTGTGTGACAAATAAGACACCGTTGTGACAAGCAGCTGTCACAGGATTGCAAGGATGGTGCTCCTGTGAACTGGTGCTCCTGTGAGCAATAGTTCCATGTTTGCAGTCAAAAATAATAATGAAATTGCTTTCTTGTAACTTCTAGCCTGTTTTTGGGTTGGGACCCATCTTCTTTTTAATGTAGGAATAAAGAAGATTTAAAGCCTTTTGTTTCTAAGTAAACTGAGTAACTTTTTCACCTACGTGAATTTCAGCAGTGATTGGGTTGTGGGGATATCTCCCCCACTTTTGTCCCAGTGGGGGACTCTTCATGTGACTTCTCTATGTCGGTTCCTGGAACTTTGTGGACATTGTTAACATGTACCAATTGGAAAAAAAAAACCCAAACCACAAACAAAACCAACACAACACTTTAAAGTATGAGTCCGTGTTGAAAAGTATGTAGAAAAGTGATGTACTGGAAAGTAAAATAAGTTTCTGAGACTGTAGTGACAGTTCATTCTCCTTTTTTTGCTGTAGAATTATTCTGATGTTACTGCAATTCTTTTAATTGTAACCACTCTGTACTGTTAGAATAATTAACAAGTCATCAGTCACGTTCATGTGGAGATTTTTAGGCATCTGTATTGTGTATTTTCAACTCTCCATTCACTTACATGCTGTTGTAAATCAGTGGCTCTGTGATGCCACAAGGTGTAAGCAAGCGCATTAAAATGATGCTGCTTCAGATGATTATTTTTGTAAGAAGGAAATTATGACCTTTTTTTTTTTCTTGGAACTTTTAAACACAGAAATATCTATGGCTGCTGTTAATTCTTGTATAGTAGATGAGTTTTACTGGAGTAGCTGTGCGCAGTCAGTCGATGCATGTCATTGCTCAAACATCTATAGTGTAGACCCCGTTGGGGGGAAATACGACCTGACTAATGCATTTGCATCAATTACTGCGAGTGTTTTACTCGCCAGAGGAGACAGTATCTTGCATATTTAAGGAGCCCTATAAGTAGGGGAAATGTTTCTTTAACTTTGTGTTCTGTCTCGGAGAACTAACCCAAAGCAGAAGTAAATATTGTAAAACTAGGCATCTAACAAAACCTTACTTCAGGCGTGTAAGCACTGTCTGTAGCATGATTGCTCTTTTATTTTTATTATTTCCCTCTTCAAAAATCTACTCTGAACTCCCCAATGACCACAATAAATAAGAAAAATGCTCTGTTTAGAAGGGAGACGAAGACAACTATTTTAATAGCTGCCTTTAAAAACTTTATGACTTCAGTCTACAGGCACATCTCTTTTTTTAACTTTTATTTTTAAGATTAAATTCACAGGAATTAGAGAGGTGTGTTTCATGTGCAACTGTGCTACAATCTGGAGAGCGTGTGTGTGTGAGACAAAGTCAAGAATATATAAAATGAGGGAAAAGATTCCTGAATTTCCCTGGGGAGTGTTAAGCAAGAATGTAAAAATTAAGGAAAAAGATCCGTGAATTTGCTGGGGTGATACTAAGTGGTGAGCTTAAAAATATTTTTATGGTATGTTACAACAGAAGGTGTACAGAACATTCCTTGGCCTCGCATAAGGGGCAGGACTCGCTGCACTCCAATTTTGGGTAGGGTTTGAAATCGTTTTATCTTAAAACTAGCTAATTCTTTTTGTTTCCATGCAGATGTCAAAGATGGGTGGAGAACTGTCGAAGGGCAGATCTAGAAGATAAAACTCCAGATCAACTCAACAAGCATTACAGATTGTGCGCCAAACATTTTGAGACTTCTATGATATGCAGAAGTGTAAGTAAAGCCAAGCATTCGTTTTTTGCATCTTGCAAAATGTGATTAATATTTTTCATCAGAACGCTGCGTTTTAATCTTTGATCCCCTGGGTAAGTGATCCCTGGGAAAATTAATCTCCTAGTCTTAATTGAGTTGGTTGTCATGGGCCAGGGCACAGCACGGACTTGCAGATGTTGGCACAAAGGTTGAGGTGGAAATGAGCAGTTGGGGAAGAGGAAAAAAGAACTGCTGCCGCTGGTTTAATATGTTTGTGGAGCCCTGGTCTTCACTGCAGTCCTTTCCTCACACAAAGCAATGTTCATTTTGTTTGTTGTCACTAGAATTGACAACATTATATAAATTTATTTGGTGTAAGTATTTAAGTTTGCGTACCTCTAATTACTTAAAATCGTTAATATGCTCTTAACTGAAGTGTGTACATGGTGTGATTCAGTTAAATTACACTGTTGTGGCCAAGAGATTTAAACATTCTTTACATCTGTCGAGCTTTTCATTCTTGTTATGTTTTGTCCAGCTAAGTCATGGCACTGTTTCCTGTTAATGAAATAATAGCTTTCAGTTCTTCTTGTTAACATGATAACGCTGATTTTAACAGCTTACTTAGCAGTAGCAGATGGTGGATTTGGGGCTTTGTATCTAGTTTTAATCTCCAGGCTGAATTTTGACTCTTATAGATGGGCAAAATCAGTCCTTTAGTTGTGATAGATGATTAAAATACGCTGGTCAGACTTTGAGTTCCTGATGGTGTTACACGTGACAGGGTCTCTGATTAGCCAGCATCCCAGAAACAAATGAATGTTGGAATTAATTCTGAATCAGAAATGAAGTTTCGTGAAACTCAGTTTGTTTAATATATTTCAATTTAATGACGGTTATAAACATAATGAGTTAAAATTTGGTAGTGATATGGTTTGTTGATGATTTTTGTCAGTGTTAGGTTGATGGTTGGACTGGATGATCTGAAAGATCCCTTCCAACCTAAACCATTCTATGATTCTATGAAATTAGCCAGCTTATATCATGTAAATTACACTATATCCAAATATAAAATTTTACTTAAAATATTTTTCTTTAATTGCTAGACAAATGTACGTGGCCATCCAGAAGTCTTTTCATCCTGCTTCTCATTTGACAGATACATTTTCCTTCAGTATGATCTTTTGTGGTAGTATTTTGTGGAATTCATAAGTCTACATAAAGAAGCAGTCGAACTTTTTAATTGTCAAAGTAATTATGAGATTGTTTTTAGGATTGTAACATTTGGATGATAAAACCCAAAGCTCAATAGTAACAAAAAGTTTCCTTTCTGATGCATAGATGCCTTTATATCCAGAAAAAAACAAACAAAAAATCATAATATTACAGTATTAATTATTGTATTTTAGGGTTTCTGATGTGAAGATAAGAGGGAAGAAAAAGGGGTTGTGGTTTGGGTTTGGGTGGTTGGGTTTTTTTTAAACATCTCTTTTTCTGTGTTCTTTTGATACCCCAAAATGGGAATTGCATGGCATAGCTTTATTTTGAGACATCAGAAAGTGAAAATACTTTTCTAAAAAAGGAAGAAAAAAGAAAGGAGAGGGGGGACGTCTGAAATTCTGGGGGCTTTTTTAGCACACACAGTGAGAACGTCCCAAAGATATCCCTAATCCAGATGTCTCTGTTACAGAGCCCTTACAGAACGGTTTTGCGGGATAATGCTGTGCCAACTATATTTGATCTTACAAGTCACCTGAACAATCCCCACAGCAGACACAGGAAAAGGATAAAAGAGTTGGTAAGTTTTTAATGTAAGATGTTTTTTTTAATAATAAAACAACAACAAAGGCAAGAAAGTTCATGTGAAATTTTATATAAAAGTGTCAATAATATTTAGCACTTGAGTGTTCGCGTTTTTCTGTGCTGCCTATTCTAGTATCCTTTTGTTGATTATATGTTAAATGCGCAAATATGCTGATATAAATTTTATATACTAAGGAAAGTTTAATGAAATAATCTGGAAAATTAAATATATTGATCCAGAACTAATTCCATCTTCCAAAGGAAGGGCATAGCTTCCTTTTGCTTGTTATTATAGCACTAACTGAATACAACTTACAGTAGCCTGGAATTCTCTGGAATTGCTACATATTGACCATGGTCCTCAGTTCACCCATTTAACTTTTGAAGTCTGTACCAATTCAGACATGCTGGTTTTAGCTTATTGTTCTGAAAAGATGATCCATATATATAAAACCAAGATCGAGCATCTTTTTGTGGAATTGTGTCTTGGCGATACCTCTTTTGTGTCATTTATAGAAAAAGTTTCCCTAGGTCTCTGCGATTATAAGAATACTGACAATTAAGAGGAATTCAACTCCTAAACTCTGTTTATATGTTAGAAAATTCACAGACAATTTCTTAAGCGGACTCAATCAAACTCATGAGGAAATATTGTTGACTAAAAATAGAGTTAAAGGCAGTTCTGTCTATGACAATGCATATACATATTTAAACAGAATTCTTTAAGGGAAACTATTTACTAATCATTATAAAATACACATTGAACAAACTCCTAATATAAGTATGAAAACCTTAGCAGTAGCAACAAACTACTCTCACATAGTTAGTAGATATGTGTGGTGGCAGCAATAAACTACCTGAAGAAAACTCCTTCTCTTGGATCTTCTAGCACTTTTTAGTAAATATTAACACTCTTAAAATGGTCTCATCTACAATATTGTGTCTGACTTTGATGTGTTTTAATATTTTAAGGTCATGTGATAGACATTATCATCAATGTAAGTTTTGTTTGTTTTTTAAAGAGTGAAGATGAAATAAGAACACTGAAGCAACAAAAGAGTAAGTGGGCAAAATAAGTGAGTTCATAAAAGCTTTATTAAGGCTGACAAGGTAATGTGGGACACGTAATTGTAGATTTTTATATATATCAGGAGGATAATTGAGTTCCTGCTTGATTTAAACAGCCATTCTAAACTCTTTCCTAAATACTCATTCTTTTTTAAACTGGGAACGTAATTCTCTGGACTCCAGTAACTTAAAGGTAATGGGAATAGTAAGGGAAAGCAAACGTTCTGTTTTATTCTTGTTATCTTGACACAGTATTTTATATTTTGCAGTTGATGAAGCTTTTGAACGGGAACAGGCAACTCAAGAATTGAATGAAAGCAATGAACAAAATACTGTCGCGGAGGAAGGAGGGGAAGAGCAAGAGGAGGAAGCTGTCCCCTTAACACTGGAAGAAAGAGAAAACAAAGATTACCTTAAATCTTTGTTTGAAATTTTGATCCTAATGGGTAAACAAAATATTCCGTTGGACGGCCATAACATTGATGAGCTTCCAGAAGGTATTTTTACTTCAGATAACTTTCAGGCTCTACTGGAATACAGAATAAATGCTGGAGATGAAGTTCTGAGGAAACGATTTGAGATGACTGCAGTCAATCTTGAGTATTGTTCGAAAACTCAGCAGAAACAAATGCTTGAGATCTGCGAAAGCTGTATCAGAGAAGAGACGCTGAGGGAAGTAAGAGACTCGCATTTCTTTTCTATTGTCACAGATGAAGTAGTAGACATAGCAGGAGAGGAACATTTGCCGGTGTTGGTGAGATTTGTTGATGATTCTCATAATCTAAGAGAAGAATTCGTAGGGTTTTTGCCATACGAGGCCGATCCTGAAATTTTAGCTGTTAAGTTCCACACGACTATAACTGAAAAGTGGGGTCTAAACATGGAGTACTGTCGAGGTCAAGCCTACATCGTCTCCAGTGGGTTTGCTTCTAAAATGAAAGTTGTGGCTACAAGACTCTTGGAAAAGTATCCACAAGCTGTGTATACGCTGTGTTCCTCGTGTGCCTTAAATATTTGGCTGGCAAAATCCGTTCCTGTTGTTGGGGTTTCCATCGCGCTAGGAACCATCGAAGAAGTTTACTGTCTTTTTAATCAGTCCCCTCAATTGCTGGTAGAACTGGACAACACCATTTCTGTTCTTTTTCAGAACAACGAGCAGAAGGGTAACCAGCTGAAGGAGATCTGCCGTTCTCAGTGGACAGGCAGGCACGATGCTTTCGAGGTTTTAGTGGACCTCATGCAAGCCTTGGTACTGTGCTTGGATGCGGTAGGCAACGACTCATCCGTCAGGTGGAACAACTTCATTGCAGGTCGAGCATTTGTACTTTCCAGTGCGTTAACAGACTTTGACTTCATTGTCACTATTGTCATTCTGAAAAACGTTCTGTCTTTTACAAGAGCGTTCGGAAAAAATCTCCAAGGACAAACCTCAGATGTGTTCTTCGCTGCTGGCAGCTTAACAGCAGTGTTACATTCTCTGAATGAAGTGATGGAGAATATTGAAGTTTACCATGAATTTTGGTTTGAGGAAGCAACAAATTTGGCTACGAAACTGGATGTACAAATTAAACTCCCAGGAAAATTTCGCAGGTCACGACAGGGGAACTTGAACTCTGAGCTAACATCAGAAAATTACTACAAAGAAGTCCTTAGTGTCCCCACAGTGGAGCACATTATTCAAGAATTAAAAGATATTTTCTCAGAACAACATTTAAAAGCTCTTAAGTGTTTATCATTGGTGCCCTCAGTCATGGGGCAGCTAAAATTCAATACGTCCGAGGAGCATCATGCTGACATGTACAAAAATGACTTGCCTAATCCGGACACGCTTTCTGCTGAGCTTCACTGTTGGAGAATCAAGTGGAAGCACAGAGGAAAAGATATTGAACTTCCAACTACTATTTATGAAGCACTTCATTTGCCTGACATTAAGTTTTTCCCGAATGTTTACGCCTTGCTTAAAGTCTTGTGCATACTTCCAGTGATGAAGGTGGAGAACGAAAAATATGAAATAGGACGAAAGCGCTTGAAGGCGTACCTGAAAAACACCTTGACAGAGCAAAGGTCGAGCAACCTGGCTTTGCTGAACATAAACCTTGACATAAAACACGACTTGGATTTAATGGTGGACACCTACATTAAACTCTACCCAGAAAAAGTGGAATTTCAGGAAGACTTTATTTCCTCAAACAACCCTCGAGTGACAGAAGAGGCTTAATTTTTTTTAAGCTCTACCTAATCTGTTGAAGCAGATTTTTCTTAAGTCTCAACGCTGAGGAAAAAATGTGAAATCTTAAAAATCATGGCAATTGTATTTCCATTTTAGGTCTCGGACTGAAGAAGCTGTGGTCAGTGACCCAAATTATGTTTTGTTAGTCTGCATTAAATGTGTTACGTGAACAAAGCCAGGCCTGAAAATAAGCCCATGCTCTTGGCAGAGGTGCTTTCTGTATCTTAATGATTGACTTAATTAGGTGCTCGTTTACTTTATTGCATCTTGGAAAAAGGACATTATGATTGTAGATCTGGTGGGGCTGTTACATATTTGCTCATGAATTAGGATAAGAAAAAAAAAAAAAGGCAAAATGTTAAAAAGAGTATAATCCATTTCGGTTCTGTTACTTAGGATTTTATTATTTTTGAAAACTTTAAGAAAAAAGTCTTTGTATATTTAATTGGAGTTTTGGAGAGTGGATTCAGCTATTGCACGATCCTCGTGCTGTGGACTGTTCTCGGTGTAAAGTGAATGTCAGTGGTATAGAGGTACGTTTACAGTTTCGTTGGAAGAATCAACCTCTTTAATCTCTCTGACTGTTTACATTCCTTTGTGTGAGACACAAACCCTTTTTCTTTTTCTTTAGGCTTTTAACAGGCATGGCAGGAGTACTGAAGTTCCAAAAAGACACTAAAAACTTAAAAATTTTATTCCGCATACGTATAAATCTGTTCGTTCTATCCTGATTCTGATACAAAATCGTGCATCTTGTTGTCTGTTTCTTTGTAAACTCATCCAGGAAAGATTAAAATAAGAGCTTGTTGTTTGTCTAGAAGTACGATTGAAAATATTGCTGTTATTTTTTGGCAAGAATAAGACATTTTTGTACAGTTTATTGCGATTTAAAATAAAATGTGAATTGCTTTTTACATAGTATTGTATTTCTTAGTAAGGCTGTGCCTCTTGGAGAATGTGAATTCTTTTGTAAGGTACCTTTTAGTTTTGGCAGTTTTTTTCTCTGTTGTTTTTGAGTGGCATTATCATAAGATGCAGGAAGCTTTGTGTAATAGCACTTCTGATCTGTATGTTCTGCTGAAGGGTTTTTTAAAGTATTTTGAGATAGCACTAAATACAGTGCTTTTAATTGTCAATCTTTGTCTTACTGAAATGGAGGGAAATCGATTAAATTTGTAATGGTTGAAAAGTGAAGTTTTGCAGCTACCCTGATGCATGCCAATTTTAGAACTTATTTACAGTTATCTTTTTATGTACTTTCCAGTTGCAGTGGGAAAGGCTCCCAGCAACAGAAAACTGAATGATTGTACAAACCGTGACAAATGCAGTGCTTAGTGTTTTAATGCAGTCAAACAATAAGAATATATTTGAAAAAAAAAAAACCCAAAACAAAACATACCACCTTACAAAGTAAGCTCAGATATTAAACTGGCTATGTACATCTTAAGAAATGCTTTCAGGAGCTTTTATTTACATTGGAGTAGTAAAAATTACTTTCAGCAAGTATTATCTTTTCTTTCCACTGCTATTTGTGTATGCTTTCTGGCATGCTTCCATGTTAATGCAATTATTGTCTCCATCAGTAAAAAAATGTTTTAGCTAATAGCTTGCTCTGTTCCTCTGAATATAAGAAAATAGCCCAGATCAATGTTAATGCTATTTAAAAAAGAGGGCATTTTAAAATTAGCAGTCATATGGAAAATTGTCTATTTTAAAGAAGATCTCAGTTACCTTTTTGTTTATACCATTAAAATTGTATTTTCCATCCTGGGAATGTCTGTGAGCAGTGCGAGGTGGTCGTGACTGCTGAGATGGGGAGCTCTGTATCAGTAAAGCCAGGTTGGATGAGCCTAGGCTTAAGACCGTAATCAGAGAAGGAAAATTAATACCCAGTGCTGTATAATTGCCCAAAAGAGCTGCAGACTACTTTCTGACTGTGTAAGTGAGATCTTTTTGACTGATGTACTGAGACAAATGGGAAAAGGGAAAGGCCTTAAAAAGCTCCTTTAGCTGCCGAAGTGTCTTCTGGAGCTCAGCTGCAACATATAATTGTGATTAGTGTTGCTAATTAGCTGGCTCGGCAAGCCTAGATCGTTTAGTGTGCTTAATTGTTGCACTGCCTTTCATGGGGATGCTTAGATTGTCTGTGATCAATCAGAAGCTATTTATTAATCCTAATTGAATTGTCCTGTTGGGGCAGAATGTCTCATTTTTAGGCCCATCGGTGCAACGTGTCGCAGGAGGTCTGAATAGCGACGGCTCTGCAGGATGCAGAGGAGCAGAGGAATAGCAGATTCCTTTTAACTTAAGAGATTTGTGTGGAGAAAAGTCACTTATTAAAACTAGCGGCTCCCATCTTATCGCCGGGGGTGCGGAGAAAAGATGCAACTGGAGTGGAATCCATAAAATAGTTCTAAAGAGAACACTTTTGTTAGAGCAGGTCAAAGTCCAACAGAGAAAGTGTCTGAAAATGGGAAGAATAATCACTAAAGATAAACTTTGATTCCATTTTTTGTTAATGGGCCCTTTTACAGAGGGAGTTGTCATCTTAAATATCCTGCCAGTTTGGAGCAGTGGGTACTTCCAAGGTGAGTCCGAGGTATTTACCTCGCTTCGACCTGGCTTTTTGGCGCATTCTATGCGATGAAGCAATATGTATAAATTATTTTAGGCTGAGAACTTAATGTATCTCAGTGAAAGTGGATTTTCCTGAGCTGCTCGGCTGATTTGTGTTTTGCGAAAAGAACAATAGGTGTTATCCCAAAACAGGCTTAATACTCAATAACTTCCAGACCTCTAATGATCCCTTCTTTCCCTACAGAAAACTGTCTTCACGAAGAACATCAGCGTCCCCAACGTTTGGCCTATGTGTAAGTAGTGATGCATCAGCAAAAAAAAAAGAAAATGGAGTTGGAAATTTCAGACAGATCGGTAGTAACTTCAACAGATGTGCATGTTCATTGTGTTTTCTTTACTGTGCAAAGTAACACTGTTAATTGAATAGAATTCAATGTGCGTGTTCCAAAATGTAGTGTTTGTTCATTTTATTACTGCCACGGTTGTCCAATGTTTCTATTAGTTTATTTTCATGTAGCGAGCTTGCTTTTGTTCTTAAAACCATGCCTGTGTGTCTTCTCTTTTAGCTGGCAACGGTTATCTCTGGAAGACTCCTTGAAGGTGAGAGAGACCTGGGAGTCCTGGTGGACAACAAGTTGCCCGTGAGCCAGCAATGTGCTGTTGTGGCCAAGGCCAGTGGTCTCCTGGAGGGCATTAAGAAGAGTGTGGCCAGCAGGTGGAGGGAGGTCATCCTGCCCCTCTGCTCTGCCCTGGGGAGGCCCCATCTGGAGCACTGGGTCCAGTTCTGGGCTCCCCAGTTCGAGAAGGACAGGGAACTGCTGCAGAGGGTACAGCAGAGGGCTACAAAGATGATGAGGGGCCTGGAGCATCTCTTTGCTGAGGAAAGGCTGAGAGACCTGGGGCTGTTCAGTCTGGAGGAGACTGAGAGGGGATCTCATCGATGCTGAGCAATATCTAAAGGGCAGGTGTCAGGAGGATGGGGCCAGACTCTTCTCAGTGGTGCCCAGTGACAGGACAAGGAGCAATGGGCACAAACTGGAACAGGGGAAATTCCATCTGAACATAAGGAGAAACTTCTTCGCTTTGAGGGTAGTAGAGCCGTGGAAGAGGCTGCCCAGAGAGGTGGTGGAGTCTCCATCTCTGGAGACATTCAAAACCCTCCTGGACACGTTCCTGTGCAACCTGCTCTGGGTGGACCTGCTTTGGCAGGGGGGTTGGACTTGATGATCTCCAGAGGTTCCTTCGAACCTCGACCGTTCTGTGATTCTATGAAGGCAAGGCTGGTAGTAGTGAGGTTTGTTCTATCCGATTGAAGAGAAGAGGTGCAGCAGTGACAGACCAGGTGAGCGGGTGGTTCCCTGTTCCTCTGTTTTTTAGTGTCCCAAAGTTAGATATTGCCTAGTTGTGGAACTGGGGGCACAGACTCAAGGAGAGCTTTTAACCATCCGTTCTGTCTGTAGACCTCCCACAAACCCTTACACATTCATGTGCCTGTGCTCCACCAGCAGCAACACTATAACAAAACGTTTCTGGGGACAATGCTGGATGCTTCTTGCTGAGAAACCATTCTGTGAGCCTGTAAGGGTACCATATGGAACCCAGACCAGAGCATGGGCTTCCCTTGCAGCTGTTAAAGAGGGTCCTGTGACAGCTCTACCTCTACTAATAAAGATAATGAGCTGCAGTGATTTACATTTAAAACTTGAGATCCCCATGAAAGCCAGGGATAGTTTCATGTGTGTCACGGCATCTTTCCCTGAGAGTGTCTGCAGAGTGTCTGGCCACCTGGTGGTTGACAGACCTGGGACTACACAAACAACTGCTAGAGCCTGAAAGTTCAGCTTCTGTCACCTCTTCAGCCAGCAAACATCTGAGGATCTGTGGAAAGGACTATTTCCTTACTCCTAGAAGAGCCTCCCTAAGGTCTACTCACCAAGACAACGCCTCTGGCACAGTCACAGGCCTCTATGGGATTTTTCTGGTGGGTAGATTCTGTCAACCAAGATGCTTCAGCATCTACTGTCAACAGGACATGGTGTTTGAGGAGAAGAACTTAGCACCAGCTCCTTGCTTTTTTGTCCTCTCTTACTTCCAAGAGCAGAACTTCAAGCTTCATGGCTGTTTCCCAGTGAAGCAGCAGGATGCTTCTGTACAGTTAGCAGCTGCTAACTTGGTGAAGGAACAATGTTTATGAGCTCTTGGTCATGGGTTTGAGTCATGAGGGAAGCAGGAGGGGGGTAGAATCAGAATGGTTAGATTTGGAAG
Source organism: Calidris pygmaea (assembly GCA_003697955.1). Classification (NCBI taxonomy): domain Eukaryota; kingdom Metazoa; phylum Chordata; class Aves; order Charadriiformes; family Scolopacidae; genus Calidris; species Calidris pygmaea. Next base: position 1,037,261 of record QJSC01019265.1, read on the forward strand.
TGATCTTAAAGATCATCTAGTTCCAACCCCCCTGTCCTGGGCAGGGAGACCTCCTACTAGACCAGGTTGCTCAAAGACCCATCCAGGCTGGATAGGGAGGTACATGAGAGAGCTGGTCAAGGGCATGAGTTGGTCAATAGCGTGATGCTCCAAGACCAGATGAGGTCCTGGTCTTGTCCTCCATCTCCACCTACCAGCCTGTAGTAGTGTTGGGCTGAGCAGACCCAGGCTGGAGGGCTTTGTGCTGCTGCCAGAAGGTACCTCACACAGAGCTTGGGGGAGAGGCGGCTGCGAGGAGGCCAACAGTGCTGGGGAGGTTGGACCTGCATCCGTCCCTGTGGTTCCACCATCGTGCAGGCAGCCAGCTAAAGGCACGCTTGACCTCCTTCCTAAGCTGGAGAACTTTAACGAGTCGAAGGTGAATCATCTGGTTTATTAAATCAGAGGCCGCTTCAAGGACTGAAACCCAATTATGCCACGTGTTGTACGTATCCCAAAAAGAGAATTTGTGGAGAAATGGGATCCATATGGGCAGATCTTTACTGGTGAGCACGTCCCTGCTGAAGAACAGCCTGGGGTGTCTGCCTGCAGAGATGGGGTTTAGCAGGATTCAGGCCTTAAACTCTTAATTTATGGCGTTGAACAGCTCTCAAGAAGAGGGAGGGATGTGTAGGAGGTACAGGATAAAGCGGACGGGGCTGTGACATGTATTTCCCCCCTCCAAGGAGCGAGTTTCGCTGCCTTCCCCTCGGTGTGAGCCTCTGTGCTCCAGGAATGAGCAGGAATATCACGGCCTAAGCCCAAATGCCTCCCTGGAGGGAAGAGACAGATGATATCATTGTTGGAGTTGTTTGGAGATCATAAAGGTACTTACTGAAACAAGAAAAATATGGTTTTAATTCTTTTTTTTAATAATAAAAAAAGTGATGGAAAGCCATGAGTGCCAGGAACCTCACTGAGAAAAGAGTCTTTGCACCCTGGAGAACTTCTCTTTGCCTAATGAATTAGTGCTTCTAAGTCACTTTTTGGTTCTTTTTTTTTTTTTGTGTGTGTGCATATATATATATGTAAAATATGCAAAGCCAGATGAAGTTACTTGCTTGTCTTGCAGATGTCAACTTTGCCAAGTTTGATCTATGTCAAATGATTTAGAAGCAGCACACCCGGAGTGAAAGGCTGATTCCTCGGAGGTGTTGTCCCCACCGTACACAGCTCCTCCTGGACTGTCTTCCCTGCCATCCCAGCACACAACTGTTAGATGAACAAAATACATCGGCCCGAAGACATGCTAATCATCAGATAGTTTCCCCTCCACTCTGAAAACATTAAGTGGAAGTCAGCAACCGAGCATGGACTTTTAAGACTTCTCAACATCACAGGATGCTCCAGGCCCCTCACCATCTTCGTAGCCCTCTGCTGTCCCCTCTCCAGCAGTTCCCTGTCCTTCTTGACCTGAGGAGCCCAGAACTGGACACAGTACAGAACTACAGCTTCCAAATCAATGTCGTGCATGAGGTACCCTGCTCTGCGTCTGCCGAGACGGCAAAAAGCTTGAAGGAATTACTGCTTGGCAGGCGAGCAGAGCTCTCTCCCTGTAGCAGTTCTTATAAACTTTAATCCCGTAAGTGTATTGCTGCTGCAGAAGATGTGTTTATTGAGAAACCTGGGGGTTTTGGCATGTGTAAAGGCACCCTTCTGCGTTATTACAAAAGCTGGATTCGGAAAGTACTTGTAATGCGTACAGTTTGACATCAGGTATTCCTGTATTTTCCAGACTATTTCACATTCTTATTCGAACAAGGGGGATAGTGGAGCAGATTCGCTGCTCTAATCCCAAGTCTTTGCACCTTTCAGGTGGGACAATACAGTTTTCCATCTGAGAGCGCACCACTGCTCCTGGGAGACTCTTCAAGGAGGGAAAAAATATGCTGATGCAATAATTTTCTGCACTATTTGCTTCCCCGAGGTGTGCATAAGCTACTGCCCACCTTGCTGCTGCGTGGTCCTTCAGGTCTCTCCGCTCTTCTCCCAGCGCTGATAGAGAGAGAGTTGCAAGAAGGACACGTCTTTCCAGGGCTGGGTGCTTATTTTCCTGCCCCATGTGGCCTGTAGCTTTGCACCTCACCTGCTGTCCTCCAAGGTCATGCTTGTCAAAAGTCAATGTTCTTGCATATTTCATATTTTTCGACTGGAGGTGCATTGAAAGGCTGTGATTTTTTTCGAAAGTGTTTAGCTTTATGGAAAGGAGCTTTAACGCGGTGTCAGGCTGTGCGTGATCAGTTAAAGGCAGGAAAAAGCACAGATTTTGGAAATCTCCATTTAGGAACAAAATTCAGTACCTGAGTAGAGCAGTGGGGCTGCCTTGGGTAGATCGCATTCCCCAGGTGGCTTTCAGTAGATCCTGTGACAATGAAATCTTTCGAAACAATTTAACGTTTTTCCCTTTTTGGTACATCCTCTCATTTTAATAGCGATTTGGAAAAGAGAAAACCCCCACTGTGTTCCATTTCTGCTATTAAATATTACACATACTGTATTTTTTTTCTCCTTGACTCCATTTACTTTCCCCTTCCCAAACTCAAGCCAATAGTCCTCCAGTATTTATTTATATTTTTTTTGTCTAAAAAGTTGCATTCTCTTCTCAATTCCCGTTCAGGTGTTAGTCATTGCTTCTGATCTTTACGAGACCATTTTCTCTTCTGACCAGGCCATATTTGCAAGATGTATCAAGTTAGTTTTACAGTTTAAACAAACCAACGCATCCATTTTCTCAGCAAGCCTCCTGTTTCTCCCTCCTATCCTCAAATGCTGCTTTTATGGACCCCACTTGTAAAAAAGCAGCACGTCCCTCTTCACTTTTCTTCAAATATCAGTATTCTTGAAATATTAAATAAAGATTTGTGCTTTTCTTCTGTAACCTTGTCTATGCAGGGAGCCCAGCCAAGCGAACTACCCGTATAGTCCTTGGCAAAAAGGTGACCTCAAAACAGCTCAAACTGATGAGAAAAGTTTCTAAGCTTTACACTGGAGTGTCCCCTCTGCTGTGAGTGCTGGAACGGCCCTTACTACTGTATTATGTATTAATCAGTAATATATGATCCTAAATATCCTAACCCCCAAGGGACGCTTTGCCCTCTGACTGTACAGTCAGGATGCACTTGGAACAGCTAGTTATTCTCCTTACTCTGTCTTGGGATGACCAGCTTGTTGGGACAGTCATTATCTGTTGATTAAATTAGAATCATAGAATGGTTTGGGTTGGAAGGGACCTTAAAGATCATCCAGTTCCAACCCCCTGCCCTGGGCAGGGACACCTCCCACCAGACCAGGTTGCTCAAAGCCCCATCCAGCCTGGCCTTGAATACCTTCAGGGATGAACAGCTTCTTTGGGCAACCTGGGCCAGTGCCTTATTACCCTCATAGTGAAAAATTTCTTCCTGATATCTATTCTAAATCTCCCCTCTTCTGGATTGAAGCCATTATCCCTCATCCTATCACTACATGCCCTTGTAAAAAGTCACTCTCCTGCTTTCTTGTAGGCCCCCTTTCAGATGCAGGAAGGCTGATTTAAGTTCCTCCAGGAGCCGTACATAGCAAGCCATCACAGATGGACTAAAAAGTTGCAGCTTTTCTGCTGTTTCTTTCCTGAGATGAAGAATGCCATGAGATGTGATGGTCACACAGGCAGTCAACCGCTGAGCATGCTTAGAGGAAGGTGCCCTAGCAATAAGGAACTTGGGTTAGATACCAGACTGTATGGATCCATACAGTTGGATCAGGTCATGTGGATCCACACGCTTTGCTGTTTGCACTTCTATATCTTCTCTGCACTGACTCTCAGCTTTTAAAACATTGATTGGTGTCATCATTTTCCACTCCCTGCTACTCTACACGAATGGTAAATCTTGCTGACTGTGCCCTGCTTGGATGTCGTGCAGGTCTCTGGTCTTTGCAGTTGGACTTCGCCCTGTGCTCCAAGCAGACTGGGAACCAGGAACCTGCAGTTGAAGGCAGGACCAACGCACCCTCCTGCAGATGAGGAGATGGCTCCAGGATTCCTGGTTGGCTAGGGACACAAATGGACTCGCTTTCTTTTGCATTCAAAAGACCACGTAGATATAATTGTGGATATTCATATGACCCCCATCTCTGGAATATTTTCTATGTCATTGATCTATTTATCTTCAGAAAATCTATTTATTTTCATAAATCTATTTATTTTCATAAAATCACTGGGATGTAAGGCACAGTTATCAGCTATCTGAAGTGACTCTGGCCTCCATCTGGTCACATGAAAAATTTGCAGTGAATCTGGACACTTTATCAAGATCTCCCAAAGCCCTGCTTGGTGCTATGAAACAGTGTCTGTGGCCCAGGAGACTTACAGATGTGACGTGAGGAGGGGCAGCAGAAACAAGGCAAAGGATGCTTAAAGAGAAGGGGTAGCAGGGGCGAGTTAGTTTGGGGTAAGTGAATGTACGGTCCATGGTCCTCATAAATGCCAAAGAAGAGTGTTCCTAACATCACTATCAATTTGGATTCACACTTTGTCAGCAGTGGACAAGGAAGGGTCAATGTCAGAGGAGGAAGCTTAGAAAATCATTCCATGTGTTTTTGGTTATTTGAGCATCTTCTTCCATAACAGCACTGTCTCCTCTTGAAGTGACAGCAATTTATGAGCGGTTCCACTTCACTTGTCCCTCTTCTCCCTGACGCTCGTGCCTGGAGACTGAGTATCTACAGAAAGGAAGGTGGGAACAGGTTGGAGAGCAGAAGGTGAGTGTCAGGAAGGAGCATAGGTGGGTAACGTCCATTCGAAATATTAAATATCCACAGCTGACTCAGAAACCTACCTCCTGTGTTTATCTAATTACAAGAAATTAATATAGTAATTTCTTCATTCCCAGCAAATCAGTATTTCCTGAAGTATTGTGATACTTTCCCGGAGCTGAGCAGAGCTCCACTAGGATTTTAATTAACAGACAGTTTGGTAATATCTTATTACACGTCAGAACTGTGCTAGGTCAGATAAAAATGCATCCTGCATTCCTTGCTTGTCCCAGGGCTGCTGCACAGTAGATGTTTCCATGTTCTAAAAGCATAAAGAGCTATGAGTATGCAGTTTTAGAATTGTTTTTTTTTAGAGATACTTGAATATATCATAGCCTTCAGAGAGTAACCACTTCTGCTGGGCTGGGAAAGAATTTGGGAACAGAGCTATAAAATAATAGGTATTTCTAATTCGATAATAATCCAGAATAATAATTTTAAAAAGCTATCTTTTTAAGTAAACAGTCATAACCTGGTGTGAAACGTAGTTTTATAAAGTTGTAATCCTCTCAAGATTAAATTAAAGCCAAATTAAGACAAACGTGTGTGGTTAGATATCATAAAAATAAAGTATTTAATAGTAAAAACAGAGTTTCCTTCATCCTGAATGACCCATGCAGGAAAACAGAACAATTCACAGATCATTTTCCCAGTTTACAGAAAGATTCAGTTGAAAAACTGGGGTGAATACTATATAAAATTATATCACAGAATGATCTGGGGTCGGAAGGGACCTCTGGAGATCATCTAGTCCAACCCCCAAATTTTTTTTTCCCCATATATGTCTCTTCCACCTCAATCCAACTTATTTTCATGATAGATAAAGACAAATTAAATCTTCGTTTTGTTTTGTTTGCCTTTTGCCTTTATTAGATTGCTCAACTAATTAAAGGGACCACACAGCAGAGCAGTGAGCCAATCTTTGCTCTAGAGTTGGGGCTTTTTTTGCTTACTTTTATAGACAGGTAACAAGTGTTACTGCAGCAGGGTGAGGGGGAGAACATTTCTGGTATTTGAACAACCTGGCATTCCTTTTCCACATGGAATAAGAATATGTGTCGTATCGTTCTTGTATTTCCTTCCTGTATTGAAAAAAAAAAAAAGCAAAGAACAAGAAGCAAACCCATATAGTAGGAAAAAAAAAAGATGGCAGTAACGATTTCTCACCGAGAATGCAAAGTGGGCAAATAAACTTCATTTTTCACACAGGCGAGATCCAAGGTAAATGCAAAATTATTGTCTCTGTGCAAATTTCCTGGAGTCCTTCAGGTCGGTGTGTTTCAGAACAGACTTTCCAGGTGCTGCAGCGAAGTCGTGAAAAGTTGTTCCTGAAGGTTATCCCACGTTTATGATTCAGTACAAGCTCAGCAGAACTAAGTTGGAATTTTTTCTGTGCTCTCGGCCCTTTGCTGTACTTGTGTCTAACACATAAAAATGATGTTCAGATGCTCATTGTGTGCTATTAGTTGGTTGCCAGTTCTTAATACGTGCTGATGTTACCTTGGCTGCTCCTTAGAGAACTTGCAGAGCTTGGCTCCCTCTCCCTGTGCAAGCAGAGATCAGGCATGATCTACACATCCACCCTGATGTCCTCCACCTGCGAAGGAGGAGAGGTTCACCCAGAGGGTACCAGCTCCCTTGCACTGCCATGGAGACATCTCCTATCCTCCTTGACTCTCTGTCCCTAGGAGGAGGTCCTACAGGTCTCACAAATGAGTTGAAACTCCTGTCTCCAGCTGCATATCCAACCACCTCGTGAAGGTATGACATCGTGCAATGGATATGGCAGAGACCGGCAGGTTCAGGCCCGTGCAAAGCATGAGTGACGGCTGCTAAGCTGCCACTGAAGGAGATGTCTTCTGGAAGGGGTTTCCTTCAGCCAGGCAGGATGCCATCCCCTGCCTTGCATCATCTCAGCGTGGGAGAGCAGACCCAGCGCTGTGCTGCTGTGTAGGAGAGGAGGCACCACAGCAGGAGGACATGGAAGGACCGAAGGAGTGAAGGTCATGTGTGGTTTGTGCTGTTCCTTCTAGATTTATTTCCCCCTTGCCTTCTCAACAGGAGTTAGATGTTGAAGTACAGGATGTTACAGTAGGAATGGTCACGGGGAACTTCAGCAGAGCCCTCCCCTGGTTTCTTTTTGTCTCTTAAACCACCAGGATCCCAATTTACATGTGACTTTTTCCATAATGCATTCCAGCAGAGTCACTTTGATCCTGCCCGCTGGAAGGATGGTCCACAGACCTCAAAATCTGTTTGCTCAGATGTGTGTCCCTCTTTTTTTCTTCTTTTGTTTGTTCAAAATCCTTTGTTTCTCATTCTTTTTTTTTTTTTTAAGGAGAACGATTAGTGAAGTGAATTTCCACAAGTTTTCATTTGGCTCCAACTTCAACTTTATTGTGGTGCTCCATTTATTTTCCTTCTGCAGGGTGATTGTGACAGGTCGGAGCACCTAATTTGTGCAAGCAGACAGCCCAGAAAACAAGCAAAATGCAACAGCTGGAGAAATCCAGCTCTGAAGGCTGGAATGGTTTCCTCGTGCAGATTTCTCCGAAATCACAGCTAAGAAGGGGCACGGCTCGCTGAGAAAATGTGTGTCCTGTAAAATAAAAGGATTAGGAAACCGCTTTACAGCGGGTGAGATTTATGGTTTCGGAACAAATGGCCACAGTTCACTTGGCCTGCAGCTCTAAAGGAGGCCAAAACAAACTGCTTTTAAGCTTTGGTTCAAAAGGAAGGCTCAGGTCCTACCCCCCCTTAACGTGGGTCTTTGTAAATGATGGGAATACTGGAAAGAGTCTTGTGTGTCCGGCAGCACCTCTAAGGTACTGCTTTATGCTGCCCGAATGCGGTAATATTGAAAGCTAAATTTGTTCCAAATGTCCCAAGGCAGTGGAAACGTGGACCTGGAAACCCAGTGATGGAGCAGTGATTTTAAAAATATATATATATATCGCGGGAAAGAGTGCAGAGGAAATGTGTGATGTGGCCTTTTTTCTGTCTCTCGGAAAAGTGCAAGGACAAGGCACGGCATCGCCTCGCTCTGCTGAAGAGAAGAATTGGAGTTGTTTGGGGATTAACAGAGCCAAAGAAGCTTCATTTCGTCTTGATTTGTGTCTCGAAGGGGAGCTCACCGGTGTGGGTTCTCTGATGTCTGATAAAGGGTGAGCCCACATCCATCTATTTCCTATAGCGAGGGGAGATTAAGGGTCTCTGTCTCTTGTGGCTCTGCAGGACCCATCTCCTTCTCCGTATTTGTATGAAATTGGCCAGTTAGTTCTAAGGTACTAGTGGAAGGCTCGATAAGCTCACACAAATACCCCAGCACAATTACAAGGATTTTAAAATTCTTTGTCTTTCAGAAACTGGGCTAAAAATACCAAGTCAAAGAAAAGCCTATGTCAGAGCACACAGAGCTGTTAATGCCGTTTCTGTCGGCAACTCAGTGTATTCTAGCAGACATACAGGGTAATTAATTTACTCTTTTCTACTGCAAAGCCATAGAATCACAGAATCACAGAATGATATGGGGTTGGAAGGGACCTCTGGAGATCATCTCGTCCAACCCCCCTGCCAAAGCAGGTTGCACCCAGAGCAGGTTGCACAGGAACTTGTCCAGGTGGATTTTGAACTTCTTCTGATCCAGGGCTCTGCTACCCTGACAGGAAAGAAGTTCCTCTTCATGTTTAGATGAAACCTCCTATGTTCAAGTTTATGCCCATTACCCCTTGTCCTGTCCCTGGGCACCACTGAAAAAAGACTGGCCCCATCCTCTCGACACCCTCCCTGTAAGTATTTATAGGTGTTTATCAGATCCCTCCTCAGTCTTCTCTTCTCCAGACTAAAAAGACCCAAGTCCCTCAGCCTTTCCTCATAAGGGAGATGCTCCAGGCCCCTCATCATCTTTGTAGCCCTCTGCTGTACCCTCTCCAGCAGTTCCCTGTTCTTCTGGAACTGGGGAGCCCAGAACTGGACCCAGTGCTCCAGATGGGACCTCGCCAGGGGAGAGAGTATATGATGATATATTAGGATTCTTTCAGGTTTTAAATGTGATACTTATAATGGGATTGGACACCTTAGTGAAGGCTAGATTAGTAAACTTGATTATTCCCGATAAGGAGCTCAAATTGAATTTATTCCGAAGGTTTCAGTCTTCCAGTCCACAGTCGTGTAAGGACTCGCTCTAGCGTGACCGGAGCGATCCTGGCGTAGGGGTGTTTGTCCTTGTCTGATTGCTTCGGGTTCGTTCTTGACACTGGGAGCTCAACAGGTCTCCCAGGCTGCTGACAGCATTTATCAAGCCCAGCTGCCGAGGAAGGACGCTGATTGTAGGCAGCCCACAGCGTGTCATGGAGAAAACATTTCCTTCTTCTGTGCTTTCCAACTCGCCGAGGTCCTTCTGTGCAAACAGAGACAAGGCTAAATTCCTGCTTGGCAGCCTCCAGCGTGGCCCTACGGGGTCGTCTGCCTACCACAGGGAGCCACCTGCTTTTAAATATATTCACCTTTGCATTAATCTAAATGAGCTCGGGAGCAGTAGGGATGTGCGAGGCAAGCCAGGAAGGAGAGCATCTGTCACCGGCGAACGCATCCAGATTTTCTAATGAGACTGGCGACCGTGAATGCCTCAGGTTAATTTACAGCCCCGTGCCCAAAAAAGCTTTCTGGCAGGATGCTCATGGCTGGCGCCTTTGAAATCAGGTGCCGTTCGAATCTCTTCTTTCATATCATTTCAGATTTCCCAGCACTCCAGCCATTCTGAGAAGCTGTGGCGCTGAGGGACCATCAAAAGGGCTTAAAGATTGTAATAATTATATCTACTACGTTAAAAATTGGAATAAAATTTGTCCTTACCTCTCACTAAGTGATATGATGCTTTGGTGCTCATATCTAAATATTTAGACAAATGGCCTGATTTTGAACGTTCAGAGATTGCCCTGAATCTCCCACGCAGATAGCCTGTCTTTTTGGACTGACTTTTTGTATTATTTAAACAGTGAAAAGAAATAATTTGGGAGCTGGAATTGATGCCAAGGAGCCTTGTAAAACCTATGAGTCGTCTCCCACTGCTTGGCCAAGCGTTTCCCTCCAGCTCGTGGGTTGACGCTGCGAGAGCGAGTCCAATAATGATGAGAGAAGAGAAGGAAGAGGTTCCTGGGAACAGCAGCCAAGTCTGTCCTGAGGAAGCATTTAGGGTTTGGCCTGTTGCGGATTTGAGCTCTTCAGGCTTGGACTGAAATGAAGTATCAAGTGACAAGAGTCACTGGTTCCTACATTACAGCAATAGTACAGAGAAGAAAAGATCGTCCCAGTTCTGCGAGCTAAGTAGTGACTTTGAGTTTATCTTCCCTGTTCTCCAAAGAGAAGAGACTGGACAACTCCTCCATTGTTTTTCTTCTGGGAAATGATGGACGTCCTTGGTTCACAGAATCACCGAAATTGCCAATTCTGTGTAAAACTGCAGCTCAGTATCTTGCTGCAGACGCTGGCCAGACCCAGCACCGCTGGGAAAACTGCACAAAAGTCTCTGTAGGATGTATTATGAGGTGAGATTCCTGAAGGAAAAGCTTTCTCCTGGCCCCTTCCTTCTCCCTGGTAGCTGAAGGTTCAGCCACACACTAAGCCATACGCATTTATAGCCTCCCTTAAGCTTAATATTACTGAATATAGGTCTGGATAGTGTTTTTATCCTTATACAGCTAATCTGTCCTTTGAAGAGTACTGGAACTAACCAGGACCAAGGCCTGGACCCTTCTACAGTCCTGAAATAGTCCAGGTTGTGTGGTTGTGCTCATTCCCTGGTGTGGTTTTGGCCGTGCTCTCCAACAGTTTCCAGAGAGAGCACAAAACTTGGGTCACTCTCAGCAGGTGACATGGTTGAGGCCACCATATTTTGGTGAGTATCTGGGTGTGTGGACATGGGCCGTGCTGTGTAAAGGATCTTCCAGCCCAGAAAACAGTCCCTGAATCATCATATTTACTAGAAGACATGTAGCCACGACAATTAACGTGGCTCTGAACTAAAGAGACACTGGTTGTCCTCCTCTTCTTGGGTTACTGCCTGCCTACAGAAGAGGACTGCTGGAGTTACCAGGCTTGGATGGGGACAGAGACTTGATGAGGAAGGAAGCAATGGTCAGCCTGGAGGAAGGTTGTTTTCAACAGGGTGAGTAATTAGCACTAGAGCAGGTCACTAGAAGGCAGGGTGGATTCTTCGTCATGTGAAGGGCTACAAAGATGATGAGGGGCCTGGAGCATCTCTCTTATGAGGACAGGCTGAGGGACTTAGGTCTTTTTAGTCTAGAGAAGAGAAGACTGAGGGGGGATCTGATCAACACCTATAAATACTTAAAGGGAGGGTGTCAGGAGGATGGGGCCAGTCTTTTTTCAGTGGTGCCCAGGGACAGGACAAGAGGAAATGGGCATAAACTTGAACATAAGAAGTTCCACCTAAACATGAGGAGGAACTTTTTTACTTTTGGCAGAACACTGGAATAGGCTGCCCAGGGAGGTGGTGGAGTCTCCTTCTCTGGAGACATTCAAACTCTGCCTGGACATGTTCCTGTGCAACCTGCTCTGGGTGGACCTTTTTGGCAGGGGGTTGGACTAGATGATCTCCAGAGGTCCCTTCCAACCCCATGTGATCCTGTGATTCTGTGAAGGCTTCAGAGATAAATTAGCTATTTTTCTGTAAGGTGGTACTCCAGCTGGATGCAGATGTATCAGTGGAGACATCATCTGATCATATGTAGCTCCTTCCAGCAGTAGCCCTGCCTCATGGGTGCAAGCCTGGGGACCTCAGGAGAGTGGGTGCTCTTTGCTGCTCTGTGTGCAGGGGCCTTGCAGTCTGTGCTGCACAGGAGGTCAGGAGAGGGGACAAGAGCAACCCCTTCCAGAGGTGAACATCCTCCCCAGATTAATTTTGGGTGAAACCCCCTGTGAGAGGTGGCCCTCTTTTTCCTGGACGTCCAATGCTTAGCAGACATTTTTATGTCTCCTATTCTTCAGTTGGATATAGAGGAGACATTCTCTACTGGATGTGACAAGTCAAAGGAGAGGGGGAGGAATGACAGTGAGGGGACCAAGGTGTTCAACAGAGCACCTTCAAGCACAATGATTTTAAAATGGTCTTACATCATTTGCTTAATGGATTTAATGCAGACATGACTGGTAAAAGTGGTGCTTTTCTTTGAAACTTGAAAGGTGTAAGGAATCTGCCAAGAAAACAATCAGCACCCAAAAAAAATTTGCTGCCAAAGTTGGAAGGGTAACTCAAAAAACTGTATTGCCTTCATTTTCCAGTGAATCCTCTAAAGCTGTTAATGTTCCACAGCTGGTATGGAATCACGTCAAATATCTGCTCCCACCTTGTCTGAAGATCCTTAAATGTCTCTTTGGCCCAACCAGCGAGTGATTGGGTGTTTCGGTGTTTCTCTTTGCAATGCCTAATTGGCTTCAGAGCCTAAATTTGTTTTTCCAAACTGATATACTCATATAAGAGCCTGAAATACTTAATGCTGCAAGAGGGTCAGGGTAGGACCTCATGGTAGTTGGGTACCACAGCCCAGGTGATGAACTGAGATTTGTTAAGCAGGGTTCTAGGTTGCTCTCTTTAGCTCTTGATTTCTTACCATCAGGTCCTCGCACTCCAACATTCCTGTAAGTCCTTTAGGTGTTGCAATACTGAACATTGCTAAATACCCATTAAAATCTGGGCCACAGCCTTCTCTTGCCCGAGCAACCATCTTGTTGTCGCAGCCATTTTCTCCTGTCGTTGGCCAAATGTCTTCCGTGAGATGTATGTAAACCCTGCAAAGTCGTTATAAAAGTAAAAATTTCCACCTAGACTGGCAGATGTGTGCACATCTTTCATCTTTCATTTGCAGTGTTACGTTTTAATCTATTGTCTGTGACTGTAGAACAAACCCAGAGCAAGGACTACGGGCTTTGAGGAAGATAAAGCCAGATTTTCACTGCAGGTAAATTGGCAGTATTACCTGCTCCACTAAGAAATTGAATTTTGCCATTGCTTTGTTACATTCTTAAAGGTTGATTTTTGATTTTTTTATTTTTTAAGCAGCTGCCAAACCTGGATCGTGGCTGGTTTGTGTCCAGTGAAGAACAGACTTGGACTAAGTGGAACAGCTGCACAAAGATGTTCAACATAATAGGTAATGCGAGTCTTTAAACAAAACCCAGTGCCATCAAAGCCAAAATCCGAAAAGCCCTTAACAAAAAACATATTTGTAACGAACAGATGGAAAAAAAATTTCTTCTGAGCTGTATAACAAGATCACATCAATCAGCCCAGCAGCAATGGCATACTGAAACCTTCACAAATGAGCAAAGAAACCATAACCATAACCAGACGTGATACCGATATCTCCAGCTCCTCAAAAAAAGCAAGAGAGAGTCAGGGTGAACAACGTCCTGGGAGGCTGAGGACAGGCAGGAAGCACGGTCGTTACGGAGGTGTTTTATCTCCATAAAGCTGGGGTTTGGGAGATTTAGGAAAGCATCATTGCAATACGTTTTTCAACAGATCAGTTAAAAATACAGCCTGGAGCTCTCAACCAGTCCTTTTTATGCGTACTAGAAAGCTGGTGATAATCGAGCTGTCTGTAAAATGCAGCAAAGCACTCCAGTATAGTCCCCTGCCTATTTTTGTGTTATTTTTGCCACTAGATGTCTCTGCTGACTTCATGGTGCGCTGGCTGAGCCTCTTTCCCTGGTGACCAGGAGAGACCCAGGTGGAAATCAAGCTGTGACAAAAATGTACTTGTGACTTTAGTTCCTAGGGGTTTGTTTCTGATTAATAATATCTTCTGTTTAACACAAAGATGAGAGTCTGCAAGAGCTTTCTCAACTATCTCCCTTTTTTTCAAGAGACTTGCTGTCACCCATCGTTGCTCCTATTTCAGGGTACTTGTTGCCTGCACTGATATTTTCATTCTCATCCCCTTCCCATCTCCCTGATGGTCTCATTGTTTATTTCCAGGGGGTTTGTTCTTCTTGGATCTCATACACACCTATGAGTGCTGTGGATGAAGAGCAGTGGTTCCTTGAAAGTACCCTGGGGCCAGCACAAAGGGCTGTGGGACACTGTGTAGACCTCAGGGTGTCTGAGCAAGGCAACATTTCAATAGGTGCTAATCATAGAATCAATAGAATGGTTTGGGTTGGAAGGGACCTTAAAGACCATCCAGTTCCAACCCCCTGCCCTGGGCAGGGACACCTCCCACCAGACCAGGTTGCTCAAAGCCCCATCCAGCCTGGCCTTGAAAACCTCCAGGGTTGGGGCAGCCACAGCTTCTTTGGGCAACCTGGGCCACTGTCTCACCACCCTTTCAGGAAAGAATTTCTTCCTGAGATCACATATAAATCTCCCTTCTTTCAGTTTAAAACCATTACCCCTTGTCCTATCGCTCCCCTCCCTGATCAAGAGTCCCTCCCATCTCTCCTGTAGCCCTTTGAGGGACTGGAAGGGGCTCTAAGGTCCCCCCAGAGCCTTCTCTTCTCCAGGTTGAACTCCCTCTGCTCTCTCAGCCTGTCCTCACAGCAGAGGGGCTCCAGCCCTCCCAGCATCTCCGTGGCCTCCTCTGGACTCATTCCAACAGGTCCATGTCCTTCCTGTGCTGAGGACTCCAGAGCTGGACAGAGTACTCCAGGTGAGGTCTCCCCAGAGCGGAGCAGAGGGGCAGAATCCCCCCCCTGGCCCTGCTGGCCATGCTGCTGGGGATGCAGCCCAGGATGTGGGGGGCTTTCTGGGCTGCCAGTGCACATATGACAGACATGAGGATGATGGGAGGGAACAACCTGTACTGGCACATGCAGATGTTGACTCCAAGCTCCTGTACTCCAAAATATGAGGTGGCTTGAGGTTGGAAACCATGTCAGATGGTGCCTGAACTGTGCAATCCGAGAGCCAGGACTGGATAAAAGCATGACAGCAGTGTCTGTGTGTCTTCTGAAAGAGAGCTCGTTGTCTTCTGCTGGCTCACAGCAAAGTGGACAGGCTTAGTGCATCCTTTGGACGTGGCTGTAGGATTGCCCCTGGTGACTGGCAGATCGTACTGAGGGTCAGGGAACATTCACGAGACGGAGATGCTGGAGAATGTAGTGACTCTGACACTACAGCTCTTAAGATGTAAAGGGTCTAAAGGGTAGCCAGCTTAGAGGTTAAGGTAGAAGCGGTGGCCCCAATGGGTTGTATGGCCCTTCATGCTTACAGCAATGCTGTGCCTGAGGTTCCTGACAACCCAAGCAAGAACAAGTCTAGCATTTAATGCTGATATTTTGCACTTATGACTTTAGCAATCTCAGTGGAGGCCGCTGCCATTTGCCTGAGGTTGAAACCTGGTCCAAAATAGCTTTTTGACATTGCTATCACTGCAGGGACTAGTCCCTGCCCTAAGAGACCATCTCCCCTCTTGGATAGACATGAGCATGTCCTGGATAGGCTTTGTGGGGGGAACGTGAAGTCTCAGGGTTATAATCTCTTCGCCATTACAATGAAGAGATAAACTCAGCAAGACTTCAAAAAAAAATCTTCAACGCTTTTCCTTTTTGCAGCTCACCACTCTGTGTTTCCATTCACTCCTGGCAAAACCGAGAAGCTTTCAACACCAAAGGACACCTTCCCAATTTCACCGTGTTCCCACGACAGCTCAGGGCAGTGTCAGAGAGCAAGGAAATTCCAGGGATGCTCAGAGGCGTATCTCAGGGGAGGAGCTTGGAAGAAAATATCAAGAGAGTTCATGTTTTAACAGGCTACCCTCAAGATAATGGTGAGAATTAGAGAGTTTTCTCCCCTTTCCATTATTTAGCTCTGTATCTCAGTAGCAATTATCAGAAAGGAAGTGCTGCACGGGATAGGTGGAGCTTTGACAAATAACTGTACGATATAAATGTTGGGACTGGCAAATGTTGTCAACGTATCTTCCGGACTCGCGTGACGGCGCACTCAGTCTGAGCTTAAAACCAGTAACTGCAGGAAGAGAAGGTGGGATCCAGAGTGTGGGTTGGTCTCTGGGTTTGATACGGCATCTCCAAATAACAGACCCAGGAATGGGAGGATTTGTGGCTCTTTCCTCTCTTTACCTGCTCGGACTAATGAAAAAGCTGCTTATAGAATCATAGAATGATTCAGGTTGGAAGGGACCCTAAAGATCCTCAAGTTCCAACCCCCCTGCCAAGGGCAGGGACACCTCCCACCAGACCAGGTTGCTCAAAGCCCCATCCAGCCTGGCCTTGGCTTCTAAAGCTAATATGTGTGTTTGAGTGAAAATCCTCCTTTCCTCATTTATTCTGTTTGCTTTCTCTGTTAAGATTCAGGTCAGCAGTAAACCTTGCCATAGTAGAGTACTGTTCTGAATCACAGAGGGATGCTTTCCCACTCTGGGGGTAAGGTAACACACTCAACATCTCCTTTCCTCGGTTTGACCATCTTTAAGCGCAGAACAGCAATATTGACCAAAAGTGGTTGTGACATTTAAATACCTGAGAAGTCCTGGGGGACAGAGGTGACACTGAACTGCATGAGCTCCTGTGGCACGCTGAAGAAGAAAGCTGGTAAAATTATATGTGGAAGTCTTGCTCTGGTGTTTCCAGGGTTACTATTTCCAGGAATCAAATAATGAAGTATCATACAAACCCCCCTGCCTTAAACTTGTTATTGCATCCTCTGAAATTAATGGCATTATCTGTGATTTGTCATAGAGCACTGATAATGACCTTAGCACTTGAAAGGAGTTACATGGGGACATTTTCCTCTATTTGAAGTCTGGATGATTTGAAGTCTGGCTTAATTATCTAGTTTGAGCTGATTCATCACACGGCTCATTGACTTTCATTCAGTGGTTCTTACGACATGCTCCAAAACCTGTGGTGCCTGGACTGCTTTGATCGTAGATGGAGACAGCATGTTACAGCCACAGGTATGAAGAAACCAAATTGGCTCATTACTTCATTAAATTTGAGCAGAGAGAAGAGCTAGAACCCAAATGGGGATGTGACACTCTCTTTTTCTAGTCCCTATCAGCTCATCCCTCCGGGAGCTGCTGTCTCTCCCACTGACTCCGGGCAGGTGTTGAATAGGCTTTGTGCAGGGTAGTTGAATGCCAGGTTGTTGCGTTAAAGGGTAAAGGAATTTGGCTCCACCCTGTGAGTTTATTCCACACCATACCTTTTCCTAAAATGTGAATATAACTTCAGTTTCTAAGTCACCTCCAGCAATTATCCCACGCTGGTTTATTGACTGTACCAGTTGCACAGCAAAGGTCATAAACACAATGTAAAGGAAAAACGAGGTGACTGAGTTCTTTCTTTGTTTTTAACATCTTCCTTCTCCTCCTCATAAATAATATAGCTGATTAGGTTTTAGTTTCAGTCTTGGCCTCTCTTTGCTTCCAGGTGACCTCCTGAGCTACATCTGAACCCTTGATCCTCACTCATGGGGCAAGGTTGGACCGTGCTTGGCCAGTGTTCACTGAGGAGGCTGGGACACCATTGCTCTTGCGAGGAAATTAAACTCTCTGACTACATCCGTACTAATAACTGGCACAGGTCTCGGCTGGCCGCATGGCTAAATTTTATGCATAGTCCCTGGAACAGTTTTGGTCAGTCCCAAAGAGTCTTGTAGTTGCATGGTTCAGAGAGTATTCCCGGTGACGAGGATGGATGTGACCAACCTGTTCTGGAAAGCAATAGAGATTAATGATGAAGGTACAGACCCTTCCATCTCATCTGGCCATCGGGCCAGGGAATGGGCCTTGGCAATGCTCATTTTGCTGGCATAAAGTCAACTGAGATGTTTAAGTGCCTATTCTAGAAGATTTTTCCGGTAAGATGAGCCGCACTGATCACAGCGTTTCAGCTTTTTATGGGTTTGTTGCGTTCTGTCCCTTCCCGCATATGGAGTGTGTTTTGGAGCTCAGTCCTAGAGCTGGCAGGGGAAGACATGGGGAGGGAGCTGAATGGGTTTTACTGGATCACTTTTACCCAGGGCTGATGTCTCCAGCTTTCCAGGGACACCTTGCCTCTCGCTGCTCCACTTTAAAACTCCTCCACTTTAAAACTCCTCCTCTCCACTTTAAAACTTTCCCTGACTCTTCGTTCCAGTGAGAACCACTGAGTTCAAAGTGGGAGATCGTATCCAGGGTGGATACTGAGGGCAAGGATGCAGAAAGGATTTTGGGTGAAGTTTACAAGCAGCTTCTCAAATGCCTTGAAATAAGTTCCTTTGGCTTGTTTTCCAGCTCTTTCCCCAACTCATCCCTCCTTTGCCTTGTAAAATATTTGTACAGTGGGACAGCTCATCTATACTTTGTAAGTATTTTGTTCTGGTTCTGTACCACATTTTGGGTCAAACTGGAGATGAGATTTCCAAACTGCAAGTACCCCACATCTTTTAATAAATTGCCCTGCTACGGAGAACTTCTTATCTGGTGTTTCCTGGGACAGCGTTTCTAAACAAAGCGGGTGAGAACCCCTTTCCCTAAGCTGAATCTGCTTTCTCTAAGAGCATACTTCACCCCCAGGCAGCTGTAACACCCCATGAGAGCCCAGAAATCAGTTCCCACAGAAGAGCAGTGGGAACTTGAAAATGGATAAGTATCAGGAGAAAAAGAGAAGTGATGGGTAAAGGGGATTGGGAGGATGAGGAAGAATGATAATCAGAATGGCTCTAAGCCCATTGCTGCAATTTGCATCTTCTACCAAAACCCTTCTTTTATGAACAGGTGCTGAGGGGGAAGTTTAAAAAAAAATCATAGTTGGAAGGGACATTAAAGACCATCCAGTTCCAACCCCTGCCATGGGCAGGGACACCTCCCACCAGACCACCTTGCTCAAAGCCCCGTCCAACCTGGCCTTGAACCCCTCCAGGGATGGGGCAGCCACAGCTTCTCTGGGACAACCTGGGCCAGGGTCTCACCACCCTTGCAGCAAAGAATTTCTTTCTAGTATCTAATCTAAATCTCTCCTCTTCCAGTTCAAAACCGTTCCTCTCGTCCTGTGGCTTCATTCCCTGGTCAAGAGTCCCTCCCCATCTCTCCTGGAGCCTCTTTAGGGACTGGAAGGGGCTCCAAGGTCTCCCCGGAGCCTTCTCTTCTCCAGGCTGAGCCCCCCCAACTCTCTCAGCCTGTCCTCCCAGCAGAGGGGCTCCAGCCCTCCCAGCATCTTCGTGGCCTCCTCCGGCCCCGCTCCAACAGCTCCATGTCCTTTCTGTGCTGAGGCCCCAGAGCTGGACACAGCACTCCAGGTGAGGTCTCCCCAGAGCGGAGCAGAGGGGCAGAATTCCCCCCCCCCGACCCTGCTGGCCACGCTTCTTTTGATGCAGCCCAGGATGTGGGGGGCTTTCTGGGCTGCCAGTGCTTATCGCTGGCTCATGTCCAGCTTGTTACCCACCAGTACCCCCAAGCCCTTCTCATCAGGGCTGCTCTCCATCCCTTCATCCCCCAGCCTGTGTTGATACCAGGGGTTGCCCCAACCCAGGTGCAGGACCCCGCACTTGGCCTTGTTGAATTTCATGAAATTCACAAGGACCCACTTTTCGAGCCTGTCCAGGTTCTTCTGGGTGGCATCCCATCCTTCAGGCACATCAATCACACCATCTGCAAACTTGCCAAGGGTGCACTCAATCCCGCTATGTCATCAATGAAGATGTTGAACAGTACTGGTCCCAGTATGGATCCCTGGTGGAGACCAAGTCAACTTTAGCCATCTAAGGGCTTTAAATAACCATAGTGGGTTGGACCCTGACTGTGGCCCATGGGAAAAAGCAGGGCATTTCCAGAGGGCAGTTGTAGGACTATATCAGATGGCCAGCTCGGGATGGGTTTACTTAACCTCAATGATACCCAGCTCTCCCTTTTCACTGCGGGGGAGCCCTAGGTGACGGTCTTGTGCTGAACTTAAGTTAGCGAAATGCGCCCCCCCCTCCCTTACAGAGGAAAAACCAGGAAAATCCCGGTGTGAATGCCCAAGTGACAGCTTGTAAGGGACACAGCCAACAATCAGCTGCAAGTGTGAGCAGGGTGAGAACAGGAGGCTAAAAGAAGGGCTGCCTGGGGTGCCAAACGGGAGAGATTATTTCGAGTGGATCAAAGGAAAGGGAAGCAGGATGTGATAATCTGGGACAGCCCTTCTCCAGGATGGGGTCTACTGGGCTGCTAGCTCGCAACTGCAGGGAGGCAGCAGGAGGCACTGGGTCTCGTAAAGCAGGACTGGATGAAGAAGGGATGCATGAGGGTGATGGGACACCAGAGTTGAGAGGCTGTAGATGTCCCATCCCTGGAGGGGTTCAAGGCCAGGCTGGATGGGGCTTTGAGCAACCTGCTCTGGTGGGAGGTGTCCCTGCCCAGGGCAGGGGGTTGGAACTCAATGATCTTTAAGGTCCCTTCCAATTCTAACTATTCTGTGATTCTATGATTATACGTGCTTTAAGGAGCAGTCCCGGAACCAGCTGGGGACATCTGTATCGAAAGACGTTCCCAGCTCTTATTTTGTCGTTGTTTCAGAAGGAGGAGTAGTTCGTTTGGGGACTATTGGGACTATTGTCAAAGTAAGGCAGTAATCCATGGAGCAGATCCCCACCTGGCCTTACTAAAAGGTGACTTACTAAAAGCTGCAGCTTTTCCCGGAGGAGGCTGTGGAGATGCTTCTCAGTGAACGCGAGTCACGCCAGGCATCCAACTCCCTCCTCCTCAGCTCCTTGGCTCTGGGGACCATGAGGTGGCGCAGTTACCCTGGATATACATCAGATCACAGCTGGCTGCGGGCTGGTCAGGTATCTTCCCAAAATACGGCTCCGCTCTCCCCAGCTGCGTAACTACATTCATATGTTAAGGAGCTGCTGCTTTATGCGCTGTATAGCTACATCACCTTTTCTCCTTTTGTTTTTTTGGCCTTTCCAGGGAGTCAGTGGGTTTCTGCGGGACGAGAAAGAGCAATCAAGCGTTTTGCGCTCTCCGGTTCGCAAGCGTGCGCCTTGCGGGGCTCCCTTTCCTCTCCTTTGCTTAAATAGGCCTTTACAAAAATAAACTAAGGGCAAATGCGTTTTATGTTCCCCCCCCACCTTGGAAAGCACTACACAAGGACATCGCTTTTTTTTGTTTTATTAGCGGGAGAGCGGGATGCGAAGGACCAGACACAGGCCACATGGCAGAAGGTGCTGGTGGTAGCTCTCCTTCCCTCCACGCTCCCCATCTCCAGGTGTGGGAAGAAAAAGTCCAGGAGCTGTGTCCTGTTTGCAGGTAGTGTCCGGTGCTGTCTGTCTTTGGGTCCTTTTTGGGCTTGTGGAGGGGTGGTAGCTCCAGTGCCCTGGCTGGTTTCCAGGGAGGGAGGCTTCGCTGAATCTCCCTCAGGTTCCCCATGGGATTGAACTGGATCTGGATGTTTTTCCTGCTTTCCCTTCCCAGCGGTTGGGGCGTCTTGCTGTGTGCTCACAGATTGCCTCAGAGGTGGTGGGCTTCCGTAGAAAGTCTGCACCTGCTCGTGAACTGGGACGCTCAACCCCATGCAGAGAGGACAACCCAAGTCCTGTCCCTCACACGAGCTCCATCCTGCGAATAAAAATGCTTTGGGATTGAAGAGCATTTCCTACCCGGGACGCTGCCTTTGCTCTTGTGATGGCTGCACCTTCACTTCAACCTAGAGTTTGCCTTCAAAAGCTATGGTGAAGCTGAGGCAGATAGATCTTCTTCAGCTCCTGGCAGTCAACGTGGCCATAGCACGTGTGTGGTGTTGCACGCACGGGTGCAGTGTGGTGCTGCACAAGCACCCATGGGGCAAACACACTCCGGCAGGAGGTTTTTGGTATTTGTTCCCTAGAGCATCACTGATCCTGGGTGTGATTTGGTGCAAACTCACCCTTCTGCTCCACAGGCGTGTTTCGCTATGTCTATAAATGCCCTCCCAGCACGTCAGGCCCTGATTCTTATCACTTGTACGCTTGAGAGATCAAAACAGCCGTAGAAAGGCTTCTCCAGACTCTGCTGTGAGGGCCCCCACTGCCTGCCTGCCCCCAGCCACATTCCAGCACAGGAGAGAAGCTCCACGCTCTCTTGTGCAAGCGCCACGCCGGCACCATCTCCTCCCTTGGCCAAAAGTACAGACCTACAGCATCCGAGGCAGACCACTGCTGGCCAGAAAGCCAAGCGGGTTGTAGATGTGGCCTTTGGCTCCAAGGAGGGAGGTAACAAGTGGCCCATGTAGAGCAAGGAGCTGAGGGGCCACTTCTCTGGGCTTGCCCACCTCTTCTGAAATGCTTTTGCAATTGCCTTCTAAGTTCAGTATGGTGTCCACCATATCCTATCTCAAGTAGAAGCATAGAAAATCCTTTTCATGGCACGTCTTCACCCTACAAACACCACACTGACATGACCAAGCCATGAACCTGACTTTCTTCTTGGCACCTCAGAAGGCGACCTAAACCCCCAGAAGATCTTGATCTACCTTCAAGAGTGTCCTCCTGCACCCGTCAGGTACCCAGGGATCCTGGATGAACACCCTTCAGTGGTGATTAATTATATTTAATGTTTTCTGTGCCATCCAAAATAACCTCCTACTTTCTCTCAGCAGTTCATGTGATGCTGGTTTCCAGACCAGCCACCCAAAAGCTCCCAGGTCCCCTCCTTGGGTGGGCTGAGATGCGGAGGTGTGATGCCTCCAGGCCCCTCTTTCATCTCTGGCTTCTGGGCAGCGTGGTTAGGATCAACGATGGGGGCAACTGCTACAACAGGGACCTGGCCACCCATGACATCTCCAGTTGGGTCACACCTTAAGATCTTCTGATGCCCGACCCAGGCACCTCATCTGCGTTTGCTGTCGGCTCCTGGTTGCGAGCTGAGCCCTGCAAACCTACGCATTCCTCCTTGCTTACACACCGCAAGCTTTATTTGTTTTAATCCAAGGGGCCTCTGATAATTATTAACATATTTAATTATTTTTACTCTGAGTCACTCAGCTCGGGCATGGAGGGATCACAAGGATTGCTATAGTACAAAGACAGGACCCTGGAGCATTCACACCACCAAGTAATTGCCCTTGGAAGATGGAGCTCCCATTGATGCCTGCCTCGCAGCCTGTCTTGCCTCCCAGTTTGAGCTGCTTTTTGCTTCGCTGGAAAGTGCCGGCCTCAAAAAGGGCAAAATTGTGCACATTCAGACAATTTGCGGGGCTACGCTTTTGCACCCTGAGGTTGCAAACTCTGGGACAGAGCTGGCAGGGAATGATGTTCATCTGAGCTGTTCTCCAGCCCCATGGGGGGGTGTTTGTTAGTCTATCTGCTCCCCCCAAGAAAATTGCACCACCCCATCCAGCATCCCCGCCCTCCCCCTCCCCGGGCTCGCCAGCCAGTTACGTGGCCTCGCACCAGCAATCAGAGCACACTGCAATTAGTGGTGTTTGTCTGAGGAAACTCATAACTCTGCACTTCCACATGATTTATGAGGTTCCCCAGCCCGGGCTGGCCCGTGAGCCACGATCGTTCCCAGCCCCAGCGGTTCACGGCGAGGCTACCCGGGGCGGTCCGGGTGTTTTTCCTCCCCCAGTGTCCATCAGGGCTTTCCAGGGAAGTGCTACCCTCGGCAAATACCCCCCCACACACTGTGATTCCCCGGGGTCTGTAGGCTTTGGTTGGGGGGACAGACCCCTGCGTCTGGGCTGCCTTTGCGCTGGGATGCATCTGCACCATCCTGGGTGAACTTGGTTCTTGCTCCCTCCTCTGTTCCCCGGGGAATTTCTCAACCAAATAAGTCAGGACTCTGCGATCGTAGATCCCATAGGATGGCCTTTTTCCTGAGCATCCAAAATCCCGGAGAATCCATGTGGCTGGTGAGCAAGAATTACTTTAACTCTCTGTCCCCGCGGTGATGCAGGACTGGAATTAGCCAAATCTGTAGATACGAGAAAACGGAGGGATTGACCCAAGGATGCACAAAGGAGGCCTTGGTAGGGCTGGGAACTGAGCAAAAATCTTCTGACACCTGAAAGAAGATGTTGCCCCTTGTTGAAATCCATAGTTAAGAACAAGATTTTGGTTAAATACGTATATAAATATTTATACAGAGAGTGAGAGGAAGAGGTGGAAAGAAATAAGTTTCACAGGCTGAAAACTGCACAATTTTAAACAAATGAAACATTTTAATAAAAACCAGAACACTGATGCTACTTTAAAAGGACATAAGATAAGGGCTGGTCTCTGCTTTCCCTGGAGGGAAAGGATTGGAAAATAGTGATCAGGCTGTTCCTGTTAAGGTTGAGCTCTTGCTCAGAAAGCCTTTTTGGTTTTTTTTTTTTTCCTCCAGAGCTTTTTATCAGCATTTTCGTTAGGTCTAATAATAGCAGCACTTCTTTTGTCGTGGTTGTTTTCACTGCAGACCCCAGGGAGCAGAGCTGGTGTCCCGGCACGTAAAGGTTTGTCCCCACCAAAGCCCATTTCTAGTCTTGGTCAGGGCTTTGAACGGGCAGCGATCACCCCAAAGTCCTTGTGGTTTTGGTGTTGTCTTGTCCCTCTAAAGCCTTTGTGTCTGTGTCCAAAAAGCCACGTCTAGGCAAGCTGCCTGCGAGACCCTGTAGGCAGGAGGTGCATGGAGAGGGGTCAGAAGAAGGTGTGTTTGGAGATGATTTTTGCTCCTATGCCTTAAGCCTAGCCTGAAGATACAGTTTAGTGATGGGTTTTGTCAGTGTTAGGTTGACGGTTGGACTAGATGATCTGAAAGGTCCATTCCACTCGAGGCAATTCTGTGATTCTATGGCCATCCAACCCCTCTTGCCAAGAACCATCCCAGCCCCACATCTGCTTTCCCGGGGGTGTTTAGCAGCTACGGCCCTGCTTGCTTGGGACACAGCAGGAAAAAAAAGCAAATGCAGAAGTGTGGGGTGAATTCCTGAGCTCAGCTCCATCCTTACCCAGTGCATGGAAGAGTGGGATTTGGGAACATAATTGCCAAATAAGAGGGATTCCTCTTATTTAGAAATGCTACAAGCTGAGGTGAGGGATAAAAGGTAGAACAGTGCCCAGCTCCACTTGCAGATGTTGCCACAGAGGAAGAGGAACTTACAGTGGCTGGAAGGTTCCATGGGAGGCTTGGAGAGAAGCCCAGGGAGAAGCACAAGGTGGTAAGAAGTGCAGGAGGTGGGGAGAAGCATCAAGAAGAGCCATCTCTCCTGTTTGCACCTGTCGCAGTGGCTGAGCACCATCTCAGGATGTGTCAGGATCTCCAAATCTCTGCAGTACTTGAGGCTGGGTTATTTTTGACCCAGGCAGTTTTCCTGAGCTAATTCCCAGCTTGCACAAGTGATTGTCCTGGCAAAATGGGATGAAAGACCATGAGTGGTGGTGGCTCTCTCATTGCTGCTGCTGCGGAGGACAGAGCTGTGCCATTACAGCATCCTCCACTCACAGAATCACATGGGGTTGGAAGGGACCTCTGGAGATCATCTAGTCCAACCCCCTGCCAGAACAGGTCCACCCAGAGCAGGTTGCACAGGAACATGTCCAGGTGGGTTTTGAATGTCTCCAGAGAAGGAGACTCCACCACCTCTCTGGACAGCCTCTTCCAGGTCTCTGCCACCCTCAAAGAAAAGACGTTCCTCCTCATGTTTAGGTGGAACTTCTTACATTCAAGTTTGTGCCCATTACCTCTTGTCCTGTCCCTGGGGACCACTGAAAAAAGACTGGCCCCATCCTCTTGACACCCTCCCTGTAAGTATTTATAGATGTTTATCAGATCCCTCCTCAGTCTTCTCTTCTCCAGACTAAAAAGACCCAAGTCCCTCAGCCTTTCCTCATAAGGGAGATGCTCCAGGCCCCTCATCATCTTTGTAGCCCTCTGCTGTACCTTCTCCAGCAGTTCCCTGTCCTTCTGGTACTGGGGAGCCCAGAACTGGACCCAGTGCTCCAGATGGGGCCTCCCCTGGGCAGAGCACAGGGGGAGAATAACCTCCGTTGACCTGCTGGTCACACTCTTCTTGATGCCCCTCAGGATGCCACTGGCCTTCTTGGCCACAAGGGCACATTGTCGGCTCATGTCCATCCTATTGATGACCATCCTATTGATCACTCCCCACCGTTCCCCATCCCCTCTGCAAACCACCAGACAAAGCTCCCTTATTGCAAGGCCAGAGCAGGGAGGGGGAAAAAAAACCAGGGCCGTTAAAGCTGAGACTATATTAAGCCACGGAAAACCACAAAAATAAGTGCCTGCACTCCCAGTGGCGCTAAACCTGTCCCCCCGATTTCCCCTCGGAAGCCAATCTCCCCCTGACCCGGGTGGGAAAACGCCTGTAGATGTAACCACCCCGTCAGGAAAACACACAAAGCGAGGCATTTATCTGAGGCTTTGATTGCAGGGCTCGGGGCGGCGATTCGCTCCGCTCAATAACAAAGCCGAGACGCTGCAGGTAACAGCCGGGCCAAGAAGTCTGCGAGTTTCATTCCCTACAAGTGAGTTTTGGCACGGTAGCCGCTTCACACCCAATTAATTACTTCAGCACCAGATTATACTTGCAGGCTCCAATAGAAGTGATAATAGGAACCAATTAAATTAATTTATATTTACTTTGTAAGCATATTTTCCTTTGGTAAATCTTTGCTTTAATTTGACAGATTGGACTCCAGCATTTTGTTTTTGTTAAGAGATACGGCCCTAAATCCAGAGGAACAAATCCAAACCTGTAAAACCAAGAAGTCCTTCCCTTTCAGGTTCAAAAACATGTAGGACATGACGTTAAAAAAAAAAAATAAGAAAAGAAAAAAGAAGTATGTATGCACGTGCCCGGACTAATAAAAATATACTGTGAAATGTGCAGGGAGGTGCCAGTGAGTCTTGCTGGAAGAACGTGAGCGTGAGCTGGGTTGGAGGTGGTGGTTGGTGAAATGTCCATGCCAGGGCTCGAAATGGAGACAAGCCTTCACGTCGCAGTGGGCAGGGTCACAGAACAGTGTGCACAGGACAGAGCCATGTTCTGCTGTCACCTGCAGTCGGGGAACTGGCTTGCTAAGTGCAACTGGTTAAAATGGGACCGTCTCAGTTTATGACATTATCACAGAATCATAGGATGGACCTTAAAGATCATTGAGTTCCAGCCTGCCTGCCATGGGCAGGAACACCTCCCACCAGACCACGTTGCTCAAAGCCCCCTCCAACCTGCCCTTGAACCCCTCCAGGGATGGGGCAGCCACAGCTTCTCAGGGCAACCTGGGCCAGGGTCTCACCACCCTCACAGCACAGAATGTCTTCCTGAGATCTCATCTAAATCTTCCCTCTTTCAGTTTAAAACTGCTCCTCCTCATCCTATGGCCCCCCTCCATCAGGAGTCCCTCCCCAGCTTTCCTGGAGCCCCTTGAGGGACTGGAAGGGACTCTAAGTTCTCCTCGGAGCCTTCTCTTCTCCAGGCTGAACCCCCCCAACTCTCTCAGCCCCCCCTCCCAGCAGAGGGGCTCCAGCCCTCCCAGCATCTCCGGGGCCTCCTCTGGCCCCACTCCAACAGGTCCATGTCACTCCTGTGCTGAGGCCCCAGAGCTGGAGGCAGTACTGGGTGGGGGGGTGTCTCCCCAGAGTGGAGCAGAGGGGCAGAATCCCCCCCCGTCCCTGCTGGCCATGCTGCTGGGGATGCAGCCCAGGATGTGGGGGGGTTTCTGGGCTGACAGAGCACGTTGCTGGCATAAACCTTAAATGGTTAAATACTTTTGTGTTGCAGTAGCAAATGAATGTCTGCTCCTTCTGCACCCAGTTTGGATGTCTCTACAGCACATTCATCCAGGAATAGCTTAAGCCCTTTGTATCCTTTGCGAACTCCATATACGATGACTCAGAAGTGAATGATTTATAAACCATTGCATTATCTCATCCGTGTCTCAAGGAACAACCCTAATAAAGGATAGTACCAATCAGCTAAAGAGCAGCCTGCCAGAGACAGAAAAAGCCGCAAAACCAGACCGGTGCCCCAGCATGCGATGCTGGGATGTTTATATCACTCCTTCCCTATCCCACCAGCAGCCCTGCCCTCTTCTCCTTGCCCCCTCTGGCACTGTCCTCACCAGCCTCCGAGGCTTCATGAAGTGAAAACCTTCTTGTCAGCCTGGTGAAATATCCCTGAAATGTTTAAAACACCATCTATCTTTTCTTCTCCTCTTTTCTCTCTTGAGCATCTGTCACAGGGAAGTGCAGCTCTACCAAAACCGTCCTTGGAAAACCAAACCTGGGGACCTACCTGAGCCCTCCACCGCTGCAGGACAGGCTTGGTCTGATTTTTTTCCCACAAGCTTCAAGCAACACACTAGGCATTGCAATGTCAACCACCTTGTTGACACTGTTGACACCTTAAAAACCTCCATCGAAGTCGGTAGAGTTTTTATGGTGGCTTCCACTGATGGCATCAAATCACGGACCCCATTAAAGGCAACAGAGGTGGAGACATCTGAGATGACAGCATGGCTCTGTGACTAAGAGACAGGGAAAAAAACATCTTTGCACTGATGATGGTGGGCTGGACGTGTGCAGGATGGGAGCAAATACACATCCTGGTGGATCCTCACTTTGTCTACACGGAAAGGAGCTGGGCTGAAGCCTCTGCCTTCCCCTAGGTGGACAGGAATGGGGACACAATAGGGAAAACCTACCTCTTCTTTTCCCTGTGGGATGAAAATCAAGCGGCTCACCAAAGTTGCCAAATGGGCTTTGGGGACACTTTAATGTCTTTTGAAAGCCGTTGAGCTCCTTTTGGGCTCTGGAAATTTGCTACTTCCAATGTTGCTGTTTTCTCAGCCTAGCATAGCATGTGGATTTTACAGCCGTAGAGTCGCTACTCATTTTTCACCCTCTGGATGGTGATTTATGGCTTCTGGAACAAAGGTTAAACCCTCTTCCTCTCCTTGTTAGTGCTGTTTCACACGCTTCACACAGATTAGTGCCGTTGCGCTCAGAAGAGTTTGTTGGCCTAGGTCCCGTAAAATCCAATTTTCTCTTCAGTTTGGATCTCCCATGGTTTAAGTCTGGCAGACGTGTGGGTATCTTATCTCAGCAGACCCATGACCAAGAAGTCTCCAGCATAATGCTGTGCAGAAGGATCAAAAAAAAAACCCAAAAAACATCTGCAGGACAACACAAATACTCTCAGCTCCTCTGGCATATACTGGGGAGGCCATAACATCAGGGATAGGGTGGGGTAGGTCCCTGTTTTCTTTGCAGATGTGAAGGTACATTGCCCACTCCACAACTTGCTTGTGAAGATAGACATGTATTTGGCAGGTCAGCAACCTTGTTCAAGCCCCTCCAATACTTCTGCAAAATAAAATAAAAATCAAGGAGATATAAACATTGTGTTAAGTGAAGGACATGCTGCATCCTTGCCTTATGGGTTTCCCAAAGCCTATTTTGGCTAATTTCCCTTTTCTGACTTACCATTTTCCCTTTTAAGGCTCAGCTCGCTTTCTGCTGGTGACTGTGATGGAGAACTGCACGTGGATGGTGCCTGTGGCATTAAGTGCTTCATTCCCACAGGTTGGGCTGTAGATAGGGTCATCACTGAAAGCCAGTTGTTGGTCCTCAGCTGAAGGCACCAATACTGATTTGTCCATCCCGTGACCCATCTGCCACGTGAATGGATGAAGCTGCTGCGGGTGGTCAGTGTCCTGAAGCTGGAGGAAGACTCCAACACATGGTTCTTCGTCCGCAGAGAGACACTTAACTGTTTTACCACCACACCCCATGAGCCATTGTTATACTTGGCTTATTCTTCCACCAGATGCAGGATTTCTGTTTTAAAGGAGAACTTAAAAATGAAAACTATGCGAGGAGAGATTTATGGGCTGTGTTACCACTGGGCCAGGCAGTGAGGGCCTTAAGAACTTAAGTCAGTCTGCACAAATATTCAAGTTCTACTTTTCACCCTCCGTGAACTCCATCAGATTGACTGAGAATAGCCTCTGTGCTCTCCTGTCTACTGCAGTTAAATTTAGACATCCTTTAGAGCAGGAGAGCTGAGACCCAGCCAGGCTGTGCCAGAAGAACGCCAGAAGGGGAACTCTATGAACCACCATTACTGGGACATGCTCATGAGGCCATGAGGATATCACATTATCATTTCTGTGTCTTCTCCAGCCCTTCCCCATCCTTAGTGGAAGCCTCTTGTGAGCCCTGAATATGTCAGAGTAGTTTCTACCTTAATAATTTTGGGAGAGGAGATGATGTTATCAAGCAACCTGAACATTTTAACACCGTCAGAGGCCCACACCAGACTGAGAAATGGGACTCCTGGGTTGTTTGAATTTTTGCCTCTTCACCCCTCACCCTTCTCTTTGCTTGGGTCCCTCATGTGCATTGACTGCATCAATAAAAATCTGGCTTGTGCGTTGTCCAAGCTTTTGCTATGTCAACCTATTTTGAAAGGCCCCCCAAAATAGTGAGAAGTCAGAAAAAGTTTGAAAAGCCTAGGAAAAACAAGTCTCATGCTAGATCTCCACCTGCTTCACTTACCGAGGGAAGGTCAAGAGGAGGCTCAAGAAGGGTAGAAGTTCCTCCTCAGGAGAAAACACCCAGAGGCAACAGAGTCTTGTAGTCTATCACAGGTCTAAGGCCGGAACCTAAAAGCAGACATATTTCATTTCAAAATGAGGCCCAGTGCTTTAACAGTGGGAATGATTAAGTGTTGAGACAAAATACCAATGAAAGTAGTAGATTCTTCCTCTTCAGATATTTTCAAATTGTGAGCAGATGCCTGCTGGAACAGAGGTTTTAGCCAAGCACAAGTTATTGGGTTCCTTATTGGAGTATGCAATTTTATGGTCCATATTATATGGAGCTCAGAATAGATGATCTTATGGCCCACTGTGACTTTAAAATCTAAGAAACAGGTAGTTCTGGATCGAAAGGAGCCAGGTTTCCTCTGGATTTGTGTCTTGAGGCTGACTGACTCTGCTGCCTAAGAAGACACAAAATCCGATTGAAGCTTTTCTCATTTAACAGCCCTGCTGTTAAAAACGCAGACTCTATTTCCAAGTTGAATTTGTCTGGCTTCGGTGTGGTTATGGGTCTGCCTCTCCTCTGCTCAACTGGCGATAAAGTCTTGCTCTCTGGGGGATACCAAGCAAAGCCTCTTTGGCCTCTGACGTCCTCCAAGCGTGGTTGAACTTGGCCATGGAGTCAGATGCGGGAGCTGACAGACACGAGCACGCACACACGCTCACAGTCTGACAGAGAGAAGATTGAAACAGCTTAGTTTCTCCAGGCTAAAAATAGAGAATAATGAAGATTAGCATTAAATTAAAGGGAAATTTATCACTTCAGACAGAGGTTGATACCTTTAAGAACATCCCCAGTCAAAGCGGTTGCCTCTGATCGGAGGGGACTGAGTCAGATGACCCTGAAGATCTTGTCGAGTCTTTTGGGGTTATAGACTAAATATTTGTGTCAGCCTGACTTTATTTGTTCTTGGATTTGTAAAATGTGAGAGTCATTCAGTGCAGAAATCTGGTCCCTACTCAGTTTTCATGAGAGGTTGGCAGCTCACCCTCTAAAAATAAAAGCTGAAGCGTTATTCACTGTCCCCATCATCTGAGCCAGTTAGGATTCAATTAAGAGCATTTCTGGGCTGTATTTTAGGAGTTAGTGTCTGTCAAGATTTTACCTTGGGGTTCTTGGGTTAAACCTTCCTGTCTCAGTGTCGTGCTGTGTGGAATGGCTTTGCTCTTTGAAGGAATCCATCTCCCTGTCTTTCCCCCCGCACCCTCCCACAGGCACGAGGGTGAGCTGATTTTTGGTATGTAGTAATAACAATTTGTCAGGATGCCAAGTTCAAAGCCTCTAACCTCCTGCCAACGCGAAGCCCGCGAGTGAGGTCACGACTAATCTCAGACTCCTGACCTCCCAGTCACATCCACCATCACTGGATCAGAGGAGAGAAGTTGGAAGGGCTTATTT
Source organism: Calidris pygmaea (assembly GCA_003697955.1). NCBI lineage: Eukaryota > Metazoa > Chordata > Aves > Charadriiformes > Scolopacidae > Calidris > Calidris pygmaea. The sequence goes on from QJSC01019265.1 coordinate 1,069,015, forward strand.
TGAAAGGTTTTAGATTTCAGGTGAGGTCAACAAAAGATTTGCCCAGATGGAAGAAATCAAGAGGATAATATGGAGCATATTAGGGAAGATGAAAGGCGTCGTGTAAAGCAATCTCCTCCTTAGCCTAGAAAGGAAAGTCTAACTACCAGGGTAACCTTCCGGTAATGGCAAAGAAGCCTGAACCATCAGAACATGTAGCAGAAACCAGGCATTGTCCTGGAGGAAGCAACGCAAGCGTAGATATTCAGAGTGATGCTGCTGAGATTTTCAAAAGCTCCTAAACAGAGTAGGCTCTGATCTCTTAAGCCAGAGGGATTGATGTGCCCAGACACCTTTGAAAATCCCACGAGGCATCTTTCTGCATTCTGAGGAGCGTGTATAGCTCGGTAACCCCAGCCTGGGGGCTCGTTTCTCTGCGACTCTGTACCCAAATGTTTTGAAAAATACGGGCCATGTGGAAATTGTAAATATTTAGGGACTCTGCCTATGGGAGCCAGAGCATCTACATAGCATCCAGCCCTGTTTTAGCCCATTAATCACCTAACGGGCCTGGTACCGCCAGCTCATTCTGCGGAGATGTGTTCCCAGCCGTACTGTGAGCCCATAACAGACTTGGGAAGAACAAATAGATTTCCCGGCTGCCAGCTTTGAGCCATGGATAAAATGGAAATGGACCAACAAAATAGATTTCCATTTTATGGTGGTTTAGGGAACCACCTCTTGGACCAACAACAAAATTACTGGTGAGCTGATTTTTGTCTCTAGCAGGAGGTAAGAAAATCCATAGAGATGTGGCTGATGTCCTGGGACTTGTGCAGAGTCCTCCCCTCTCCCAGGTTTCTCCCTGCTGTGGTACTCTTTGCCCCCATATGCTTTCTTGCAGCTTCTCTTCCACCTGGATTTGCCCCAGTCCTGAAACCCTGGAGGAGCTGGAGCACTAGTGAGTCCGTTGCTGGGGATACACCACTTGCCTGGAGGTGGGTTTTGTTGGCATTCAAGTCTATGTTTCGTCTGCTAACGGGATTACATCAATAGAAGGCTATGTCCTGGGTTAAAAGGATAAACTCCACAGAACAGAAACCAATACTCCCATTATAAGAATAAGACAGAAGTTTTGTTAATCCAAGGCAATGGAGACATGAGCACTGGTGGACACACAGATCTCAGGGCCACCTGGAAGGAGATCCCATCCCCAAAGGGCATGTGTTCTATCGAATGCGCTCTGAAAGGACTTTTACAAGAGAGCCCATTTTCCATTCCCTGGACACTTTTGTTGGAGTTTTGGGCACAGAAATAAGGGGAGATAATGCTGTCAGTCTCCTTGCATATGGTCTTATCTGGGGTTTGTTGGGCCATTTTCAGCTCAGGGTAGACAACTGCGCATTATGGGATTACGATATACGGGTTGCATTTATTAGTATAAACACCAATGTTGTTACAAGCATAAATCAAATTAAAGATTAGGCCTTTCCATACAAGTTCAAATGCGTATCAAAGCCAGCATCGTAGTTAATTCAATTGTTTCCTGGAGTTTTCGCAGGCTTGGGGTTGGAAAATAAATCAAGTTTTGTTGCAGAGAGAATGGGACGCGTGAAGGCTGTGGAAACCTCCCAGCTCATCCCTGTGAAATTTACTTTTAGCACCTCTTCCCCTGACTTCCCATGGAGGAGAAGGCACCCAGATGGGAGAAGGGTGTGATGTCTCCTGCATGAAAATAGTCATCCATCAGCAAGGAGCACAGCAGGTGGTTTGTGTACAACTTCTACGCTGACCAAGGCGCTCTCCTGGATGGATGAACCCACCACATCTCAGACAGACAACCACTGGAGCTACATCAGCAAGATAAGCAACTATATTTGCTATTGCAATCCAAAGAACCTTCAACCCGTTGTAGAAAGAGGACTATAAATTATAGTGGAAACGAGTCTTAGCAGGAAATGGGGGCTGCTGTGTCCAAAAATAACAGCAATAACACTGTGAAAACAGAGCAGTTGATAGGAGAGGAGTACTACTCGAGATCTGGATTTTTGACTCCCGTTTGACTCATCTTATTGGAGTTCAGTGGGAATATTGGCAGGGTGAGGAATGGTTTGTCATCGGGAGCAGCCTGAAGTCCTGAATTACCTGGGGACAGATGCGTCCTCCATCGAGGCATTGCTTCAAAGGATGCCAAAGAAATGAACCCAAATCTTTTGGGACAAGTTCATCCTTTATATAACCCAGACACATATTTTTTCTTTCACCTTACAACCCATTGCATTTCACTCCAATAGCACGGGAACCCATTTTCTGTACCTCATTTTGCCTGGTTGTTGTCTCAAAGCTTTTCCCAGTGGTGGCACACGAGTGTCTTTCTTATAGATTATTAACAATAAAAAGGCCACATATTTTTACATAGCAAAACCCAAGTGCTTTATCTGAATATCTGATACATTTATTAGGAAGAAATGACATCTTGCACTTACATGGACCACAATGAAAGGACAGCCCCTTCCATCACTAACTCGTGGCATCCTCTTGCATTCCAATTCCCATTACCATTAAATAACAGCAAATGGTCTTTACTCTCTCCTTATCGTCAAGTTGTTGTTTGCCAAAATATTGTCTGCCTTTGAAATTATAATCATAACATAATAATGAGAGAGACAGGGGAAAAGTTCAGTTACAGATAATTAGTATATGGACATATTCTAATGAAAATCCTTGCCCAGGGGAAAAGCAATAGGAGATGTTCCCCTGAAGCTATGACCCAAATCCTCAGTCTTTGGTGTTCTTCTCCTATCCCACCTGCTTTGATTAGTGAAACCATTTACAGTATTAATATTCTATTTATACTTTTCCTTCATATGATCTCAGGTGAAGAGGGAGAGGTCCGAGTACGATCTCCTCCATTACAACTGTGTATTCCTGGATCGATATCACTCAGGAAGTAATTTGAACTGTTTTTAGAAAGGTAAGCAGAGAGGGATTTAGGTTTTCCCATTAAGAAAAGAAATGTGAATTACTGAGTTGTTATAAATTAGCCTAATTTGATTTAAGCAGAACAGAGTGGAAATCAGGACCTGTCAATTTTCTTCTTCCTCAGATGTAACGGCAGATGGAAATGATGAAATAAATGCAAAAAAGATCTGATATGATACAACAGAGATGCTGACAGAATTAATCCTCAGTCGTGCTGGTTATTATGCAAAGGGCTTAAACACTATGAAAAGAAATACTCCTACTTGTTCTACTAACTTTTCAAGTCCCAAAAATGTTGAGGGAAAAAAGTGATCCATAACTGCTGTTATTCAACCAGTTTCTCTCCATGGAAAACCTTGAGCACTTCAATCAACCTCCTCGAGCACCAGAGTTTGAATCTGCAAAATCGCATTTCCCCGTCTCAGAGCAAAGTGCTGGACTGAAGAAAGGCTGAAGAGCTCTGTTTGGGGATTTTTTTTCGGAATTCGGGTCAACGTTTAAAATGAAAGTGCTTTGAGCAATTAGTATTACTAACCCCAGATCGCTCCGGAGATATTGGAGTGGGAAGGGCAGGGAGAAGGGCGCTCAATTCTGCGTTACCGCCTGCCTGCACCCGGTGAGGGCTCAATTTATAAAGGCAAAATCACTCATCCCGTAGCAATATGTTTGGCACGAGCGAGAGGAACTCGCGCTTCTGTAACCAAATGCCCTGGCGAGAAAGCAGAGGCACTGGGGAGGCTGGGCTGAGTGATTTTTGCTCGGCTTCACTTTGGCACCCATCTCCAGCTCCAACTGAGCCCGCGTTAAATGGAGCAAAAAAAAAATATCAAACTGTTTCACACTCATTTCAAAGGAGGCGAGTTTTCACGGCTCCCAGGTCATTTCTAACAAGCTGTGCCCACAGCTTGGTCCCTTCTGGTTCTGGCACAACTGCCTGTCAGCTCTTCTACCGAAAACCAGTAGCCCGTGACTGATGGTGTATAAAATGAAAGGTTGCTCGCTCTTTTTCTGGGTTTTTCTTGCTGAATGCGAAGCCCGCCGTAGGTCCCTTTGTTCTCGGTGAGAATGGAGATTAATCATTTTTAGAATGAAAGGCAGGATTTGAAAGATGTTTGAGATGAGCGGAGGTGATTGCAGCATGGGCTGCGGAGTGGTGAGCAAGCCGTCTGCTTTTTTTTTTGTCTCCTGGCTCTTTGCTTTTACTGTATGAGGGAGACACTTGGGACTGGGCACGGCGAATCTCAGCGGGGGTGAAATCGGTGTTTTCACCAACTAAATCATAGAATCATAGAGTTGTCTAGGTTGTAAGGGACCCTAAAGATCATCTAGTCCAACCATCAACCTAACTCTGACAAAAAAAACAAATAAGAAAAAAACAAACCACTAAACCATATTCCTGAGGACCACGTCAACCCGTCTTTTGAACATCTCCAGGGATGGTGCCTCAACCACTTCCCTGGGCAGCCCATTCCAATGCTGGATAACCCTTTCCGTGAAGAAATGTTTCCTAATATCCAATCTAAACCTCTCCTGGTGCAACTTGAGGCCATTTCCCCTTGTCCTGTCTCCTGTGACTTGGGAGACAAGACCGACCCCTGCCTCTCTACACCCCCCTTCAGGTAGTTCTAGAGCGCGATAAGGTCTCCCCTCAGCCTCCTCTTCTTCAGACTGAACAACCCCAGCTCCCTCAGCCTCTCCTCATAAGACTTACTCTCCTGGTGTCATTTCAGGCTTTCCAGCAAGTGTTTGCTTTCTACAGATACAACTGTTTGACCCCTGAGTCGTGTTGTTCAAGTGACTTCTTCATATATAAAACATCTAGGCCAAGGGAGGAACGTTTTTAGGTGTAGATCAGCAGAAGCAAAACCCAGAGGCCACACTGGCTTCCACCCAGTAAGCTGGCTGAATGCAATCCGACATTTTGGTGGTTTTGGCAGTGTTAGGTTAATGGTTGGACTCGAAGATCTTAAAGGTTCTTTCCAACCTAGATGATTCTATGATTTCATGCTGATGCACCCAGGATCCAGACCTCCTGCACTGCTGATGGTTCTGAAAATGTCACATTGACAATGCCGGTGCCAGTGGAACCTGTCATGACCGACACACCTCCAGGGAACCTCCAAAGGTCTGTAGGTCTGGCTAGGCTTCTTGCTGTTGCCTGGTTGACAACCCATGGGCAGAGCATTTGACACCAGCCTGAGTAGTTGAAGGTCCTTACTGTGCATCTGCATTAATTAGGGTCAATACAACCAGATCCAATTGTAGAATCATAGAATGGTTTGGGTTGGAAGGCACCTTAATGATTACCGATTTCCAACCCTCTGCCATGGGCAGAGACACCTCCCACTAGCTCAGGTTGCTCAGTCCTTCCTTTCTTTTTGCATGGTCCCTACAAGGGGTGGATATATTGATGTAGATGACCCAACGGTGGTGATACCAGTCACTGTCTTGTTGTTTCTTAGCCTGGAATTTGTGGAAGGAAAAAGCTACAATGAAACCACTTCATTTCTCCGCCTGCTTATCTTTGGGATTTTTCATACAGCATCAAACTCTGTCCCCTGCTGGGATGAGACCAGTTCGTGGGAAGTTTTGGACTTCAACCCAAAGAGTGATTCAGCCTTTCCAGTCCCAGACCAAGCAGCTGCAGCCCTCCGTGCCAGCAGCATTAACTCCCCAAAACCAACCTCCCGCCCCCAACAACCAGCAACACAAAGCAAAAGAAGTCCTTGATGAAAACCTGGTGTTAAAAAAAAAAACCAACAACTTCTCAGAATTATAAAGCACTGCATTATCCTCCTTCAAAAACAAGGACAGGGGATGCAAAATTTTTAAACACTTTCCCATGCACAAAGGTCAAAATCTTTTCCAGCCTACAACTATTATGAAAGCCAAATATTGTGAAGATAAGTGGTGCCACTTAATCATAGTTAAAGATGTCCAGGCCCTCAGTATAGTGGTGGTGATACCAAGGTAGCCAGGTTGGCCGGGTGGCTTAGCTCTTGAGCTGTATTTGTCCCAAACATGGGTGTTATGGTCATGGAGAGTTCAGAGGTTAATGGCACAGATACAGGGCACAGGCTTACGTGGGAACACAACGAAATCTGAAAACTATTACGCATATTTGGGCTCCACGTCTTGCCTGGCCACACACAGGCCTATTTAATGCCTTCACGGACCGGAGTCTGCTGCGAGACGACTGGCGTCACTCAAGGCTTGCAGTTGGGTAATCGAGATCTGAGCCTGGAGGCAGTGATCTAATCTTTCGCGTTTTGGGTGTCAATGACCTCGAGAAACGTGAAGTAACAGAGGAGAGAGGCCATTGGCTGGTTTTACCTTAACACACATAAAATAAACACGATATGATACAGGAGGAGCAAAATTATTGCTCCAAAATGGATTACCTCCGTTAAGGTGCTGGCTGATTGCATACATCCATACTCTGTGGTGCCAGCTCGTTCCCCTCACACCGTCGTATTTCCCTTTGGCTTTGTTCCCCAGTGTAAATCAGCCAGAGTCTGGCTTGGTGCTGGTCTCAGGTATCAGCCTGGTGCTTGGTTTCAGCCCAGCTCCTCAAAGCTTACCATAAATAAAGGCAGAGTGGCGTGGGGAAGCAGCAGGTGGACAGCATTTCTTCCCCAGACCCTTGGCAGCTAACTGGGACTCTTGTGGTAAGGTCTTCAAATAGCACTGAGAAAAACTCCCTTCTGTCTACAATAATTTAAACTAACTACCTACCTTGGAGACACAGTTGAGATAGAGATGCTTAAAGATAATTCAAACCCTAATTAAAATGCATTAGAGTTCCTATGTTTGGGCGGGTGTTTTCTTCTGCACCAGTTTGAGATTGGATGGGAGGCTTCTTCCACAGAGGAAACCCAGTGTATGACTCGGGTCTGGGAGGGCAGAAGGCATTTGATGAGCTTTTCTATTCTTCTCTCTCTCTCTTCTTCACAATGTTTTTTCACTAAGAAATAAAAGTGCCCGAGGAACCACAACTCTCTACCTTCCCCATCAAACCACCACAATCTCCGTGTACCACAGGTGATAAACTCCCTCTTTTTCCCAAGGGAAATAACCATCTTACCACCCTCTTCCTTTAATTACTGAACAGCTTGAGCTTAACTTCTTTTTTTTTCAAAGTCAATTAACACATCTAGCTCAACTCCAAGCGCTCGCTAGCGAAGTGCAACCACCACGGAAATTTGTTTCTTCTGTTTCAGACCTGCAATAGGCCTGGTGCGATGGAAACCTTGTCTGCTAATCAGTAGCAGATTGGTGTAATGAGAAAAGTTGTCCCCACTGCAGACCTTGCCTAGCAGGACACATCCTTACAGCAGATCTGGGTGTCAAGATTTCTATCTGGCTTTGTGCCTCAAATGGGGTAGCAGATGTGGAGAGCATCTGAGGTCCATCATTACAGAGATGTAGGGTTATCATGATTGGCCATGTCTGGGTGTCATGGTTATGCCCTATGCCCCATCACCCTGTCCTTCATGTCCCAGGGAAGTCCTGTAGCACTGCCAGCTCTGCATCTCCAATTCAATAGCCCATGAGCTATTGAAGGAGGATTTGTCTGGGAGCTGGCAGATGGGGTCAGCCACATGAAGGAAGGGAGTTGAGTGATATAATCCAAAATTATCGTCCCTTTCTGGGATGGGGATCTTTGATCATCACAGAGCACAAAGAAAAATCTACAGCTTTCAGAGATGAGAGTCCAGAAGAGATTACCCAAACCAGTGACAAACATATCTAGGACCAGAGGAGTTGCTGTGCTGTGCCACATTTGACATATTGTCTTCAATAGTGGTGACCACCAGATACTCTCAAGGAAAGTGTAAGAAACGCCATAGCTGTGGGACTAACCCATTCCCTAAAGACCCAGCAAGTCTTGCTTCCAGGCAAGAAGAGCTCTATCTGTTTCAAAACCTTGATATTTGCTTTGAGGAGGCAACCACTCACCTCTGAACTTTGCTGAGATCTTGGAATTAGACAACTAAAAGAGAAAGAAGAGGCAGAATTTAAATGTTTGAAATATCTGTGTCAAATTCCTGACCCCAGGCTGGTGCTCAGAGACAGGTCTCTGCTACTACTTGTCAATTAAATTACTTGAATCACTTTGTATAATGTTAGTGAAATTCATTTCCACAGGATAAATCCTCTGGAGGCCTGTAGTGGTTAAAGATGGATTGAGGAAAAGGGTCTCACAGAAGTGGCCTGTGCTGATAGAGGGGGACAAGGCAGCAGACCACGAGAAAGAGGTGAGGCGGAGGTGATAAGAGGAGAGCAGGGAAACAGGAGGAGTAGCTGCCCTGAACGGGAATAGATTGAGATGTTGGAGATTCATGAACAGCCCGTGTAGGCTTGATTAAAGGCTCCCAAGTCCCAACATGGGGGCACCCAAGAGAGCCCGGGGCCACATTAGCTGTGACCAGTGGACATTTCATAGGAGAACGTGAACTCTGCACAAGCAAGGGTGAGGAGCTGCTTCCCCACAGGGATTGTTTGGGATCAAAGCCTGTGTTACTTGGTGAAAAACTATGGGGGGATCCAGGCAAGCGTGGTAGACGTTCAAAGGACAACCCGACAAATCAGAGTCTGCAGTGAGGATGACATGGGCCATCATAACCATTGCAAACCATGCATGAGAGGCGCATGGTTTATAAGTGTTTATAACGGTTTTGTCTGGAGAAGTTGTGAATGCTCCATCCCTGGAGCTGTTCAAGGCCAGGTTGGATGGGGCTTTGAGCAACCTGGTCTAGAGGTGGTTTGGAACTAGATGGTCTTTAAGAGCCCCTCCAGGCCAAACCATTCTATGATTCTGTGATAAGATATGCAACTGCTTCTGTGCATTTAGCACTGGTAGCCCTGGAGTCTTTCTCTACCCAGGACCAGTAGCACCCAGTAACCCAGAAACTTCACCTACTCAGTAACTCACCAGGCACCCAAAGACCTCCTGCCTGCTAGAGATGGAGGGACGTGCTGCAGGGGAAGAGAGCAATGCTGCCATCATCTCCCTGGGATCCCAGTGCCTCTTGAGGGAACAGTGCTGATGGTGGCGGTGGTTTTCTGACCCACCAGAAAGTGGGTTGGAGATGCGTTTCCCACCAAACAGCAAAGTGATTTTGTAGTCATTTTGGGTTCAGATACGCAGGTCAATAATCTTTAATTCAGCTGAGACTCACATCACACTGTCCTGCAGAGGTTAATTTATTTAAAGGGGAAAAGAAGCATATTATGGAGCAAGGGATGGAGGGAGAAGACGATGTACCTGCATGGTATTGAAAGCCAACAGTGGATGCAGGGAAGCTAAAGAAGAGGCTAAGTTCATTCCCTAGCAGTAGCCCAGGGACAGGAGAACTGAATAGCCGTGAGATGATGGCTTTGCCAGCCACAGGTTTGTGTTGTTATAACTCTTCTGCAGTTGGACATTCTGGTGTAACAGGTAGTCGACACAGATGTAAAAGTTATTGGTTGAAACCTCCCCCCACCCCCTCTCTATTTCTGCCTTTTCCTTGTCGCACTTTGAGGTATTTTTTTGCCTTGTTCTGTTTATTCAGCCAGATTCAGTGTTGGATGTATTTGAGTTTCTTGCCACAAACACCCCCCTGTTTAAATGTCAAGACTGACTATTTAGGAGATTATCAGTCTAGGGAAGAAACTAAACACTCTGTAATAATGTGCCCTGACCCTGGCACATTCTCGCCATGGCAGTGGATATTTATACAGATAACAAGAGCATCAGGAATTAAAATAATTAGTTTTCATGTTACAAAGAAAATCAGAGATTCTGAATGAAGGTAAATCTTCATTCTCCAATACAAATCTGATGTAAAAACTACAATTGCTTTTTTACAGGGAATGTTGATTTTATTTAATGTGTCATGTTTTTTTTTTTCTTTGTGGGTGATGGGAGGATGTCTGAACACCGAGACCAAAGATTAAAATACTTGAGCTTTCTTCAGAGAAGAAAAAAAAAAGCAGACCGTTTGAATAGAAGCAAACAAGAAAAGTGTAGATTTTCTTTTTCCATTGAGAAGACATTTTTAATGCCCCCAAAAGGTCTGATGAGGCAATATTTGTCCATGTCTGCTCTGGGGGTTTAAGTCAATATTTGCTGGAAGTTAGAAAGAGATTCCTGCTATTGATCCACGTTTGCTTATTCTGGATTTTCTTGCAGTTTTCCCGACACATGTGTTCCTTGCCAGAGTCTGAGACGGGACACGGGATTGCTCAGGGGTCTGGTCCAAACTTGGCAGCCCCCCCTCATTTAAGCACACTTTGCACAACACAGAGAGGAGGCCAAAACTGGGTCCCGCCAGGGTAAAGTGGATTGAAATGTGAAGGAGAGCTCTGGATGCACCAAGCTGAGAGCAGGGCTCAGTCCACGCAGCTCTTGGGTGAAGGGTAAAGTGTGGTCCCCACTTGCTTCATGCCACAGCACCTAGTTGGTCCCAACTTGGCACTGATTTGTCCCATCTGCAATGCTCCCATGTCTACAAACCATAAGGTCGAAGCAATCATTTATAAACACTTGCCAGAAAAGAGTTGAAGATTTCTAAGACCCTCTTCCATGGCCTATTTCTTTCACCTGCCACGTCTTCTGGCACCATCCTCTTCCACCCTGTTGGTGCTTGGAGGCTCCAGAGCAGAAACACAAGTGCAATCACAAGAGTTGGAAAAGGAACAGCCCGATGTCACTGCTGAGCTCACTGCAGAGGACGGGCTTGAGACACACGCCTGGAAACTCTTTTGAGAAAAATATCCACTGCCTATGCCCCTTGCTTAATACCCTTCATCTGGATAAAGTTAAAGAAATCCCAGCCCTCTCCCAAACAGAAGAATGTATTTAGCAGTTAGCAGAAGGTCAAATAATGTGTCCCACACGTAGGAGAGATTTACTTCCCATAATTTCTTCCCATGGAATCATGATTCTATGATTCTAATTTGTGTGCTAGTTGGACTGCACTGAGCTGTGGGCTGCAGCTTGAGCCTGTGTTTGCCCGGAGCAAATACGGACAGACCCACACTGAAACAAGTCCATGGAGCTGGTTTGTTTCCTCTGACCAGACCCAAGAGAAAGCCCCTGCTCCCCAAACCAAGAAGAATGATAATTGGTAAGAAGCAGCTGTGGGAGGCGGTATCTGTTGAATGTAGGCCAAGTCTTGAGCCCAAATATTCAAGGCAATGGGTCTACCACATGGAGATAAGCAGAATCAATTCAGATCCTGCTGCTGAATATTTGTAATTTTTAGCATCCCCATGCCCTGTGGTAGTTAAATACACAGTTTAACCTGGTGACCCAGAGAAGATCTTAGGCTTGGGGACCTTGATAAGAAAAGATGGCTCAATCTGGCATGGGTGAGTGTAGTGCAAAAGTCAGGGAGCTCCTTAGATTGTGGTCTAATAGAAGTGTGAGGTCTAATAGAAGTGTGAGTGAGAAGGTTCGAAAGGCAGGTCCTGCCAGACGAACCTGATCTCCTTCTATGACAAGATAATCAGATTATTGGACGAGGGAAAGGCTGTTGATATTGTATACCTGGATTTTCAAAAAGCATTTGACACTGTCCCCCATACAAATCTGGTGGAAAAACTGGCTTCACATGGCCTGGACGAGCATACGATCTGCTGAATCAAGCACTGGCTGACTGGAAGGTCCCAAAGAGTGGTGCTCAATGGATTCAAATCCAGCTGGCGGCCGGTCACTAGTGGTGTGCCTCAGGGCTCAGTGTTAGGACCATTTCTATTTAATGTCTTTATTGACGATCTCGATAAGGACATAGGGTGTATCATCAGCAAGTTTGCAGATGACACCAAGTTAAGCAGGAGTGTTGATTCCCAGGAGGATAGGGAAGCCCTACAGAGGGACCTAGATAGATTGGATCACTGAGCCGAGATCAATGGTATGAGTTTCAACAAGGGCAAGTGCCAGGTCCTGCACTTGGGCCACAACAACCCCATGCAGCGCTACAGGCTGGGGGAAGTGTGGCTGGAAAGCTGCCTGGAGGAAAGAGACCTGGGGGTTCTAATTGACAAGCGGCTGAATGTGAGCCGGCAGTGTGCCCAGGTGGCCAAGAAAGCCAACGGCATCCTGGCTTGTATTAGAAATAGTGTGACCAGCAGAAGTAGGAAGGTGATTGTCCCCCTGTACTCGGCACTGGTGAGGCCACACCTGGAGTATTGTGTCCAGTTCTGGGCACCTCAATCCAAGAGAGATATGGAGGTGCTGGAGCGAGTGCAGAGGAGGGCAACGAAACTAGTGAAGGGCCTGGAAGACAAATCATATGAAGAGCGGCTGAAGGAGCTGGGACTGTTTAGTATGAGGAAGAGGAGGCTGAGGGGAGACCTCATCACTCTCTACAACTACTTGAAAGGACACTGTAGAGAGGTTGGTGTTGGTCTCTTCNAGAGTGGTCGGGCATTGGAATAGGCTGCCCAGGGAGGTGGTTGAGTCACCATCCCTGGATGTGTTTAAGGGACGTTTAGATGCGGTACTGAGGGATATGGTGTAGGGGAGGACTTTGTAGAGTAGGGTAGATGGTTGGACTCGATGATCCCAAGGGTCTCTTCCAACCTCAATGATTCTATGATTCTATGATTCTATGAGCACACAACGAGCCCCTCTTCCCTTCTGGCTGCATTCAGGACAGCTCAGCAGCATCCAAATCAGACCAAGTGACCTCTTTGGTGCCACTGCAAATTTTTGATTGGTTTAGGTTGCCAGGATCTGGATTGTTTCAGAAAACCCAAGTAATTATCTTCATTTTGGTGCCTCTCAACATCTCCTGCATAAAGCAAGACGTGTCTCCTTTGAGATTTCTAAGAAGGAATATGAGCCCCAGCTGAGACAGAAATCAGGGAGAGTCCAAGCAAAGATGTATGTGAAGAAAGGTAGCTGAGGTTAAGGCGAAGGAGGCCAACCAGAGCACCTCATGTGAGGATCCACCTCTGGAATATGTCCAGTTTGGCAAGTGGGGGAGAACCTCCTTCACTGTTACCACTGTCTTGAAGCATGACTTGAATCTTTCTTCAATGACTGCTTTGAGCGATAACGTTTAGGGTTTGCCCATAGGATGAATGATTTTGGGATGTGAGGGGCTCCCAGTGCCCATCTGGTCCTACAGCAGGCTAAGTCACACTCAGGATTAGGGACATGTTTAGGGAGGCAATGTCTGGCCACAGAAAGATTTAAGAGCAAAGGCAGGATGAGGAAGAAGCACATGAATCACATTTGCAGCTTTTTTAGTTGGTGAGGATCTCAAAAACTCCACCACTTTGCTCAATTTCCTTGTAAAAAAGGAGGATTGCAGCATACATTTATGTGATACATTCTCACAACTCTCATTACAAAATTATGGGGTGGTCAGATTGTCAAGATTGTCTCCCTACATGTTGCTTTTCACATTCAGCTTGCCCATCTCTTCAACTTTGGGGATAGCCAAGGAAATTCCCACTCCAGGAGACTGCACAAGGTGCAATACCCTTCCAGCTCCTTTGTGTTGTGCATCATCAACATTTATCCCTTGAAAAAAAAATAAGACTCAGAAAGGCAGTCAGAAAGATTGTACTGAGGATTGTAAAATGGAAGGACCCCACTATCCCAAAGGCAAGGCCTGCCCTTGACCCCATGATTGTGTCCCACTCACTTGTGGTGACACCAAGTTGTGAGGTGCCTTAAAGGCCACACTTGCTCCTCAACCAGCTCCAACACAAGGGCCAGATTCTCAGCCAGAGTAAATCTATGTGAGCCCACAGCACAGGAGACATCAAGAACTATAAAGCATCTGGGGTCTAAGATTAATTTTCCCAGCAGTGAGAGCTGGAAGAGACCTAGGAGAATTTGGATCCATTTGTCTTGCTAAGGCAGAATTGCTCCTCACAGTATATTTTCTCTTGCTCTGCCCTGTCTTACTTTAAAAGTGATGGGATGTTCCCCAAGGTGCTTTTGGGGGGGATTCTTTTCAGCTTGCCTTCTCAAGGCTTTTGAAACAGATGAACACGGACGAGTTAATGGCTGGGAAACCAATCAAGTTCCTCAGGTGTGGAAACACAAGGTCGGATCACCCCCATGAATGGGTCCTTTCAGGGAGCAGCATTTTGCCCTAGAAACAAATCCCATTCCTTCCCCACAGCCCTACTGGGTTTGAAACTAGTGATTTTCCCTAGATTTTTTGGCCACGGTCCAGCTGTCCTATGTCCCCTTCTCCATTTCCTCCCATTACAGCTTGGCATTGAGTGCTCCAGGGTCAAGGCTGCAGAAGGAAAGACAGCCTTTATTGTTTTTTGGCATTGTAAAGATAAATGTGCCCATCAACGTGGTTCCACCCACCACTGCTAACCCTTCTGAGGGCATGCAGTGGTAGCCATGAAAAGCCCCTGCAGTCAACAGGGAAAGAAGCCTTCTTTTCTTCTCTGCATGAAAATCTAGGCTGCAGATCTATGACATTAACATCAAAATCTGTGCCAAGCTGTGTTGGCTTTAGGGCAATGGGAGTTTCAACCTTCAGTCCTTGTTGCTTGTGCATGTTAGACCCCGGAGACCTGCATCCAGCTCTTATTGGGATGGAGGAGGGGGGACTTGTGGTGGTTCACATGGACTGAAAGAGCGTTGGGCCAGAAGAGATACGGGAATGCCAACTAAAAAAACCCTCAAATTTGCCTTAGGAGGTCTGCAAATGAAAGCATGATGGGGAAAAATTGACCATCCTGTGGGTATGCCAAGGAATGTAAGGGAAAACCAGAGGGGTTGTGGAAGGACCCTGGGTTTGGCTCCATCATATTAATCAATAGCCAATTTTGGCTTCTTGTAACCTCCTTGACCCCAAAGCAACCCAAAGTGTTTCTCTCTCAGGCACAAATGTCACTTTGTTCACCAGTCAAAAGCAACTTTCTGATGACCCCACTGCGTGGTGCACAGCAGAACTGGAGAGCAGACTGAAATACGAAACAAAGAAAACTTGACAGCAGGAATTAGAGGAGGCAAAAATATCTCTCCCCCTGGAAATTGTCTGAAGGACGGGTCTGAGACCAACTTTTCAAAGGGCCCCATGAGCTGACAGTCTGCGTTGGGGCTGCTGCTTTTCAAACGTTACAAGAGAAGGCTTCGAAGCCATCAGACGCCAAACCTTGAGTTTGTGCTGAAATAGAGGTGGGAAATCGTGGCATCACTGGTGCTGCGCTACACTGAATTTTTTCTTTTTTCAAACTGAGCAGGGTGGATCATTTGGAGAGGCAGACACAATTTTGGATACTTGTCAGCTCTTGAAAGGCTTATGACAGTTCTTTGTAGCCCAGTTTTCTTTCAAAGGTTTGCATGGGAAAGTTATAAAGGAAGGCATAATTCTAGATCAATTAATTTCTGATGCTCATGCTCAGTTTCTTTGAGTGTATTCTACTCATGTGGCTACATGGCTGCTTTTTTAATGTTGCTTTGGAACCGGTTTCTGCTGAAATTCTGTGGCTGTGTCTGAAAAGATTTTTTGGGGCCAGAAGACCTGGGGATGAAAGCCCTCCCTGCAGGAACAGTGAGCCATTATGCTGGTGATCGAATGTTTAGCACATGGGCATGCTCATTTCTAGCCTGGGGTCTTCGCTGCGTCTGCTAAATGCTGGCCTCTTGGTGTGATTCAGAGCTTGGCCGCTGCCAGGGACCACAGCAGGGTCCTGGTGAAATCCAAAACTGGGTAATGAGAATTTTGTGAGCCGCAAAATATCACTCCTGCAGGGCCAGCTGAGCCTGGGCCCAAGCTGATGGAGGACGTACCATGGCTGCAGCCCACTGGAGCAGCTGTGGCTTTCTGAGCCCTGATGTGCAGGTACCAGCAAGGTACCAAATGATCTCCTGCACGGAGTTAGTGCCAGGTTGTTGGGTCTGTGCTTGCTGTCCCATCAGACGTGCAGAACGGCTGGTTAGGATGGCACCTCAGCCCCATCAAGGTCTCCTGCCCTTACTGATTTATGCAGAAATTTGGGAAGGGGACCTATCCCACCCCCTTTCATGGTCTCCAGTCACCCAGTTCCTCTTTGCTACCCTGATCCCCTCCATGCTCCATCGCCTCTCCAGATCACTTGTTACCCAGCTCTTCCTGAGCCTGGGGAGACATCACCACCTGGTGAGCCCACGGTACGTCCCCTGGGGCTTTCCTGGCACCTTCTGATGGTTAAATGGTTTCCTCCATTCCCTTTGTTTCCAGCTGAGGGATTAACTGGGTTTCGGGATATGGTTTTAATGTGGTGCATGAGGTAGCCAGGGGGTCAGTGTTTGTGGCTTGCATGTTTTAGCAATCCTATTTGATGATCAAAGCACGAGGAAGCAGGCATGGGGGATTTATATACAGGAGGTTCATTGCTGATGTCTCCAAACCATACCACACTGAGCATTATGGCCTTCCAGCTTTATTATACCTTTACGAACCCCGAGTGTATGTTTTGCTTTGCCTTGCCTTCCCTTTTTCCTCCCCCTTCCCCTTCCCTTTTCCTTGTCTTCTTCCCTCTTGTCTCTTCTCCCTCTCCCTCTTCCTTCCCACTAGTGGCAAAAAATGCAAGGCAAAAGGGAAACATGCAACAGAGATGGGACTGTGTTCTCAAAACCATGCTTTAAAGGAGATGACTGTTGTCACCTATGGGTAAATCAGGGTTTTCCATTGCCATCACTGGGGCTGTACAGATTTGGAGCAGCTGATCATGTTCCCTGTTTCAATGCTGTAATGCTCAGGAGTGGTTTCTTTACTTTGAGGATGCCAGAGCACTGGTACAGGCTGTTCAGAGAGGGTGTGGAGTCTCTTTTTCTGGACATATTCAAAACCCACCTGGATGAGTTACTGCCCAATCTGCTCTGGGTGACCCTGCTTTGGTGGGGGGATTGGACTAGATGCTCTCCAAAGGTCCCTTCCAACCCCCACAATTCTGTGATTCTGTGTGATTCTGTGGTGTAATACCTCTGAGTATTGCAAGTGTGTGGATGGAGATAAGGGGATCAACCTTTCTGTCTCTGAAGTTGGCCAGGCCAGGGAGGTGGCTTTACCTGGAAGGGGCACACTGAGTTTCCTCTTCAGAGCACTAAAAGCCTGGGTGGATAAATAAATTGCAATTCTTGAGGCTTGGACTATCAAGCTTTGCTTAACCATAGCCTCTGGATGGAAGCACTTTCCTGTTGGGAGGAAGACCCTGTGTGCTCCAGGGCCAGGCTGGACACCTCTCACATATCCTAGCATCCCCCCCTGGCTGGGGATGTTCCAGTCTCATAATGAGCTAAATAAAGTCACAGGGAAGCCTTGAGGCATGGATGATGTGATGCTGGGGCAGGAGAGGGTAGAGCTCCATCCACCCAGGTGTTTTGCTCCTTCAGCTTTCCAAAAGTTGGTTTTGTGGGTGGAGGAGGTAGGTCCAGAGCCCTAGGTACCTGGCATCCATGCTGGGAGGAGAGTGTTCTAGCTCCTGTGGCTGTTGAAGTGGAAGAGCATGGCTTCAAGATGCTTCAAGCCATGGGGACTCATTTTGTGGCTGGGGTGGAAAGGATGAGGTGGACTCCCAGCCCTTCCCTGCCCCTTTGCCAATCTGCTCTCTTACCACAGAATCACACAATCACATGGCGTAGAAAGAGATCTCTGGAAATCATCTAGTCCAAATCCCTGCCAAAGCAGGTCGACCTATAGGAGGTTGCACAGGAACGTGTCTGGGTGGGTTTTTAATGTCTCCAGAGACAGAGACTCCACCACTTCCCTGGGTAACCTGTTCCAGTGCTCTGACACCCTCACAGGAAAGAAGTTCCTCCTCATGTTTAGATGGAACTTCTTACATTCAAGTTTGTGCCCATTTCCTCTTGTCCTGTCTCTGGGCACCACTGAAAAAAGACTGGCCCCATCCCTTTGACTCCCACCCTTTAAGTATTTATAAGCATTGATCAGATCCCCCCTCAGCCTTCTCATCTCTAGACTAAAAAGACCCAAGTCCCTCAGCCTCTTCTCGTAAGAGGAGCAGCTCTGATCAGCTCTGAATCGAGAGAAGCAAAGGGCGATGGGGCCAGTTTTAAAATTAGACCTGTAAGGAGCCCTTATCTCCAGCAAGGCTTTATCAGACAGGCGGGCAAGCCTTATCCCACCCCGTAATCCCCTCTTCTGGAGGCTCTTGAACGCCAGCAACAACAAAAATGTGCTGTGTTGAAATCGTCGCCCGAGGAAATGTGAAATATCACACGAGGGCTCCCCCCACCCCCCCCCATCCTTGGCTGTGGTCACATTTCCTTGGGGGATATCTGCTCGCTTTGCAGCAGTTGTTTTGGAGAAACCAAAGCATCTTCCCTCTTCGCCCAGCTCACCGTCTGGAGGGCACGGGGAGATTATCCTGCTGGTAGCCCCCCTTCAACGAGCTCATTAATGTCACCGGGGAGATTTTCTGCTATAATAATGCTGGTGTTGTTTCAAGCCGGGCCGTATCTGATTCTTAATGTTTTACTTCAGATCAGGTGCTGGAAGTGTTTGATGTGGTGCCAGCCACAAACCGAAATGTGTTCTGCAGAGGGAAGGGCCGGAAAGGACAAATCCTACCCTGAGATGGGGGTCCTGAATGGAAACCTCAGACCCAAATGGCCTGGAAAAAAAAATGGTTTTAAGTATTATGCTTGGCCCTGAGGCATCCTGAAAACAAACAACTCCTCCCCTTTACTCTGTCTGCCTTCTCTTGGGGGACCTCTAGCTTTGTATCATGAACCCTTGTGCTGTTTCTCCTAGCTGGGCCGTCACATACATCCTGTGGGCTTTCTCCAGCCCAAAGTTGGTGGTTGAAGGTGAAAATCAGCCTGTTCATGAGCTTGGCTAAGGTTTTTTAATTTAATTCTCTCTGGCATCTCCTCTTTCAGATGCTCAGTCTGGGTCAGCAGCTCAGCACCAGGTGAGGTCTCAGAGCTTCTAGATTTGATGATGTGAAGGTTTCCACCTCTCTCCACTGCAACACAGGTTATGGACCAGTTGCTTGCTTACGGAGCAGCTCCAGGATTCAGTAACTTGAACTAACGCGCTTCCTACAGGCTCTTCACCTTCACACTCCCTCTGCTTCTATATTTTTAATGAGCTCTTGACATTTTTACTCTTTCCCTCTCTGCTGAGGGGATGAGCCTGCGCTCCGCAGCCCGCACACTCTGCAGCTAGTGGGACCAATTTCCAGGTGTCCCACAGATAAAGCGGCGTAGGAGCTGTAGGATCCGCATCCATCGACCCTCCCCTGGCCCGGAGCCTTCAACATGTGTGTCTTGTAAAGCCTGTTGTATGTTTCCAGGGCTTCATAAACAGCAGCCCGTGGCTGCCAGAGAAGCTGAGATGAGAAATCTTTCTCCCCTCCTGCTGCCTTCTCCTCTCTGTGTCACAATCTGATGGATAAACCAGCAATATACAAGGGTATGCATTTACTCCACGATTTCTCTTAATCACCTCGGATAACGGGTGGTGTCGACTTGCACATTTTTTTTCTCCCTTTTTAAACAGGATGTTATTATGTTCTACTTCTCCCCCTAAAAAAAACTTAGTTTTTTTTTTTTTTTGCTGAGAAGGCTCAGAAATGTCTCCTCCAGGCTTCACGGATGATCATCTAATTAAAACTCCTAGGAGGAGAAGGAGAAAGAAGGAGGGGGAACGAGACCATTTTGGCTACTGTAAACAGCTCCATCAGCATCCAGTGTTCAAAGACCCTCTGTGGTCTCATCCAGCATCTGAAGACCGAATGTGGTCTCCTCAAGCAGTCAGGAGGCTTCTCCAGCAGCCCGAATATGCCTTTACCAACGTTATTCTGCCAGACTGGGGCCAGAAAGCTGGGCTTGCATCTGTGGTCCATGGTCCTGTCAACCGGCCAGTCTCTGGGCTCCCTACTTGGTTGTTCATTTGCCCAGGATGAAATCCCTTTTCATCGCCCTGTTCCTCTGTGCCATCGAGGAAGAGTAAGAGGAAGGGGGGTCAGAGAAATAGTCTGTGTGCAACAAAACCAGTACGGTTTTAATGGGGGATGGGAAAAGGGTCCTTGATGACAGAGAATCATAGAATCATTGAGGTTGGAAGGGACTTTTCGGATCATTGAGTCCAACCATCAACTTAGCACTGCCAAAACCACCACTAAACCTCAGCACCAAATCTTCTCATCTTTCAAATACCTCCAGGGATGGTGACTCCACCACTTCCCTGGGAGCCTGGTCCAATGCTTGATAACCCTTTTGGTGAAGAAATTTTTCCTAATATCCAATCTGAACCTCCCCCGGAGCAACTTGAGGCCATTTCCTCTTGTCCTGTTGACTGTGACTTAGGAGAAGAGACTGACCCCTCCTGGCTACACCCTCCGTTCAGGGAGTTGGAGAGAGCGAGAAGGTCTCCCCTCAGCCTCCTTTTCTCCAGGCTGAACACCCCTCACTCCCTCAGCCTCTCCTCACAAGACTTGTGCTCCAGACCCCTCACCAGATCCGTTGCCCTTCTCTGGACATGCTCTGGCATCTCAATATCGTAGGTAAGGGGTCCAAAGCTGGACACAGTATTGGAGGTGGGGCCTCAGCAGTGCCCAGTACAAGGGAATGACCACCTCCTGGCTGAGGTGAGAAGGCTGCTGCCAGCTCCTGAAAGTCTTCTCCCTCCACCTCGGGAGGACGGGCAGTGATGCTGGAGGATCCAGCACTGCAAAGGGGTTGCGGTTATTAGGGGTTATTAGTTCCTTCACAGGGGCTTTTGGTTCTGGAAAAAAACCCAGCAAATACCTAGATGTTGCAGTTTCAAGCTTTTCTAAGTGTATTCAAAAGGGATGGGACCTGAGCTGGCAGCAGGGAGAGAAGAGACATTTTCTGGTGCCCAAACACGCAATGGGAAAGGTGTCCTTGCTTGACCCACCCAGTGGCTGGGGAGGGTGCTCTGCACCCACGACACGCTATACCCTAATATATATATTTTTGCAGTTATGCCAGCGACACGGATGGACGCCTGGAGTCCGAATCACTCCAGCAGCGGGAAACCACAAGTCCCAACTCTTGGCACGACGGGTACATACTTGTCGTGCAGAAGTCCCCGTGGAGGAGAGGAACAGGCTGCCAGCCACCCTGGCAACCTCCTGGCTGGTAGGAACCCGGTATAATTTGAATGCAAATTCCACCCCCCCACCCCCCCCCCACCCCCTGAAGCCGATGTGATGAGGTGACACTTTGCTTTTCACCCGGAGGCAGATGAAAGATCTACTTGAGCATGCAGCTGGTGGGGGAGCCTGGCCCACCCACCACAGCGGGAGCCGCGGGACGGGCTGGCTTTGTGGCCGAGGGCAGGCTGTTTGCAGAGGGGAGCCATGCTGGCATCTCCTTCAAACGGATTCCACTCGCTCCAGCCTTTTCTTAATGCCCGCTTTGAGCTCTAAAGAAGTTGAAAAACCCTTTTTTGGGCGCTCTCTGCTGCAGCGACGCACGGAGCAGGGCAGGCTCCCAGCTTCCAAGAGCAAAGGGATGCTCAGACAGTGCGGGTTTGTTTCATTTCGAGCCTGTGTGCCTGGATCACACCCAGGCGAGACAAAAACAAATATGCAAAGTGCATCAGGACAGAAATGAAAGCAGCAGCAGGGTCATGGCTTTCCCCAAACTCGTTGGTCTAAAGATCTAAGGCATCCCTCAGATTAGCTTGCAAGGAGCACCACAGTCCATGGAGCCCCCGCCCTCCCCTCCAGCCCAAATATTTGATGACTCCAGCTCTCCCAAGCTATCCCATTCACACATTGCCAGCTAATTTGGACAAAAGGCTGTGTGAAATTTCACCAGAGGAAAAAAAAATATATATGTCTGCAGTTCTTGAGCTTTCTGCTGACAGTTTGAGCTTAAAATTTGTAGTGACTGAAGGGGAGAAGACTCCAAGAAATGTTCTCATCTCTCAACATGGATTATGCAGGGCTAACTAAGAGTTTTTAGGGTGACAAGAGTGACAGTGAGGGTGGAGCACTGAGCAACAAGAAGTTGCAGAACTGAATGTGCCAGCTTAGACACAGCGCTGTGTGGGAGCCCCATTGTACCCTTAGAACCCCACTGCTTTCCCTCTAGAAATGTCACTGAAGCATTAAGAAGGCACACAACCCAGCCCAACTTGCTCCATCCACCCCATGCAGCAGAGATACAGCCCACAGGCTCTTAGTGACCTGCTGTACCTGTGGTCTGGTGGTGCCGTACCCTTCCCAAGTAGCACAGTGAGCATCAGTAGGGCCGCTCATGGAAAGGGGACCAGTGGGAGGAAGAAATGTCCCTCCAGACATGACAAGGCTGATCTGCAGTCACTGCAGATGCCCCTGGGTGGGTGGAAGATATGCAGTCCACAGCACAACTGAGCCCCCACCACTTTGCCATCACCTTCTACATGGTGAAAAACTTTCTTCTTTATGTCCAATCATTTGTGTTTCCCATATCTCCTACTCCACATCCCTCTTGAGGCAAGTCATACCCCAAGCTATTTGCAGGTTGAGGCATGGCTGAGGCACACAGATCTCTTTAACCTCTGTGCTTGGAAATCACGTAAAGCCAGAACTTAGATGAGTTGGACCTTATGCTTCGGTCTTGATATTTCATGAGCTATTCAGCTGGGAGGGGTGTGTGAGAGGCATAAATCGGGAATCCTCCTAATACCACCAAGTCAGGCTCCCTTTCATTGTCATGTTGATGGCTTTGTTCTGTCCTACAGAAGTCCTGAAGCAGCAGATTTTGTAAGTGGAAATCAGCAGGGGCTGTAGATGGCAATTGTCTGAAACTGTTAGCCAGAGGGGAAAGGCTGCCTGCACAGCTGATAAATATGCCATCTGTAAGGGTGTAAATCGTCGCTCCAAGGCATGACTCTGCAGAAAGCTTGTAACACTTTTAAATGCATGTACCAGTTCTCCTTCCAAAGGGCAAATCGGTTAATGGTTATGGGGAGCTCTCTGCCTCTGCTGTGGCTGTGCTCCCTGGCTCTTCTTCGCCTGGTGGTCTCAGGGTGGAGAATCAACTTCATTTCTGGTGAGGCTCCCCTAGATTATATTCCACTTCTTATGCTTTGGATGGGATCTTCAGTGTGTGACGAAAGGAAGTCGGGGGTAAGAGTTCCGATGTCCTGCAAAGAAGAAAGTTGAGTTGCTTTTCTGTCTCACAGATCTTGGGTGTTAGACCTGGGGACCAAAACCTGCAGGCTGGAGATTCACCAAGACCCTCAGGTCCACCAAGACCCTCCACTCCCAAAGGCTGTGTCTATGCTACAACCTTTAAGTGGCAAAGCTCTGGCTTTCAGAGATATAGAGAGGTGCTGCCTTTGAGTAGGAAAAGAATCGGTTATCACCGAGATAAGCTGCTCTACTGGCAGACCTGGATGGCTGGAGGGAGAGCAGCTGTGGCAGATCTGGAAGAGCATCTTCTCCTATCAGCACAGCTACCAGTGGGGCTGTCCCATGGCTAGGATTGCCTGGTATAATGACCATGCTGATGGGATGTATCTAGGGTAGAAAAATGGCAGCTTACCCAGGTGGAAGCACATCCCTGTTGAGAGTGACTGACGTTATCCAAGACAATGTTTGACTGACTTCACCGGCCAGTGATGGATGGGGAATGCAAAACCATAGTCTGCATCCATGTCCTTCCTGCACCAAAACCCCATCTCCCCAGTCAAGGCATGCAGAACAGATCTTCTGCTCTTTGCTGATGTCTTTGTCCAGTCTGCAGCAACTTCTGCTGTTTCCCTGTTTGTTTTACCAACCTCTGTGATAACACCCTGCTTTTCCCCTGGGTTTGCAATACCTCTGGGTTTAGCAATACCTGGAAAGGTAATTAAAGGCTTGTTCTGCCCATCGTCAACTTCCCAGGTCAGTGATGAGCAGGTTGTGTAAGCCCCAGGTTCATCCTCCAGGATCTGCCAGTCCAGAGGAATGGGACGTGAGGGGACAGAATCATTGGCGGGGGGGGGGGAACCAATTGCTTTAATGGAAAGGCAAGATGTGCCCCTCTCTTGCATCCCCCACTCAGGGCATATACAGACACTGGGAATAAATAGGAATGGGATGCTGGACCAGAGAGGACTTTCTGGTCTGCCGAGCTGGGTAAGCAGTGACATCATTTCCATTAATGTTGTCTCCGTGGAGCTACAAGTCATCAGGCACCTCGCTGGGAAAGTGGTGGGTTCCTTTGCAAGACGAAGCTGAAGGGAATGCCTGAGCTGCAACGGTAAACAATATAAATGTCGGTGCATGTATCTTTATGATCTATATCTAATGCAAATGCTGACTGTCTCCAAGGCAGTAAAACATCACCCCCAGAGGAAATAGTAACAATTATCTTACATCACCTGCAGCCAATGTTTCTGCTAAAGCTTAATATTTAAGGAACTACATAGGTGTGCATTTATAAACCAGAATTTTAACACTTATATAAGACACGTCTAAATGTTAATCGGTCGATCCTCAGCACTCCAAAAAGGCTTAATTGAGTGGTAAATATGAAGAATTATCTTCGTACCTCTGAGGATGGCCGCAGAGGTCGTCACTGTTTTTAGCAAAGGGGCTGGAACCCAGGCGCTTGATGCTCTTACTGCAAGACACCATCACAGTCATGGGCTCGGTACGTGTAGGTAGATGTACACGCACCTATATTTAATGTAAGCAAGATGCTAATGAGGTGAATGCACCATGATATGCAGATACGAGTCTGACATGAAGAAATAACAGAGGGTTTAGCAGATAGATAATCTCCAGACATGTGTTCATACATACGTGAGATTGGAGATAAACCTTGTCATTTCCCACATCCCACTAGAAATGCCTGAAGATGCCCTTCATAAGCAGGTCTGTAAAGCTTAGGTGAAAACATGGACTTTCCCTTCTGTCAGAAGCTTGGATGCAATGTAAGAGCCATGACAGCACAGGAGTAAACCTGACTTGAGAAAATAAATAAGTGTAACTGATTTGGAGTCCTTGAGTCAAATTAATTTCATGTGCAATTCTCTTCAGAGCCATTCTGTCTGTAACACACGTTGGGATCTCTTTACTTGCAGTCAAATCTCGTTGCTCTTGAGTGCTCTTAACCCATTGCCTGTGGGCCAGATGCTGCTCAAGGTCTTCTTCTGTCACTCATGGCTGGGGGAAAGGGAAAAAGCAGCAGAGAGGGTACAGCAAAGGTCTACAAAGGTCATGAGGGCACTAAAACATCTCTCTTATGAGGAAATGCTGAGGGACGAGGGCCTTTTTAGTCTGGAGAAGAGAAGACTGAGGGGGGATCTGATCAATGCCTAAAAAGACTTAAAGGGTGGGTGTCAAGAGGATGGGGCCAGTCTTTTTTCAGTGGTGCCCAGGGACAGGACAAGAGGAAATGGGCACAAACTTGGACATAGGAGGTTTCATCTAAACACGAGGAGGAAGTTCTTTCCTGTCAGGGTGGTAGAGCCCTGGATCAGGAGACGTTCAAAACCCGCCTGGAGAAGTTCCTGTGCAACCTACTCTGGGTGGACCTGCTTTGGCAGGGGAGTTGGATAAGATGATCTCCAGAGGCCCCTTCCAACACCATATCATTCAGTGATTCTGTGACAAAGACAGGGTTTGGAAGAGCAGGATTTACTCTTGTCGTTCAGGGGTTAAAAAAAATAATAAATTCCTCCCCCAAAAGAGGAAAGCTTTACTAATTAAGGCCCAATTGGAAATGACTGGTTTGCACTGGCAAGCTGCTACTTCCAGAAAGAGCTGGACTGACTTCCCTGCAATCACTCACATGAGTAAGCACTGCGAAAACACGGTTTGGCCTGGAAAGAGCTAATAAGCACACAGATAAAATCTTATTTTGAAAGCAGCAACAACGGACACGTGATTTATATCTCAGTTGGTGACTTCATATGTTTTGCAGAGTTTCTCCAAAACGTATCGGAATTCATAATTCATTTTTACAACGCGTTAAATTAAAATAATAAATGCCAGGAAGTTTTCTGAGAGAAAGAAAACTCTGTAAAGAGCGTTGAGGGATCAAAAGAGATTTTGACGGGGAGAGACTCCTGTTGACTTGAGGGCCTTTGGATCAGGCTCGAGATTGGCAACGGGAGGGACAGCAGTTAATAAAAGAGTGCCTGTCAGACATGCTGGAGCTTGGGTAAGTCGGAAGAGATTGGGAACTGACTGCGGCGTCTCTGCGCGAGTCGCGGGGACCTGCGTGCCAGCCGGAGCCTCGCCGCTCAGCCTGGTGGGACCCTGTTGCTCATCTCAATGGCAGCAGCCTCGGATGAGTCAAGATAGAGGAGGTGAAGGAGAGAGAGGTGATTAGAGGATTGGAGGAAAAACAACGTTCAAGGGGCAACACCATTCCAAAACCGACATTTATCCAAGGAAAAGGACTGTTGCATTAAAAGGCTGTATATCATTTCTGTAGCTATACGTTTCCTTCATGTTGGAAGACTTGTTGTCTCTGTGTGTTTCCGTTTTTTTCCTCAATGCAGGAACATATCACTTGCTCCTCAGGCAAGGTAACAGTCCATTCTTTCATGCATGTTAAGAAAAACAGAGGACAAAGCCAGACAGGTAACTCTGCTCACCTTGCCTGCAGCACAGAAACTTCAGATACTTACAGGACTTGTGAGCCATCATTTGAGTTGGCCAATGTTGTCCCTCTCTGTACCTACAAGAGACCCGTTTTGCTGCAAAATGCCAGTCATGGTTGGTAGGCAACCAGTGCTTCTGTTGGACCAAGGCTGATGGGCATTTGCACCATCAAGCATAGGATGAACTTGACCCCTTCACCCCCTAATCCACACAAGCCGTCACCTGTCCTTCAGAAGTCACTGCCAAAATGCTCTATAACCAAGAACAAAACAATACACATAACTATTAAAATGATGTCCTACTTTTTGGTGCTATTTAGAATCATAGAATAGTCGAGGTTGGAAGGTACCTTTCAGATCATGGAGTCCAACCATCAACCTAACACTTTGAAAACCACCACTAGACCATGATCCCCAGCACCACACCTGCTGAGCTTTTAAATACCTCCAGGGATGGTGACTCCACCACTTCCCTGGGCAGCCTTTCAGTGCTTGACAACCCTTTGCATAAAGAAATTATTCCACCCCAGATACTGAACTTTACATTTCTCTACATTGAACTTCATGAGGTTCCTGCTCATCCGGTTATGCAGCTTATTTCTTTGAAAAATATCCCTTTTGTCCAGTTCGTCAACCATCCCCCCAGTTGGGTTTTCTCTGCAGGCATGTTGAGAGGGCAGCCAGTCCCATTGTCTGAGAACCAGTTGAGCCTGATGACAACATCCCTTAGAAATGTTCACCGCCTCCTACTTGATCAGCTGGGCTACGTAACCTTAATGGTATAGAGGACTCCATGCAGTTTCAAGACGTCATCCAACCTGGTGTAAGATCTAAAAGCCCATGTGGAGCTTTAATATCTTGATGATTTATGGCTGGGATTGAGACTTTGTCCAAACTGTTGTTCCCCTTTTATAAACTTTTCAGGCTGATGGAGGACTCTGCAAATTAAGTCTCCGACTTTTATTTAGACTCTGTGAAAATGGAGTTGTTCACAAACGACCCTACATCTCACCTCAGAGTGGTGAAAACTCGCAGTCATGGAGCGTGGATTCATGCAGATTGAGGGCTCGGTTTGTCGATCTGAATCAAAGCTATTCAAAAAGATTTTCCTGGAGGGAACAGTCATAGGTGGATGATAAAAGTGAGCATGTTTAATATACTGAGAGTATGTTGTCTGACTGCATTTGCTCAGTTTCTGTTTATGATGAACGTAAAGCAGACCCAACAGCAGAGTTCAGACCAGGGTGTTCCCATTTATGTGCTGGGATTTCATGTCTGACATGGCCTGTTAGGCTTTTGAAAAGGTAAAACAAAAAAAAATATGTCTAGTTTTTATAAAATGCATTACTGCATCACTCTTCATGCTTTAAAACATTGAAAAAAAGTGTAATCTTTTATTATTATTATTATTTATGTTACATTAAGCCCCAGGAAAAGCAGATACAACCCCATTTGTATTTACTGCTGTGCAAGCAAAGTTTGTGTTGGACTGAATAGTCCAAGAAGATGTCATTAGTTTCTGAGAACTTGTCAGCTCAGTGTCTCGCTTAAGCTCACATATGAGGTCTGTGGCAGAGCTGGAGCTGCAGGAAGAGTTGCTTCTGCCAGGAAAACCAAGACCAGATCAGCAGGGTGTGGGGGCCTTTGAAGTGTGAAGGATAAGCAGAGACCTGTGAAAAGGTTTCTGAGAAGGAACCACAGGCGCTTTTCTGGTCCAGTGTTCCCTTGGTGCTTGAAACCTCCTGCTGTTGATGTTCCTGGAGAGAGAAAATGGTCAGAGGTGGCATTTCCTAGTTTTTGAGGGCTGAATTTGCAGCCTGGCCCATCTTTTTCTGGAAGCAGTTAATAGTCATAGCTGATTTCCAGATGTATGGCTGAAATAATATTTGCTCTTCCTAATGTTTGGGTATTAGAAGCTAGAAACAAACTGGTGTTTATAAAGACCTTATGGGCTGGCTATTCCATGTTTTTTTAGCTCTTCCACTGAAAATTCTTGTGCTGGCCCTAGTTGGAGACAAGCTCCTGGATATGACCTCCATGCTGGGTCAGGGTGGCGTTGCTTACCTTTGCCTGGCCTGATGCCTGCACTGCTGAGCTGTGAACATCTCATCGCCTCTACTATGTCTCCCCATTGCCTTGTGAGGCAGGACAGTGATGTATCTCCCTTTCAAGAGAAGGGCACAGGGAGGATATGATTATACTCGTAGCTTGATCATTTGACCAAGACTCAGAAAAAAAACTTGTAAAGCTTATGAATTCCAGGATGATTTTATGAAAACCTTCCAAAGTTTGTATTCTGTGACTCCTGGGACCCTTAGGGTGGGGAGGTCTGGTTGAGTTTGTGTGTTCTGACCAGTATAGGAAGGCAGTGTTCTCCCCTATGGTCTTCTGCGCTGTTGCCTGTGGTCTCTTCCAGGTGAGACAAAACCTCCTTTGATTTTTTGACAGATAGGACACCAAAGAGGCCTCAGGGCACATGGTCCTGAGAGGCTGGACCCAAATGCAGCCTTTCAGGGAGCAGGGAGCCAGGGGAGAGATTTTCCCATCTTCCTTCCATACGTTCTCTTCCAGACTAATAAGCTTTTCTAGTTGGTTATATTTCACTGGTGGATGGGATGATTTCTCTGTCTATGTCAGTTTAAGTTGCTAAAGCTCTGTAGGATTGAAGGCACCTTAGATCTGTGAGCTGGTATTATTAATAATAGTCATTTGTCACATGATTCCCCTCTTATTTCAAACATGGACTTTTATCATCTTTTCCACCTTCTCATCCCTTGGAGCAATTTGCCATTTGTCAGGAAGAAATGGGAGATGAAGCTGCTCTTCCTCATGCAAGGGCATCCCAGAGCTGGATGGGAACTGACATAAATCTCCCCCTATTCAAAGCCCTGAATCCCACTCTCTCCTTAATAATAAAGAGATTTACTCCAAGCTTTTCCCAATAAAACTCTGAGTGTACGTGTACGTTGTAGGTTAAAGGAAAGCATATTTGAAACCTGAAAGCAGAGTGAGAAGTAAAACCTTGTAAATTTGCCTCAGACAATTTATAATCCCAGCCCCAGCTGTCTAACCTCACCAATTCATTATGTCTTGAACCAACTGCTTTGGGGTTTGGAGTTTCCAAAAAACCCCATGTTTTCACTGTGTCTGTGTGAAGGGTAGACAAGACCTCCTGGAGAGCTGGTCCATGGTTAGGTATTAAACATAATACCCTGGATGCAACTTCAAGCTGAGAAAATCTGTAAGCAGGGCTTGGGGAGGGATCCCTGATTTCCAGTACCCTTGTCCTCAGCGTGGGCCGATGTCAGAGGTGAGTTACTGGGACAGATGGCCCCTTTGATCTGTCCCAGTAAGGTCATGCCTGCATTCTTATTTTCATTGGTGTTTCTTACAAATAACACCACATCCAAGGAACTTCACAGCTGTAAAGTCAAGATCTTGGAAGTGACAGTGTAAAAAACCTCCAGTTTTATAATTTTATTTTTCTTGATGAAGTTTAAGTTGACACAAGAATAATTCAGCCGGAGACTCAGCTTTCACGTGGACAATTTTTACCAGAATTATTAAAGATGGGCTTTATTAGAAGCTATTATTTTCAGGGATCTGCAGTGAAACAAAGGAAAGTGAAGTGCAGCAGCACTGAGTGTGCTCAGGATTTATTTTTCAGCCTGGGTCCCAAAGGAAATGATGTTTATTTGATCATGCAATGTGTGGATATACTTGTGTCCCCTTGCAGAACTTTGAAACCCCTGGCCATTTGGTCTAGCTCTGGCAGAGCAAAAGAGAGCTCAGAGAGGTGAAGTTTGTGCAAATTCTGGAAAAAGTGATAGAAGGGAGAGAATTCACCAGTTCCTGCAGCAAAGGCAAGACCTGAGCTCAACTGTATTGCTGGACACCAAATAATCCACGTTAAAAAGGCTATTTTGAAGATGTCAGTGATGGGAAAACTTTCAGCCAGAGCTTGGGGCTTATGAGACATGCAATAACTCAGCACCAGCTCCCAGTGGCTGTCCATGTCCTGCAGCTCCTGTGGTGGCTTCTTTTACCAGTGCAGCAGCTCTAAGGAGCGAGGTTTCCATTGTGCCCATCTGCAGCTGCCTTTTGGGTGAATCTGGACCAAGCTCCTGGCCGTGGGAGTGATTGCAAGGAGGGGGACGCTGGCACTGGCATTGACCGCCTGCTCTCAATTTACTCCCGAGGAGTCCTCTAATAAAACCAGTGGAGGCCAAGCACGCTTTACTGGGAGCTTCAAAAGTGTTTATGGGATGATTTGTGTGGAACGGTTACGCTGGAAGCAGTTTAGGGAAGGTATGCTGTTATTAGAGGATTTATTTTTTTTTTTTAAGCTCCATTTGGACACTTCTTACCATTATATACCAGCGAGGAATGAGCCCCAGCAGCTGTTTGCTATTTATTGGAGTCCACGGTGGAGTAACGAGGAGGGAGGCAGGCAGGGAGGGGTTCAGCAGCCTCAGGAGTTCTTCCTTCTCATTTTCCCCAGATTTTCTGCAGGGCCGTGTTGAATCCTGGTAACTTCCTGCCCCACACACAGACATCGCAGGTGAAGAGCAAAGTCCTGGAGAGCACCCGTGGAGTCCAGACCCATGTGATGGGACACACCTGTGAGCTGGCACCTTTCACATCCAGAACTGTAGCCTCAGTAAGTCATCACTGCACTGTCTACACTCTTTGCATTTTCAGGCTCATCTTTTCTTACGAAGGAAGCCTTGAATTTGCTGATTTGGACGTTACCTTATTTTGAGCTGTCTCCTGTGTCAGAAATGGGGAGGTATGATGGATTTATGAGGGGCAGTCATCTCTAGTATATCTCTGCACCACACAGTCCTGGTCCAAACTGCTACAAAAGCTTTCTTCTCCTCTGTATGTATCTCTAGGTAAGGTTTTCCAAATGTGATTATGAGTCTGAGTACGGCACGTGTCCAAACGTTGGGGTGTAAAATTGCTTGGCAAAGCCAGTAGGACTCAAGGGGTTTCAGCCCATCAGGGGACAACCTCTTGATGCTGCCACGTGGCCTGTGAAAGGGAACTGAGAAAAGTGACCCCATCACCATGAAGGTGGCAGTTTGTTGCTTGGGGGTCCACGCACGGGCTGGGAATGGCGCAGGGAGAAAGCCAGTTGGGGAAGGTCAACCTCGGAGCCTGCGACGTCCCTGCGGTCCTGCAAAGCCTCACTCAGCAGAGGCAGCTTTTAAAATACCTTCCCCTTTCTGGTGAAAGGTTCTGCGGTGCCTCTCAACGCAGCGTTTGAAATCTCACTCATCTCTCTTCCCCCCCCCCCCCCCCCCGCCTCCTCCTCGATGACCCTCATTCAAGCTGTCACGGTTTAACAGCCCTGCACCGCTATATTATCAACATCTACAGTAACTCGCAGGCGACCTTTGCTCTTTCCAGCACAGCAGAGCCAGGAAAACTGCAGGGAAAGGGAACAGGATCTCATTCTGGTTCATGCATCAGCCACAAAACCATCTGCTGAGTGTGGAGCACGGGAGTTTTATTAGCCGTGCGATATAGCGAGCAGAAAGGGCTCTGCTATGTTGCCATATGCCCAGGAACAGGATGAAAAACTTTTCCTTCCCTCACAGGAATTCAAGCAAGCTCCATCAGACTCCCTCTACCGAATTTCATTCCTCTTCTTCCTTTGGCTGCAGGACCACTGACAAGCTCTTTTTTGCCCCAAAAGATCAGTGTCCCACCGGGAAACCAGTAGGAACCATATGTCAAACCTCTATGAGAAGGGTTAGGCAAAGTCTTGCCCCCCTTAAAGGCAACAAGAATTTCACCACTGCTTCTCATGGAGCCGTGATTTCCCTCTTTTGCTCCGGCAGGACCTGCTGCTTCAGTGCACGGGCAGGGTTTTTATTTTCCCTGGAGCCTTTATTCTCCATGCAGATGGAGAACAGAGCTGCAGAAGGCCTGCCAGGCCGAGTGGCAGGTATTCTGCAGTTTCAGTTCCCCAAGGCTGTGTATTTTATAAATCCCCCTACCTAATTCTTATTACTAAGGAGGCTTATTATATTACCAGCGCAGGCACCAATGGGCGTGAATAGCGGTGTCATTGAACCAACGACCAACCCTTCTCAGAAAGACTTACATAGAATCATAGAATCGTCTCAGTTGGAAGGGAGCTTTAAGATCATTGAGTCCAACCATCAGCCCAACACTGACAAAAACTACCACTAACCCATGTCCCTCAGCACCACGTGTGCCCGTCTTTTAAATACCTCCACGGTTGGTGATTCCACCACTTCCTGGGGCAGCCTTTTCCAAGGCTTTCAGTGTAAAAATTTTTCCTAATATCCATCCTAAAACTCCCCTGGTGGAACTCGAGGCCATTTCCTCTTGTCCTGTTCCCTGTTCCTCAGGAGAAGAGACTGACAGCCCTCTCCTTTCAGGTAGCTGTAGAGAGGTAAGTTGTAGAGGTCTCCCCTCAGCTTCCTTTTCTCCAGGCTGAACAACCAGCTCCCTCATCTGCTCCTCGGAAGACTTGTGTTCTAGACCCTCATCATCTTCATTGCCCTTCTCTGGACATGTTCCAGAATCCCCATATCTTTCAAGGACATCAGAACAGTTAAATGAAAGGTAGGAGAAAGGAATAGCACTTGAAAGCCTTTGATTTGGCCTCTTGGTCTGTTTTGTTTCCCCCACCCCCTGCTTTGTTGCCGATGTTTTCAGGGGCTTCAAGACTGGCTCCTTTCTCTGCTCCTTCCCCCTATTGCTGTTTCTTTGGTGGCGCATCGGTACACCAGCAACTCCTGTGTTGTACCTTGTGCAATACCTGGGAAGGTAGTTTAAAGCACCATTGTCTGGGTAGTTGAAGCCAGACCTGGGTCATCTTTTCAGCTCTGCTCAGATCCTTTCACAGAATCACAGAGCCACAGAATCTTCTAGGTTGGAAGGGACCTTAAAGATCATCTTGTCCAACCGTCAACCTAACTGACAAAAATAGACACCCGCACAACAAACAAAAAGCAACACCATCACTAAACCATACCTCCCAGCACTACATCAACCCGTCTTTTGAACACCTCCAGGGATGGTGCCTCAACCACCTCCCTGGGCAGCCCATTCAAGTATTTTGGTTTTTTTTTAACCTCTCAAAGGTGGCAGATGCTGTTTGGGACCTAAACCATGGAAAACCAAGAGGATAGCACAACTGTGAGGTGGAGCAACAGCCCCAGAAAGTTCATCTGGAGCCACCACAGCGAGTCCAGGCAGGTGCTCTTCCTGGAAACCAGATCCCCTTTAAAATGGGTTGTTTCACCACTTGAAATTCATATTCCTTTCAGCAAAAAGCTGGGGTAAAAGACAGGTCTATGTACTGACATCAGCACTGTAAAAAAAAGCAGGCGTAAGGGCATGAGCATGTGGTGGGGGTGGTAGAGAAATAACCCCCACCAAGAGTTGCTGGAGTGACCTCAGCTGTCTGCTGAGGGAAGCCACCCCATCTCCATCTCACCAGCAGGTTGGGGCAGGATGCTGTGGACTGGCAGTGAGCAACCCAGTCTTCCTCTAGGATCACCCCAAGCTTTCTGGGGACCAGGCCTTTCCAGATACTTCAGATATTTGGAGCTGTCTCCCAGGTGAGACCTCCATTTCTGGTTTCCAGCATCCCTCAATCAGACTCTGAACCTTTCTGCTGGGCCAGAATCACAAGACTGACTTTAATATATACCTGTGTTCAGAACAAAACTGCTGTGAATGGTTCCTGAGGCAGAGAATGCATTTCAAGCCCACAATCATCTTTTTCTGATCTCTTGCAGGACACGTGTTGTCAGGCTTTTCTGAACTGATTTCTGCTTCAAGGCTGTTGCTCTGTCAAATTGTTTTTGATAAAAAGACATAGAATCATAGAATCATAGAATTGTCTAGGTTGGAAGGAACCTTTAAGATCCTCTAGTCCAACCATCAACCTAATTCTGATAAAAACCATCACTAAACCATGGCTCTAAGCATGATGCCAACCCATCTTTTAAATACCTCCAGTGATGGTGCCTCAACCACTTCCCTGGGCAGCCTGTTCCAATGCTTAATAACCCTTTCAGTACCAAAATTTTTTCTAATATCCAATCTGAACCTCTCCTGGTGGAACTTGAGGCCATCTCGTCTTGTCCCATCACTTGTTCCTTGGGAGAAGAGACTGATCCCTGCTTCTCCACAACCTCCTTTCAGCTGTTTTCATTGGGATTGACCTTCAGTCTTCTCCAAGCTGAAGAGACTAAGGGTCTCTCAGCGCATTTTCCCTTTTTTAATTTCATTCTTTTTTCCCCTTCCATTAACTCTTTCCATATTTGCAACATCTGCTTTGACTTCCATCACTTCTTCTTCAGGCCTGCTCCATTAATCATTACCGTTTGGGTCCTGTCACACAACAGTTCTCAGTCCACCTCACTGTCCCCTCATCCATCCCACACTTCCTTAGTTTCCCAATGAGGATGTTATGGGAGACAGTGTCAAAAGCCTTGCTGAAGTCAAGGTAGATGACATCTGCTGCCCTCCCCTCATCCAAGCAACCAGTTATAGCACCATAGAAGGCTATCAGATTGGTCTCTTCCCCAGAAATCTCTACAATTTGTAGTTTCTAATTTTCGCTTTTAAGCTTCTCCAGTTGTTACACACTGGAGTTTTATTATACTTTTCATAGCTGCATTCACTTCCCTTGTAAAGTAGCTTTTTAAAAAACCAGTTTACGCTTCTCTTTCAGCTGCGAGCCTATGTTTTTTTGAATATACATAGTAAAATATTCTTTAACAGGTCCCAATTTTCATTTACATTTTTAAATTCTTTTTTTTTTTTTTTACCAGCCAGTTTTTCATCTGTTTTTTGAATCAATAGTGTATACCTGCAAAAACTTTTCAAACTTTTCTTTCCTTCCCTTTATTAAAAGGAAAAACAAAGAAGAGAAACCTGAGATTTGTATCTAATCCCATGACTCTGAAGTCTGGGGTTTTTAAAACATGTAATAAAGGTCCAGATAAAATCACAAGAATTGGCAACACTTTAGTGTTGCATTTGTCTGACTGCATTCCCTGGCCAGTACCTAATAACATATTATCATAATTTTTTTAATAGATGAAAATAATGATTTCACCACAATTTTGAAAGGCAAAATCCAGAGGAAGCATGTGTCTGTTATTTGAGCATTTACAGTAATAGTGAAGATGATTTCCAAGCCTGCAGTGATGTCTCTAGGAGGTGGTGCTGACACTTATCACCTGTGAAAACCCAAGCAGCTTAAATTCGAGCCAAATTAAAAATAGTGGCCTTACATTTTCCTTGGCCAGTGACTCACCATCCGTGGCTCCGTCATCCAAGCAGAGTGTGTGGTTTAGTTCATTAGTGGGTGAAATTTATCCCATAGATGAGATATGTGCAGAGCCTGGTTGGCTTTTTGCTTCCTATCAAGCAACATAGGGTTTGAGTAGGAGTTTGACAAGGTGTAGTTCTGGATGCTGATTGCAATATCTCTGTGGCATGCCATGATCAAGCTATTAATTATGTGTATAAAAACAATAACCCACTTGTCCTTCTAGTTTCTCCATTCAGATTTGACTTTAACTTTCCAAATCCATCATCTTGCTTATGAAAGACTGAAAGTTTTATGACCTTTCTAGGGAGAAAAGACAGAGAAGAGAAGAGAAGAGAAGAGAAGAGAAGAGAAGAGAAGAGAAGAGAAGAGAAGAGAAGAGAAGAGAAGAGAAGAGAAGAGAGAAGAAGATTACTAAGTGTAAATAACTTAGGATCTAGCTATTTGTTCCTTCATGGTATAATTGATTTCTTGTGGGGTTTGTTTCTTTCCTTTTTGGATCTTAAAAACACAGAATGAACTTTGAAGCCATTTTCTTCCAGTGTGCCTTTGCCTCCTGCCCTGAACCCAAGAGACATCTGCAAAGGAAGGCACAAATTGCTGTGACACAGGATGGATAGCTGGGATTTACCTGCTGGACCCCGAGGCCACAAATCACCAGGTCTGCAGCTAACCCTGCTCAAGAGAGGCTTTGTATTCTCTGGCACATGGACAATCCCAGCACAGACAAAAGAAATCCTCCCCCTGGGTCAAGAGAAGCGAAAGAGGAAAGATGAGAGTGATACAGGTGTCTAATTTACCTTCAGGAGCAATATTTTGTGGGTCTTCATATTTAAAGCTTGGGAAAGTGTGAGATGTTGGTCGGAGTGCATCTGGAATATCTCCTCCAGGCCTGATCGGTTGTGTCCATGATTGAGTCACTCAGAGCAGGCAGGTGCAGGGAAGTCCCAGGACATGGATGGGAGGATGGAGAACTTGTCATCCAAGGGGAGGCTCCAGATCTTGGCTTTTTTAGCTCAGCACAACAGAGAGGGGAAATGAATGCCGTTGCACATGAAAGGTAAAAATAGCCGGGAGCGAAAAGAAACACTGGAGTGAAAGAAAAAAAAAACACGTTGGCACAAGAACAAGTAGGTTTTAATTGGCCTGGAGTAAATTTAGTCTGGAAATAAGATGAAGTTTCCTAAGCATCAGATCAGCAAAGTCCTGGAACAGGCATCCAGGGGCTGTGAAAACAGAACTTGCTCAGATGACAAATCGTTTCAGTTGCGGTGGTGGCTGTGAGAACAGGGAGCTCTGCTTGGTGAGCTGGCAAGGTCTCACCCGGTGCACCCATGTTTCGAGGAAGATAGTGGAGACATAGTCCCCAAGAACGATCTTTCAACTAAAGAATTGGTAGTGCTTAGACCATAGCAGCAAGGTGTGAGGCCACAGCAGTCAATGTGCAGACAAAGAAATGCTCCACCATGGGGAATTCTTTGGTCCACCTTCCTTGTGATCTTGTAAAATCTCTCTGCTGCTCTAAAAATGTGATTTATACCTAATCTGGCTAGATGTAACCCAACCGCCTTGTCTGTCCTTTCATCGCTGCTCAACCTGCCAACCGAGTGAGATACTTGTCTTCTGGGAAAGAGACCAAGACCAGGAAAATCTCCACCCCAGACTGCCAAGCTGCAGCTACGATAAACTGATTTTCTGTTCTCCCTGACTTGGATCTGCAAAGCTCACCTGGAAAGTCATATCAAGGTTTAGTGACAACATTGGGTCAGGTATAAATGTCCCTATGCCCTTCCCTATTTCAGAATTACAAAGATTAGAGGGACACATGATCTGAACTTGGACTTCAACTCCAGAGTTTTCTGGGGGCTATGCAAATACAAGGTTTTTCTTTGAGTTTGCCTCCTCTGTATGCCTCACTGCCCATGTAATGCCCCTTTAAAATGGCTTGATGTGATTGTCTGCAGGACAAAATCCCGGAAGCCAAGGAAAGGGAACCATATGCCCCAAACGCATATTGAGAAAGGTCTTTGATTTGCATCTCTTTAATGCCACCTGGCATCTCTCAGATGAACTTCTGTGAGCCTTTGCTCTCCTCTCACCATGGCCCAGGGTACATGACTCACCATTGGAGGGGCAGCCAAGTAACCTCCCCAGATGTTTGGAGGAACGTCAAGCTGAAGTGTTCTCCTTTGTTCCCTGTTAAGGATTGGACCAGCGTGTTTTTGTGGTAGCTGTGAACCAATAGCTAGCAAGGACTACTGGAGAGAGTCCAGCAGAGGGCTACAAAGATGATGAAGGGACTGGAGCCTCCTCTTATGGGGAAAGGCTCAGACACCTGGGTCTGTTTAGACTGGAGAAGACAGAGAGGGAATCTCATCAATGCTTGTCAATACCTAACACGGGGGTGTCGAGAAGATGGGGCCAGACCTTTCTCAGTGGTGCCTCGTGACAGGACAAGGGACAACAGGCACAAACTGGAACACGGGAAATTCTATCTCAACATGAGGAGGAACTTCTTTCCTGTGAGGGTGGCAGGGCTCTGGAACAGGCTGCCCAGAGAGGGTGTGGAGTCTCCTTCTCTGGGGATATTCAAACCCACCTGGACGCGGGTGACCCTACTTTGGCAGAGGCTTGGACTAGATCATCTCCAAGGGTCCCTTCTAACTCCTAGCATTCTGTGAAGAACAGGTTGGGAGCTGCCCTGTTCCCAGGTCCTCTGCCTAGGCTTTCAGGTTGTTGGATCAAAGGTAGGTGATAGCTCTGTGTGATGCCATGAAGAAGCACCAAGCTGCCCAGTGCCAGCTCACCCATTCTCCTGCTGCACACACCACTGAGCACACACATGCCCTGACAGCCTTGGCATGTGGATGGTGTGTAGCCCAGGAGAGGGGCCGGGACACTGGAGGGAAAGTGGTCTTCTGACCCAGCTTGGTCTCCCCCCTTGGAAGTCTTCAGCCAACACGATGAAGACTGAGACTATGGAAACACGCTCTGCTGTGAGATTCCCACTCCTCCTTTCTCAGGAGGGAAACACCAGAAAGGACCCCAGATGACACTTTTCTCTCATGAGGAAGACAAAATCCCCACACTGGGCAGCAGGTATAACAAAGGCTAACACCAGCATAAATGCAAAACCAATCCTCCAATTTCTCTAAGGCATATTGGGATGCATTTTGCAGGGAACCCAATGTGATTTGGGCGCCTGTATCACACAGACACTGGTGGGATCTAGTTCTACAGCTCAACGAGGCAGTGCAGTTTGTTTTTCTGAGAGGACACCACCGGCAGTTTATTCTCCTGACAGGTTTGTTGTTTTATTATGACATTTCCCCCCCTCTTTGCATTGCAGCCAACGAATCCAAATTCCTCAGTAAAGTTTGGTCCAGGGTGCTGTCTGCAAGGGGTAAAAAGGTGCCGTAAATCGTTCTCAGGGAACGTAGGGGAGGGAAGATGAGTTGAACAGAAGCAGAGATGCTGTTGTAACACCAAATCTCAATCAAGGTATCGCTGCCTGATGTCCACAGTCACCATTCAAGCCACCCTTCCTTTTGCAGTACCTGGGTGAGACCATCTGAGCTGGACAGTGGTCTCAGCATCCCGCCTCATCTCCCCCAGCCAGGTGGGTTTTAATCTCTCCAGAGCTGTTGAGCAAGGAGGATTTGCCTCGGATTTATCCAGACTTCATAAAGAATAGAGGGAGATGTGAAGGATTCTGGTTTTTAGTGACTTTGTTGCTGTGTCTCTGCGTGTCTTTGATGTAACTCAATCTTCGTGTGCTTCCTTTGATGGCGTCTGACCGAGAGGGCTACAGAACTGTTTCCAGAGTTTCCCCTCCTTTATCCTGTGCAGACTGGAGCGGCAGGTCCCTGGAAAAGCCATTGGAAAACAAACCTGCTCTGGTGCCTACTATAAAATTTGGTTCTGTTCAGATTAACTCTGAATTCTAGACATTCAAAACCATCGCGAATGGTTTAAGAGCCGTTTATCTGCACAGCGATGAAAGGACAAAATTCCTTGGCAAGGTTGGAGGCTCCCTTTCATATCTCGTATACTTTAACTACCACATTTACAATGCCTGTAGTACCTTATTTTTTACATTCTGTACTTGCTATTTTCCACTTCTCCAGCCGACATAGCCCAGAAACCAACCCTTACCTTTGGAAGGGAGGTGAGACGTCGGTAGTGATTTTAGAGATCTGTGCTTGGAACGAGTGAGCAACCCCCATCCTGGCATCTCTTCGTCCCTGCCTGCCACACACACGGCGAGGCACTCGCATGCTGATGACACCTTCATTTCAGCTCTTATTCAACCATAAGAGCTGGGATTTACTAGGGAGCCACTGGTCAGATATATACCAAATGCAACACAATTGGCTTTTAAAATAATATTGCTTTAACACCGACTGGCCTGCTGTTACCCCATAAGACATGAAATTAAAGACAGCCCCTGCACTAAAGAGTTTGCTTAGCTGTGGACTGTTGGCTTTTCAAATAAAAGAGATTGCAAAATGCAAAATAGATACAGAATAGAAAACAGTCTTTGCATTGAACTTAAGGACTCATATGTTTGTTTCTGGAGGTTTGTTTGTCCTGGACACTGAAGAAAAGAAAGGGGAAATAAAGAGGTTGAGTGAGAGAGCTGAATACCGGGAATGAAATAATTTTCTCTCCAAATTATCCAATAAATGGAGCCAGAAATGACATGGTCGTTTCTTGTTCAGCACCTTTTCCAGAACGGTGTGTGCTAACAGGCAGCAGCCTCCCCTGCGGGGGAGGGGCGAGGGGATTACACCCCGATCGGTGTGGGGCAAATCCTCCTGTCCGAGGTGTGAATATAACACACAGGAAAACTTCTTCCAGCTTTGGGAACGGCCCCTTACTAACCCCTCTCCCATCCTTCTGGGAGGAGATTAGCTCATCTGCAATTGGGATGTTCTCATGGATCTTGCTATTCAATTTCTAAGCCTCAGTTTCCCTGTCTATAAAATTGATTTAGGGAACTTCTACAGGGGTTTTTTTCAGGTTTTGGAGAACTTTGGACGATGCAGCTGATAATTGCCATCCTTTTGTGAAGGGATCAGCAGCATCACCTTNGGAGAGGAGAGGAGAGGAGAGGAGAGGAGAGGAGAGGAGATCCTGATTCTTGAAGAGACGTATCTTCATACTGAAATTGATAAGAAATCCTAGCAGCACAACTTTTGCTTAGACTGACCACACTAGATATTTTTCGGTATAGCACAAGATATCCTTGCATAAATGTTTCCCGTAGGAAATAAGATGATCAGTCTCTGAGACCACAGAGAGTTAATAATCCCTCAAAGCTTTGTGCTTATTTTATTTGTGGATTTAAAAACAATAGCAAGAGTTTACAAGCTCCACATTACTCTCTGCAAAACTTCCCAAAATCCTGCCCAGGTCTGCTGTCACCAAACATACAGCACAGGACAAAGCTGGAGATCTATAAAAATAAAAGGCCACTCCTGAAAATGTAATCCTGTGCCCAAGAGCTGTGTTTAGTGTCAAATGCCACCCCTCCTCAATCTCCCTGCAAAGCGTTCTCCAAACAAACCACACCTATGTCCCAACAAGTAAGTCAAGATAAATTGAGTTTTGATCTGGTTTTGGGTATGGCACTTGGCATTGGACCAAAGTCCTTGCAAACAAAGTGTCCTGAAGAGACAACAAGGAACCTGCCCGGGTGTGCAGAGTCTTGTCTGCTCTGGGTCACAGGGGCTGTCGTTCAAGAGCAGAGGTGAGATGGTTGTTGGGTATCAACAGTCGATTTTAAACATCTTGCTTGGTAGGAGCACGTTTCTCACTGGTTTCCACATCCTTTGGGGGCTCACCCCCGATAGCAGGCAGAAAGTAGGTGGCATGGTTCTAGTGCAGAGTATTGCCGGGTAGGATTGATGTCTCCTGGGTGAACCATACTGTCTTTTCGGCCACTTATGCATGGGGGTAAGATGGGATTGAAAGGGGTCCTGCAGTCATAAGGCAGGTGCCCATCACAAGGGATATATGGGCAAAGAAGGTGGTCAGAGGGCTGGAGCCCCTCTGCTGTGAGGACAGGCTGAGAGAGCAGAGGGAGTTCAGCCTGGAGAAGAGAAGGCTCCAGGGAGACCTTAGAGCCCCTTCCAGTCCCTAAAGGGGCTACAGGAGAGATGGGGAGGGACTCTTGATGAGGGAGGGGAGCCATAGGACAAGAGGATAGTGGTTTTAAACTGAAAGAGGGGAGATTTAGATCAGATATCAGGAAGAAATTCTTGACTGTGAGGGAGGTGAGACACTGGAACAGGCTGACCGAAGCAGCTGTGGCTGCCCCATCCCTGGAGGTGTTCAAGGCCAGGCTGGATGGGACTTTGAGCAACCTGGTCTGGTGGGAGGTGTCCCTGCCCATGGCCGGGAGGGGTTAGAACTCAATTATCTTTAAGGTTCCTTCCAACCCAAACCATTCTAGGGTTCTATGAAAGGACTGGGAAGGGAGCAGCGGCTCTGCCCTCCAAATGCACCCAGCACGTGGGTCTGCTCCAGCAACAAATGTCCTGGCTTAGTGCATCAGGGAGGAGAGGGGTGATGGGGAGCAGCCTGTCAGGATCACCTCCAAGTTCTCCCCTGCTCCTGCACCCTGGAGTAACACAGTGACTCTGCTCCTTTCTGTCAGCCCCAAAAGAAACATAACATTGGCCTTGGAGAGGGGCACAGCATGTGCATTTATGGCTGCTTCCTAAAATGCATGGATTAAAAAGTGCCAAATGCACTGGAAGATGGTTTTATGTTTGTTTTTAGTTACTACAGGGCTCTTCAGATAAACATCTTTTTTATTTTTTACTTTTTCTAAACCAGTGCGTCACATAAAACTGCCTTAAAACACATCCCTTCCAAATCCTCAAACAACATTCGATGTCACCTTGACATTTCCAGTGTGGGTTTTTAGGACAGTTTTGAAGAATTAAAGGTAAACTTCCAAGAAAACTTGTATGTAAAAATAGTTCAGATAAACCTCAAAAGACATGTGACAAATATAGAATGACCAGGGCAGTAAAGTGAATACATGTGAGTGAACATAAAGGGGTTTTATTTTCCTTAATTCCAGTTGAACAGCCCATTATGTCTTTTCCTGGAGCCCGCAGACTTGAAAACCAGTCGCAAGCTGAACTGAAGTGGTTGGGATATGTGATCTATAAACATTAGGGTAGCTGAAGCATGAAAGCAGACGATGTGAGGTTGGGTTTATGATACTGATGCTATCTCCTTTTCTTTCAGAATCGCCTGGAGTTATGAGATGGAGCCTGCTGGATTGTATAAATGTTGCATAGTTTAGTGAGTGTATGAAAGAGGAGCCAGTCTCCAGAGCACGTGGGCATCGGCTGCTGTTCCTCCTGTCCGCTGGGGTCTGCAGATCTGTGAAACGAGCAAGAGGGGAAATCCTTTTTTTTTTCTTTTTTTTTTTTTTTTCTCTGAAAGATCTAGCCATTCAGACGATATTTGCCAGGTGTGGATTTAAAGCCCTAATTAAGCTCTCACTGTGGTCAATAGGAGCTTTATCATAAGCTGCAGTGAAAGTCACTGGAGCCTAATTCACCATCTCCTTTTAACTAGGGACACACAAACTATTTTCCTATCATTTTTTTACTGAAGCATACCCTTGAAGTAGGTGTGCAGATCTGTTGGTGGTCCTCTGGGTATCAAGGGATACATGATCCACCTACCCAAAGATGTACCTACTACAAAGAGCAGCAGCAAATGCCATTATAGAGACCCCCAAGGAGCCTCCAGCTGGTGGAAAC
Organism: Calidris pygmaea; assembly: GCA_003697955.1. Taxonomy (NCBI): domain Eukaryota; kingdom Metazoa; phylum Chordata; class Aves; order Charadriiformes; family Scolopacidae; genus Calidris; species Calidris pygmaea. Next base: position 1,112,616 of record QJSC01019265.1, read on the forward strand.
AGGTGATGGTCCCATGTCAATCAGCAGGTCAGCGGAGTCACATCGATTTTCAGCAGCCCTGGATCTGACTGACGGCAGCTGAACTTCTTTGTCTCTGGCTAATTGAGTGCTGTCACCACTCCCAGAGGCTCAGCTCTGAATCTCATGGTGCTGGGTCCAGGGAAAGCCCTGAAGGCATCCTGTGACCCAGCATTTGCTGTTGTCTCCATCTGCACCCTCATTAACTTTCACTGTTGCCATTACGATATTGCTGGAGGGGATTGCTGCTGTCCTGGGCAGAGGAGATATGTCAGCCAAAGTAGGAGAGAAGCACCCAAGAAAATGATTGAGGGGCATGCCTGTCATTGCATGTGCATGCACACACATGTGCGCTTTCCTAATTTTGCTCTGAGAACCATCTCCAACCCTTCCTCTACAGCCACCGTCCTTAGATGACCTCCTTCTTCCTCAAGCTTCACCTCCCTGATCTTCTCCTTTAATTGTTGCTCCATACCTTGGGTCCAGCCTCATGTGGACTTCTCCACCATCACTGCATCCAAGGCTACCCCTACCGTCCTCCCTCTTTCTGACTCTTGCTGGCCTGGAGCCCTGGGAGAGTAATTTCCCTCATATCTTCTGCTGTTCATGCAATGACCTCCCTCTCCCCATGTTCCAGGTCCTCCCACCTAATTCAACTCCCTTCTGCACATTAAGCTTCCTCCAGAAGGCTCAGCAATAATAACCCCTCATCAGTTAAATGCCCTCTCTGTCCCAGCAACACGTAAGTGTGGAAGGATAGATTAAAATCATGCTAAATGAATACCTGATGTGGGCTTCCCAGAGTGCCTCTTCTTGTAAAACCAGAGAACTTGGCTGCTGAACGCTTTGGGGCAGGATCTGTCTTGTATTTATATCCTGTAAATTTTCAAATCCATTGCTGGTGCTAACAAATAAATAGTAATGATTAATCGCCGGTCATTTTGGGCCTGATCCAGCTTTGATTACATCAGTGGGAACCTTTCCATTTGCTGCGTGGGAGTTGGATCAGACCCACAATCCATCCTCTTCTTAGCTCAGCGCCTTCCTCAAGTGGATTTTATCTAGTCTGGCTTAAGGTGTTTGGATTTGGGCAGCTTTCCCCTGTTTTTGTGAAGCTAACATAAAAGTGACATACCAAATCTGGAGATGTGCCTACCAGGGACCTCCAGAAACCGGTGTTCGGGATCTGAGGGATCGTCATATTTCACTTCTTTATCCATTCCAAGAATTTTGGCAACGTGAGGCTGGTGAAATGCTGTAGTCTATGAAAGAAAACCTCCCCATGACAAGGATGGAAAAGTCAAATAACTTAAAACCGGCCTGGGCGATGCTCTGCTGAGCTGACATTGCAGCTCAGAGAAGGTGACAGAAGGGAGGATGCCAATGTGTCCTGTCAATGTGGTTTTTTTCTACCCTCTAGTCACACTAGGGCTGCCACTATGGGAACTGAGATGGAGCCCTGAGAAGGCGATTTGTTTTAAGCAGCTTCAAAATTGCAACTCTTATCCTTTTATATACAGCAGAAAACAAAGACAAACAGCTCCAGGCACTAATGGCTCTCAGCTGATGAACTGAAAAATAACTAAATACATGATCAGGTGGCAGGGTTTACATCCATGCCCCTTGAGCATGCAAGCCCTTCTGCTGTTTGGTTCAGGAAGAGCATCCTTGAATCTTTAAAGGAAAATATAATAAGGAATCCAGCAGGCAACTGAAAAATGAATCATGGTTTTACATGCATGGAGGACATCCAGAACATCATCCCATCCTCAGAGGCACCTCTGTCCCTCTGGTAACACAGCAAAGGGTTCCCTCTGTAACAAGATACACTCTCCATCACCACCCCAGCAATGAAGCAACATCTCGCGTCCTGCCAGACACCTGGCCAACTCCTTCCACCTCTGACCTCCTGATGAACACCCCTATCTTCAGCGAGAAATACTTTTCCGAGATTTTCACATGGGGCAGAGTTATTCCTCATTGAGTATTAATCCTGCTGCTGCAGGAAATGCCTGTAAATTAAATCCTTTCCTAAAATGGATCAACTGCCTGGGAAAGTGCAGGAACAGCTCATGAGCCAGCCTCAAATGTTTATATGTAAGAGATAGTAGGTGAAATCTCTATTATCTCCACCAGTGTTAGGAAGGATCTATCTATCTGAATACACTCTTATGCCTTATGTTGGCATGTAAAAACTCCTTCAGCATTAAAGGTCTCAGCGGATCATCCATGTGAAGTAGGGTGCGAGGCGTTATCATCACCGTAAAGAGAAGGAACTGATGAATACAGAGATTATCCTGTCAAAAATATCTCTGCTTACCCAGTTTATGGGTTTGTATGTGCCCAGAGGTGCTGACCTTCCAGCTGGGGTGGGTGGCCTGGAAGAAGCAGGCAATGTTGTTATTAAACCAGCTTTGACAAGGGCTGCCTTCATCCCTGCACCATGCAAAGCTGATGCAGAGGACTGATGGTGCCAATCCCCAAATTTGGAAACATTTTTCGGATTGGCACCTCAGCCTTGAGTGATGGATGTTCTCCCACCATGGCTGGCCGGAGCACGAGGTCCAGCAGATCCCTAGTGCTCCAGGAACAGACATTCCTCTGTGCCACAGCTTCTGGGCAGTGCCAGAGAGGCTTCCCAAAAATAGATTTTGTTCCTGTTAAGAACCCCTCAAAGAATTTGTCAGTTCCTGCTCACAGAAATCATGTAAACAGCAAGGCTTAACCACATAAACAAACAGAGGGATATTTTTTTTTTTTTTTTTCGTTAGTAGTCCTCTTAAGTGGCTGCACAGTAAACTTGCAATTTGGATTCCAGGGAGTCAGAAACCGGGAAAGCAGTGATGGGTCTCCAAGCCGAATGGGAACGATGCCCAGCCAGACCTCTTGACGGCAGAAATGTGTCTGCCCTCGGCATTGTTTCAGTGCCAGCAGCCTGCAGACAGCACTGGGAAACGCTGTGCTGCTTTACCTCCCAGTTTTAGCTTCGTCCTTCGGCAAAATTGTAGAAGCAGAGAATTAATTTGTGTTGGATGGGACCTCTGGAGGTCATCCAGTCCAGCCTCCTCCTCATAGAGACCTCTGGAGGTCATCCAGTCCAGCCTCCTCCTCAGAGTAGGTCTAATTAGACCTGGTTTCTCAGGGACTTGACCAGTTAAATCTTGAAGACCTCCAAGGATGGAGATTCAATCTGGAGCAACCTGTCTGCTAGATGGGTCCGTGCACGGGGACCATTTTTGGATCTGTTCAGGCAGTTCAATGAAAAGAAAAGCTAATTTGTAGGCAGATACTGTGTTCTCTGGACCTGAAAATCCTGGGTTTGTGTGTTACTAAGGTCAGGTCTAGTTCCACACCGGTGGAACCAACACCGGTTCTCATCAAGACCAAAATATTTTCCCCTTCCTCAGGTTTGTCTGCACATGGAGCAGTAGCAGGAGGTTTTTAATGGCCTGATACCCACTTTTTTTGATGGTAAAATAGTGCAGATTCTAGATCAGGCAAGATGTTTGCTCCTCACAGGTTTGTATTACCTCTTCAGGAATCCTGGGACATGTTGGTTGGCAAGTCAGATGAGGGATAAGCTGTTTCTAGGGTGCTCTTTTCCCCTGGTTCTTTTCTGGTACCATGAAACCACCCTCTGGTGCCTGCAGAATGAATGAACCAACCAAAGATCTGAAATGTATTTATCAAATCCCTTCACTCAGCCACAAGCTGAATTTTCATTGAGAAAGAGGAAACGCAATTTATTAAGGGGTTTCTTCCATAAACACTTCACAGTTGTAGGCACTGAACAACCCTTTGCTGTTGCACATGACCCTGAGTGATAAAGGGTGCCACCATATGGATTTTCTCATCCCTCCTCCCCTCTGGTGACAAGAGAATCACAGAATCATAGAATCAATCATAGAATGGTTCGAGTTGGAAGGGACCTTAAAGACCAAGATCCAAACCCCTGCCACAGGCAGGGACACCTCCCACCAAACCAGGTTGCTCACAGCCCCATCCAGCCTGGTCTTGAACCCCTCCAGGGATGGGGCAGCCACAGCTTCTCTGGGCAACCTGGGCCAGTGTCTTACTACCCTCACAGTAAAAAATTTCTAATCTAATCTAAATCTCCCCTCTTTCAGGTTAAAACCATTCCCCCTCGTCCTATGGCTCCCGTCCCTGACCAAGAGTCCCTCCCCATCTCTCCTGTAGGTCCCCTTCAGGTACTGGAAGGCCATTATAAGGTCCTGGGAGCCTTCTCTTCTCCAGGCTGATCAACCCCAACTCTCTCAGCCTGTCCTCACAGCAGAGGGGCTCCATCCCTCTGCTCATCTTCGTGGCCCTCTGCTGGACCTGTTCCAACAGATCCATGTCCTTCCTGTGTTGAGGACTCCAGAGCTGGACACAGTACTCCAGGTGGAGTCTCATGAGAGCAGAGGGGTGGGGTAGAATCACCTCCCGCGACCTGCTGGCCACACTTCTTTTGATGCAGCCCAGGATGGGGTTGGCTTTCTGGGCTGCCAGCGCACATTGCTGGCTCATGTTGAGCTTCTCATCCACGAGCACTCCCAAGTCCTTCTCCTCAGGTCTGCTCTCCAGCCATTCTCCGCCCAACCTGTATTTGTGCCTGGGATTGCCACGTCCCAGGTGCAGAACCCTGCACTTGGTTTGTTTGAACTTCATGAGGTTCACATGGGCCCACTTCTCAAGCCTGGAGGGAAGGGATGCCATCCAGAGGGACCTGGACAGGCTTGAGAAGAAGGCCCTTGTAAGAAGGGCATCTCTTCTTGTCATCCTCTTCCTCAGGAGAAATCACTGTCGTTAGCCCATCAGTTGAGCTGGGTGTTCAGGAAAGTGGATTTGATCTGCACAGAATGCAAAAGGATATTTTACCCTGAAATAGATGAGTTCCAATGCATTTCCGTATGTGTGTCCTTTTTGTCCTGAAACTGTGCGGTCCAGTCGACGGAAAACATTTTTTTGCTGCTTCTCACATTTGCCAGAGAGGCTGTTTGCACAGATTATTATTTTTCCTTTACGGCTTTGTTTTCATTCCCCTTGAAATGACACATGCTCAAGCTTCAGGATCAACCACATGTTTTGTTTGAGACTCAACACACTCATTAACTAATTGTGCTGGCGTGGAGAAACTTGAAGATAACAAAAGGCAGCTTGGATCCTTCTCAGGTGGAAACAGGAAATATTATGGTACAGAAGGGGAATTTTCAGGACAGCCCTGCTCCTCTTCCCTCTCACAACTCAGTGTAGGAGCAGGCACTCAGAAAGGATTGCTGTGCTCTCATCCAGCCATGATGAGTCTTCAGATCAGGCTGAAATGCAACCTCTTGGGCAACCTGCAAGAGGCACCAAGGTCTGAACCCTGGACATTGCTGTGAAGAGGAGAAAGAGGGTCTGCAAACAAAGTTCCAGGATGAAAAAAAGAGGAAGGCAGGTGTGATTCAGAGGAAAAAGGCTTTGCAGAGTCAGGATGAGTTTATATCTCACTTCTTTTCAACACAGCTGGTGTGGACCCAATTTTATGGGCAGGGCAACAAGAGGCTCTTTGAGAGGGTATGAAGTCACCTGGCTTCTCACCATGTTTTGCTAAAAGCAGCATCTGCTCCTTGTCAGATTCGGTCCTCCATCAGCCTGTTGGTCTATTTGGATGATCAGGACTCTGGCAAAAATCTCTAAGCAAATGTGTTGGTGGAAAACAGCTCAGAATGGAGATAATCGAGTTAGTTTTGAAGGTTTGGCTTGCTTGCTTTCTTTCTCCATCAGATGCTCTCATCTCTCTCTCCATGGGATTGCGTGAGCTGTGCAGAGCCTGCAGGTCATGAAAGCTGGGCAAAGCATGATTCCTTCACTGTTGGGAGGATTTTTTTTATTCCAGAATTTGGTATTACTCCTGATTTTGGATGGAAACCAAAGTTTTAGATCTTCACTCCAAAAACGAAGTAGAGAACCACACAGTGCCCTGCCCAGCTGTTCCCTGGAGACAACAGTTTTGTTCCAGCCCATCTTCAAGGTCTTTCCAGAGCTGGCAGCTTGGAAAGTGGTGGGTCTGGAGACCAGATCCGAAGCCTTTCCTGGAGGTATTTAAAAGATATGTAGATGTGGTGCTGAGGGACGTGGTTTAGTGGTGGACTTGGCAGTGCTAGGTTTATGGTTGGACTCAATGATCTTAAAGGTAATTTCTAAATGTTCTAAATAATTCTGAATCTATGAGGTGTGTACTGCCCAGAAGCCCACCTAGTAGGAAAGTTAGCAGAAAACCATGCTCAGGCCTCTTTCTCAGGAGAATTCCAAGTTCAGCCAAGTTGAATGTCCATCTGCAAAATGTTTTGATTTCAGCAATTTCTACCCAGGCCTGTGTCTGCTGATGTATTCCAGGTCTCTCTGTGTTGTGTTGGAGTTTCCCCCGTCCATTGCACATACACATGTATTCACTGCTGGGATGTTGTGGACCCTCATGAAAATTTAGGGTTGGAAAAGGTGAGAGAGAATATGAGAAGAACCCAGCTAAAGGAGGAATAATTAATGCTGTATGTGATCTAGATGTCACCTTGTACTTTCCTTGCTGGACACACAATCTCACTACTGAAAACACACAGATTTCCCTTCCCCTAGTCAATGGTCCAATCCAGAAGTTTCCTCCTCAGTGTCTCCTTTAATCATACCCTTTGCCCATCACCAGGCTGTGGCAGAAACCATCAGTTCAAAAGGAAACACATGCTGAAATGGGTCTATCAAGCAAATTCAGGGCCACTATATAGACCTTAATAAAAACTGAAAGTGCTACAGGGAAAAAAAAAGAACTTAAAAATTAAAAGCTTTCTCCCAAGCTCCTTCATCTCCAGGCAATTAGCTTCACAATAAGATATTATGTGGGGCTGTGTGGTTGGAGAAACAAATTAAGGAGTATTTTGTAGGATCTGGAATTCATTATTGAGGTGCAAGAAATTAAATCTTTGTGATCAGGACAAAAATAGGAAGCAAACCCAGACATTAAACAAGCCAAGCACTCAAATCATCCTGTGAGACAAATGTGAGTCCTAAGTGGGGCAGAAACATTTCAGGCAAACTAAAGTTTGATTTTCAAATTTTTCTGGAGAAATAACAGGGACAGGAAAGAATGGACCAAGCTTTGAGTTTGGTTGAGTCTTAGCCGAAGAGAGCTAGAGCAAGAGCTCAGGGCCCGCTTTTGGGGAATGCAGGTTGATGGACGAGGTAGGAACTGTGCCCGACAATGCGTTTGATGTAGTTTGAGGTGCCAGACAATGAGTTTTGGGTGTCTTCAAATTGTAATTCGGAAAATAGTCATATGGATATTTCTCCCAGCAACCAGGCCAACTCCCTGCTCTAGTCTATATCTACATGGGTTCTGCTGCCAGTGCAACTGTTTCTGACACTGGATGGAGAAATAGAGCTAATGTGGGTTCAGCTGGAGGGTTTATATGGACTTGGGCTTCTTTGGTCTTGAAGCAGTAGGTGCACAACTGCACACAGTGACAGTGGTGCCACCAGCTCCATCAGTGATGGTTCATTCAGCGTGCGGTTCATTGTAGGTAGGTCTTGTTGAGGCTGAGATGTAAAATACCTCATTGTCAAGTGAACAAGGAATGAACTGGACAGATTCACCAAGCATCCTTGAGCTGAATTTGAGAATCCAAAACATACCTCTGAAAAATCTTCATTAAATGCACAAATGTTTCTGGAGTAAATGGATCTGTCTCTCAATTGGTCTCTCTGTTCAGTCTTTGGTAATCAAGGATGATTGAAAACAAGATCTCAGACTCTGCAAGAGCCCCTGTGCTCCTGATGCTACATCCTTAACACTGTTTCATGTGGACATCATCATTATTTCCATAGCAACCACCTGCAATGGCACAGTGGATTATGACTTCAGAAGGAGAATTAACAATAGCATACAAAATCCCAGAGCAGCCGTTTGATTTTCTTGTGCCATAAAAGACCCAGTTTCAAGAGGAATAAGAGGAAAGAGCAACAAAATATACAGCAAGGATGCAGAATTACTTTGAAAACAAGTATCTTTTTTGTTCTGACAGGATATGAAATTCTTAATATCCTGCCCTGAAGTGTTTTTGGAGTATTGGTGATCACAAACAAATCATTGAGACCAGCCCATGAGGCATGGATGAGATGGGACCTCTTGGGTTAAAGAGGCCAGTTCCCTCCTATCATACTTAATCATATTATTTAAATCCATTCAGAAAATGATCAGCTCCATCTGAAAACATATTCATTTCTCACACAGCACTTATTTCTTTGGAAAGTTTTTCTGTATCCTCCCACTTCTGAACATGAGAAATATTCCACTTTCTAATCTCACTTCATTTGTCAACAGGTTATGGCCATCTGTGCTTGTACCAAGGTCTCTTCTAGCTTAAATAGTGCTTCTTCTTCCCTGCTGCTTACCCTGCTCATGCTTTTTTAAAGACCTGTGGAAGCCAAATTTCTCACACCCTTCCTTCACAAGGTGCCTAAAATAAAATCAGCAGAGCAAGAAATTCAATGTAACATAAAATTAAATCAGATCAACGGTGTTCCATTGCTATTATTAAATGAATGTCTGACCAAAACCTCCACATCTGAACAGTCTTGAATTTTAAGGCAAATTGGATCTAGCTCTGAATTCATTGCCTGGCCTTTCCTGCCTAATAACCTCACACCTTGATGAAACCCCTGTGTGTCAAAAACCCAGAAACAACCAAAAATGGGCTCCTGCAGGAAATGTGAAATGCAGTGGGATTTGGGGAAGAGATTAACACCACAGTTCCACTAGCGCTTGAAGCTGTCCGAAGCCAACTCTACCATGAAAAATGTCTAAATCTTTTCCAAGCCTGGCTGTGAGTTCCCACCCTCTACTCCCTCCTTGGACCAGCATGGACATTTTGTGTAGTGGGAGACTGATCCGGGTTCAAACAAGCAACACTGGTGCAGATTAGTTGGGGAGAGAAATAGATGTTTCTGATATACCTTACATGTTTCAGGATGGGATGAATCATATTTTCTGAATGGCTGTTTTCATTAACTAGGGAGTGGCTTGAGGATGGTTCAAACATCCATCTCTCAGACCTCTCAGCTGTGGAGATGGGCAGCCTTCCACCCCTCTGGGATCTTGTTGGAGTCTAAGTGAGGTTGTTTTGGGGTTTTCTTCCCAGCTGAAGTCACCTACTGAATGAGCCCTGAGCCATGCAAAAGTCTGCCACTAATGTTAATGCCACTTTCCATGATCTAAACAACACAAAGAAAGCAATGTCAAATATGTACTGAAATGAGCTATCGCAGAAGATGCATGATTTAGTAATGTGAAGCACAGGGAGCTCCTGTCAGCTGTCTCCAACACCTCTGAAAATCAGGCACCATATGCCCCAAAAGTGAGGCACATCAACTCAGCTGTCATTTCTGAACACATTGGCCTACAGCCCAACATCTACACACTTTTGATTGACCAATCCAGCCAAAATCATGTAGCAAATCGGGGACTGGCATCATAAAAGTATATTCGTGTTGTATTACAACAGCAGGGAGAACAGAGCAGATTAGTAAGGAACAAGAGAGCTTCACAGAGCAAGACAATAGAGCCAGGAGCTGTCTGAAAAACAGAGAGTGACATGTAGTTATTACAGTTGGAGCTCTTCCTTGGGCTAGTGAGATTTCTTGCCATCTGGGAGAGCTTTGAGAGAGAGCAGGAAGAGGCTTGATGAATGTTGCGTGGGGGAGTGTTGCATGAAGGAACGTTGGACATCGTGAGCAAGCCAAGCAAACAAAGAGGGCAGTCAAAAGGGAGATGGAGGGGAGCAAAAGGGAAGAGGTTGTGTGGGAGATGAGGGGAGAGGCCTGACTCCAGCATGAAAGAGGTCCCTCAACTCGTGGCCGTCCATATCACTCTGTGTGTGGGAGGTAAAGAGACCCTTCACACTCCTTGTGCTTCTGTGAAGACCACGGTGCTGCAAAGCTTTGGGCTGCCACCACCCACCAGTCATAGAATCATAGAATCATTTAGGTTGGAAAACACCCTTGGGATCATCGAGTCCAACCATCAACCCTGCTCTACAAAGTTCTCCCCTACACCATGTCCCCAAACACTGCATCTAAACGACTCTTAAACATGTCCAGGGATGGCGACTCAACCACCTCCCTGGGCAGCCTATTCCAATGCCTGACCACTCTTTCTGTGAAAAATTCTTTCCTAATGTTCAGTCTAAACTTACTCTATTGGAGCTTGAAGCTGTTCCTTCTCGTTCTGTCACTAATTACCTGTGAGAAGAGACCAGCCCCAACCTCTCTACAGTGTCCTTTCAAGTAGTCATAGAGAGTGATGAGGTGTCCCCTCAGCCTCCTCTTCCTCAAACTAAGCAGTCCCAGATCCTTCAACTGCTCTTCATAAGATTTATTCTCCAGGCCCTTTACCAGCTTCGTTGCCCTCCTCTGCACCTGCTCCAGCACCTCGATATCTCTCTTGGATTGAGGTGCCCAAAACTGGACACAATATTCCAGGTGTGGTCTCACCAGTGCTGAGTACAGGGGGACAATCACCTCCGTACTTCTGCTGGTCACACTATTTCTATTACATGCCAGGATGCCATTGGCTTTCTTGGCCACCTGGGCACACTGCTGGCTCATATTCAGCCGCTTGTCAATTAGAACCCCCAGGTCTTTTTCTGTCAGGCAACTCCAGCCACACGTCCCCAAGCCTGTAGCGCCGCATGGGGTTATTGTGGCCCAAGTGCAGGACCTGGCACTTGGCCTTGTGGAAGCTCATACCATTAATGTTGGCCCAATGATCCAATCTAAGTTTCTCTGTAGAGCTCCTCCTTGTGTCCCCACCAGTTTTCACGCAGAGATGTGTCCACCAAGTCTCCTCTGCTAGAAGGAGGGCTGGATCTACCAGCAGAGCAACCATTGTTTCAGCAGGGCAAGAGAAGGGCTCTTGAGGGAGAAGTTCAAGTTATTACTGGCGAAATGTTTTCCTTGCTGGGATGGACTGCAGAGCTGTCAGGAGTAGCTGCAAGTAAGGTTATAAACAACATTGTGGGCATGGTTGTGTTTGCTGGTCTGTGTTGCGGACAGAATAATATTCATTTGTGAAGCTCAACCTACTATGAAATACAGGGAAAGGGCACCCTTGATTTTTATCCTTATTTTATCTCTTAAGAACGACAGTGCACCAACACAATCAATTTCATGTCGTCTCCTGCAGGCTTTCCCAACCTGCAAATGTCCTTCACAGCTGCTGCCTTCTTCTCTCTTTCCCTCTCTATCATCATTTCATTCCATTGAGCATTCACCCCTTTTTTCTCTGCTACTGGGTCCCTCACCATCCTCTGGACTGTACCCACCACCTCCTGATCACTGTGCTACCAACACAAATCCAGCAGGACCAACATACATCCCTAGCTGAGACCAAGTTGGTCCATGGCATAATAAGTCCTGGGAGATGCAGATCTTCAACAGAATGGTTCTCAAACTTCTTGGATACTTGGGCTAAGACATTTCTTATGGGCTACGAAGTAGCATGAACCACCAAACTGAAATAATTCTTCTGTGCAATTCCACAGACCAGGTATTATGGCCTTGTAAGCCTGAGTTTGGGAATCACCATTCTGTGATTTAACCCTCACATTCATGCCCCCCTGGCCAATTTTGTTGCCTTCTATGAAAGCTCTCCTCAGTTCTGCAGAAATAAGCATTTTGCATATCTGGGGCTGGCTGTACTGGGGTGTCCTAGAGGTGCAGCAAATAACTCTGAGATCAGTAGGGGTGGACAGAAAATGGAAATGCACACATTAAGGCCTTTAAGGCTGTGAGGTTTGTCCCATCATTATCACAGCTGCAAAGCAAATGCTCCAATCAGGCTGTATTTTGCCCTCCCGCTGTCCGGTCTTTGTACCAATGCACCTTAGAAGGGTGGTGGGTAACCTGCCGTTCCTTGGAGATGATGGGAGCTGGGTGGATGAATCCAGTTCCTGGTGGGTCAGTGCAAGGCAGATGTTAAAGACAACAGACAGGCAAACCAGGCAACTGCTACAAGACTAGTAGGGTAGTATTTCAGTATTTCATAGAATCATAGAATGGGCCAGGCCGGAAGGGACCTCCAAAGGTCATCTTGTCTAACCTCCCTGCAGTCAGCAGGGACACCTCCAACTAGACCAGGTTGCCCAGGGCCTCGTAGAGCCTCACCTTGAATATCTCCAGGGAACGGGCCTCAACCACCTCCCTGGGCAACCTGTTCCAGTGTTCCACCACCCGCATAGTAAAGAATTTGTTCCTAATAGTAAAGAACTTGTTCCTAAATTTCCTTGTTTATAGTTGCTGCTCTAGATGTTCTTTATTGACCATCTGCAGAAAGAGGCCTGAAGACAACAGGAACTGTGGCCTCATCCAATGTTACAGACCTGAATTTCTTAGATGGTTGCCTTGAACAGCTCCTGGCTTCCAGGGATGTGCTGTGGGCTGCCTATTTTGTTAGCCCCGTGTGTGTGTGTGTACACCCATGCACAAGAGTGCATCCATGTGCGAGTGTAAACAGCCGTGAAAAGGATCTGGGCAAAACTCAGGTCTCAGCATCCAACTTCGAATAACTTGTGTAGCTGTTGATGTAGTTGTAGTGTTGATGTTGTTGATGTACTCCTTTCCATCACAGACTCTCAAAGTATTTTAAAGGCGATCATTAAGATTTTCAATCCCTTATGAAATGATAGCTTCAGAAGAGCTGTTCTAAGTCCTGCCTTCCTCAGTGAGACTTGATGAAAAAACCTCACATTTTCTCTCTCCTGCCAGATGCTTTCAAACCCTGCGCGTTTGTGCATTGCTCCGTTTCATCTATCTGTTGGCCGGTCACGGATAGAAAGATTTCACTCCAGTTCTGCACTGTGCAGTCCCAGATCTAATCCCCACACCCTCCCTTCTGTGATTTATGGGAGCAGGCCAGCCCTGCAACCTTCTCCTTTTAACGCTGCACCTGCACGTCAGGGCTAACGGCTCTAGGTGCTTTCCTGCAATAACTCATACGATCTCTTTCCCAGGCAGCCACACCTTTCCGTTAGCAGATATTTCCCCTTCTGGTCCTTTGCTCTCCGGCTCATTTTTTTGACCGTACTCAGCCTTTCCCAGATGCTGAAATACCCAAGTCCTGCAGTAACAGACTGTGCTGCCTTTGTGGTGTGCTCAGCTGTTGGATGCAGCATCACATTTGGCTTCGCCGCCCTCCTTCCCATTAACTGCACCGTGGCTGTTCAGAAAAACAATCCCACAGCTGAATTGCAGCGTACATACCCCTTGCAACGAAGATGCTGGGAGGGCTGGAGCCCCTCTGCTGTGAGGACAGGCTGAGAGAGTTGGGGGGGATCAGCCTGGAGAAGAGAAGGCTCCGGGGAGACCTTAGAGCCCCTTCCAGTCCCTAACGGGGGCTCCAGGAGAGATGGGGAGGGACTCTTGATCAGGGAGGGGAGCCACAAGATGAGGGGAATAGTTTTAAACTGAAAGAGGGGAGATTTAGATGAGATCTCAGGAAGAAATTCTTCATTCTGAGGGTGGTGAGACACTGGTCCAGGTTGCCCAGAGAAGCTGTGGCTGCTCCATCCTTGGAGGGGTTCAAGACCAGGCTGGATGTGGCTTTGAGCAACCTGGTCTGGTGGGAGGTGTCCCTGCCCATGGGAGAGAGTTGAAACTAGATGATCTTTAAGGTCCCTTCCAACCCAAACCATTCTATGATTCTGTGATATACCCAGGAAAACTGTGCTGGCAGCTTCTGAATAGCAGCAGTTTTACTCTTCTTTAGCTTCTGGCCTGCTTTTGCCCAGATTTCTTTACATTGTGGCAATTTTTCTGTCCCTGATCTGTGATCAAGCCCCTGATTACACACTTTTTAAATTACCTCAGAGAAGAAAGTATATATATACACACACACATATGTCTATCTCAGGTATACCAGGGGCCCAGCGTGGCTGGTGGATTATGCATCTGAGTTAAGAGCTTGGCTTCACAATCTGCTACAGCAGCACATGTCCCAACATCTCCTTAACTGAAGCAGCCTATGACCCAGGGAGAATTTGGCCCTGAACTGCATGCCATGCCATTTCCAAGGTGATCTTATTCCCAGCTGGAGGCTCTGATTTTTCTCTATATCTGAAAGCTGGAACAGCAGGGAGTCATTTGTATCTAAATATCTCAGACCTGGGAAAGGACCTTGGTATGAAGAGCAGCTTTATTTCACAACAGGGAAAAGAAAGAGAAGAGCTGAGCACAGTTCTCCATCAGCTCCCATCCCAACTACACAGTATCTTCTTATCAAGGTGGCCTCTGAGACAGGAGAGCTTCAAAGAAATTTGGCCACATCCAGCCACAACACCACTGGACAGATCCTTTAGACTGTGGTACTGTAACTCTTAATGTCAGAATGGGCTGATTTACACCAAGCCAAGGTGGCTCAGACCCCATACTGTGGATCCATGCTGTGCCCTGGCTTGTCCCAAACTGCGCTCTTCATGATGTGGATCATTTCAGATAGATGGCGGCGGCAACAGCAACTGGCTCATGACTGGATGTTGAAAAGAAATATAGCACAGCATTTTGCTGTTAAACCTGCTTGGCACCAGGTCAGGTTGATGCTTATGGCCAGAGCGCACTGATGAAACCTCCAGAAACTCAGCTGTGATGAGCCCTCCATCTCTTTCCCGTAGGCTGCACCACCTGCAGATCCCACAAAATGAAAAGGAGCCCCGCTCAAGCCCTGGGATGAAGTAGCCCATCAAAATTCACTGAGGCCAGCCAGGGACTTTCCACTGCCTCAGGTCCTTCTGCCTGATTCACTATAAGCAATTCACTGCCTGCAAAGACTGAGTAAACCAGTCCAGGGAAGCTGGATTCAATTACCAGCTCTGCCACTTGCCTTTTCAGTAGATTTCTGGCCTCTACTTCTTCTCTTAACTCTTGTCTCTTTGGAGTGAAGAAGGATCTAGTTTCTCCTTGTGGGACCAGAGCAACATCAGCAACCATGGGATACCGAAATGCTGTTGCACCAAACTTTTCAAAACAAAATACATGTAAATAAATCACAGAAAGCTCCCAGTTCTCTTTGGTTGCTTACAGTAAAAGAGCTTTACCGTTTAACTAAGGAAGAGGCAGGGTGGACCCTCTGGTTTATAGCAAGGGTCCATAAAGCCCAATATCTTCAATGGATGCACAAACAGGATGAACGTACTCGATACCAGCCTTGTTTACTCTCTCAGCCACTGACCACTTTCTGCATAAAGCATTTCTTGGCTGAAGTTTGTCTAGTTAGTAATCTCCAATGGATCTCTCTTCCAAGAATTCCTCTCAAGCCCATAGTCACATCAAGGTCAGGTTAGATGGGGCTTTGGGCAACTCGGTCTAGTGGGAGGTGTCCCTGCCCATGGCAGGGAGTTGGAACTTGATGATCCTTAAGGTTCCTTCCAACTCGAACCTTTCTATGATTCTATGATTCTATGTTTCTGTGTTTTGTGTCCATCACATCATCTGACGAGGAGTTCCACGGTTTAACGGCTGACTTCAGGAGTTCAAACTTGACGTATCTTAATATGCAACACTTGGGTCTTCAAACACTTTTATAAGCTGGTGCCTCACTCCCCTTTCGCTGTAAAATGTCAGCCAGGTCCATGGCTGCAGCATGGCTTTGGCTTGAGGCGATGCAGATCACAGCCTGGAAGCTGAAAAGCACCTCAGAATAAAAGGCTCTCAGATTGTCTGCCAGTGCCTCGTGCAATGAAATACAGTTCAGCTCATAAAACGTCAAAGGTATGTCAGTGAGAAGAGAAAAAAAAAAAAAAAAAAGGAGAAAAGTTGGAAAAAAGGTTTTGATAGCAGCCAGGAAAATGTAATTCCTTCTACTTAATCTTTCTTTGCACCTTCTGAGCTTGAAGCTTTCTTTCAGTGGAGGAAAAAAGTGGGAAGAAGGGTTAAATTAAAATGTAAGTGTTTGTTGGCTTTGTATCAAGGAATCGTACGCATCACGTGCTGAAGTCCCTGCAACTCTTTAACACCCTTCCCCACATGCTATCTCCGAAATTCCTTCACTTCTCCTCTTGCAGCAGCCAGGACAGCAGCTGCCTGCTGTGCTCAGCTGTCTCGCAGGTATGACCATGTTTGCTCTGGGCTACTTGGCTGCAGGAGACGGTAGCCATTTTGAGTTTCACGGCTCTTCTCCTCTCAGGTCTGGGCATATTTCAAGGGACCCCAAACTTTGAGTCAAGGGTTGAAGGGCAGAAGAGGTAAAGGTAAGGGGAAGATGGGTTCCCCGAATGAACATAGTGAAATGATTCCTAGGGAGCTGGAGCAGAAATGACCACAGCACGTCCTTCTGCCTTGCTCCTCAGAGCACCAGGCAGAGACTGGGCACACTGAGTTGTCTTTGACCCCTGAAATGGTCTCCTGTGGAGCTTCCCAGACCAACACATCTCAGAGCTGGCCTCCTTTTCCCCTGCCTTCCACACCACACTCAATGTCCAGCCCTTAGTGACGTCCCATCAAGGGTGGCCTCCCTGGATCACCCAACCATGGCCCACCACCCAGCTCAGCCTTCAAGGGGCCAGCAAGGAGGTTTTTCTTCCCTTCTTGCCACCTGAACACAAGGCATGGCAGCTCGGCGTGGGACCAGCAAGGCTTCTCCCAGCACTACATCCCCATCAGTTGCTCATTCTCCATGGGCCTCTGCCTGGCTCTGCTCCACTAATGTTCTCCGTGTCATACCGAAACAATCAGCCGGCACCAGTGCATGTGTCTATCGAGACCAGCGAGCAGTGGGTCAAGAGTGCACCCCAAGAGAACGTGGTGTAAGTAACTGACTCCATCTGCTTCGGGTCAGAACAGCTCCAACTCATCAGAGGGAACCAAAGAGCCTCCACGGGCGGCGAAGGGGGTTTCTGCGTCCATCCAGGGAGCTGGCACTGGAAGAAGCCAAACAGGCTCTCAGTGTTTATGCTGTCAGGCTCCGAGGTATTCATCTTCATCCCGAAACACATTCCTCACAGAACACTTCTGTGCTTCAAACTGTATCATCGGGAGAGCTAAGGAAATAAAATGTGGGAGGATGATGGCAAGCCCCCCTGCCTTGCAGCAGCAACTGCTCCCATGATTGAGACGTCTCCCAAGAGGCAGCAGGACACTGCACTGGTGCTGGTTTGTTTTCATCCTGCCATAGGCATCTGGATTAAAGTCTTACATCCCTGTCCACTGCCAGCTTGCTGCCATGTGGGGAAGGTGGAGGGGAGCAAAGGGGTTGTTGAAAACCCAAGCTGGAAATTTTCCTCCCTGAGTTCCCCTCTAGTGGGCTCAAAATCTCCCCTTCCAGAATGGCCTTCCATCCTGAGATGGGGCTAATCATTCAGTCCACAGCCCAAACGCTGGCTGATTCAGACAGAAAAATGTCCATGAAGCCTTAGGAGATGGGCAAAGTGGAGGACAGACAGTGCTCCAAGCTCACACTTGGCATGTGAGACAAGGGGCAATGGGAACAAACTGGAACACGGAAAATTCCACCTGAACATGAGGAAAAATTTCTTTCCTGTGAGGGATGCCAGAGCCCTGGAAGAGGCTGCCCAGAGAGGTGGTGGAGTCTCCTTCTCTGGAGACATTCAAACCCTGCCTGGACATGTTCCTGTGCAACCTGCTCTGGGTGGACCTGCTCTGGCAGGGGGTTGGACTAGATGATCTCCAGAGGTCCCTCCCAACCCCAGATCATTCTGTGATTCTGTGATTCTGACCAGGGAGAGAGTAGGAAAGTGAGAGCAGATGGTGTCCCCTCTGGGTCCACTTCCACATCGAGAGATGTTTTCACAAGGCTGGATGGGTCCAAGCCAAAGCATATTCCATGTGTAAGCTTCAGCAAGGTTGAGTCTAGACAGCTTGGGTGGCAATGCCAGAAAAATCCCACCGTCAGTGATTTAGCCTGGGCTGTCATGGGTGTTATTATCCCAAACCTCCCCATGGCTTATAGAAGGGGTTCTTCATTCCTTCACCTTCTTGGTCCCGCATTTTTCCCACTCAGACAAGGTCAGTAGGACCTGCTAGGGGTGTGTGTGCACAGCTATAAGTGCAGCTTCCCAAATATTGATGTTGCAGATCTCAGAGACCAACTGCATTGCAGTGTGCTGGGATTTCTATGTCCCTCGAGATCCGGGACTCGCATTTTGGCCTTGATGGAGCAATAACTGAGAAATCCCGGATATATTATTGCCTGCTGAGTTCCTCCTCTTAAAAGTGCAAGCAAACCGTAAGTCAAGTTTTCATCTTGTTTGCTCTCAAGCCCAGAAAAATAAGCAGGACAGTACAACCCATGGAGGTGGCAGCTCCTGAAATGCATAAATCTCCACCTCATTTCAAACACTGTTTTTAGTGGGATATTGCTTCTACTTCATGACTTTGTCACTTTTTTTTGTCCCCTCCTGCCTGCCAGCTACTGTATATATATATATATATATATATATATATATGCTTTTTCTTAGCCTGTTGCTGATCTCCTGAGACCCTGAAGCCTTTAAAGATTTTTTGATGGGGAATAAAGTGCTGGGAATTTGAGGGATGAGCCTACCTCTGGTCTGCAAACAGTTGAAGTGGTGAACATCACTGCCTCCCCATTCTCCTCCCCTGGCCGGCTTCCCTCTACGCCTCTCTGCCAAAAGCACACCGGGGATGAGATGTGTTAGCCACGGATGCTCTGATTCCTCCTGTGCACTCAGCCAGACTCCATGCAACCACCAGGATCCAAGCAGATTGACTTTACACGGTGGTGGACTGGGATTGCCCACCTCATTTAACATGACTCACCCTGGCAAGGGGCTTCTCAAGCACCAGGGAGGTCCAGAAGAGCCTGTTGGCTTTGGCCTGTGTTGAAAGAGCCACGGCCCATCACTCTTCTCCTGGTGTCCGGTTGAGAAATGGGGATTATGCTTTTCTCATGCTCTAAGAGAAATGGCATAAGGTGATTTTCCTCCACAGAAATTTCTTGATGCCAAGACGATCCCTCTGCCTGCAGAGTTCTAGTTACCTGCAGACACCATCTCCAGGTCTTCTGAAGTAGATCTCCCTTTTTCCCCGGTGCCCAGGACTCACCATTCTCTTTGCGAGATGTAGAAGAGATGTGGCGTAAACTTTTCTGACTCTCCTGCATCCTCTCTATATGAAGTTGTGAGCACAGCTGGAAATAATGCAGGTAAGAGGGTGAGCTCACGAGAAGTTTCCATGGAAGCCGTGGCATTAAAACCCTCCAGCCTTTGATGGCGATATCATCCCTGAGCCCTTGCAGCTTTGCTCGGAGTGTAATGAAATTGGAATGGACTGGCAGCCCCTACGTGGAGAAGGAATTCGAGACATTAAGCCAAGGGTGGATTAAGGTTAAATGGGTCCCAGATCCACCCAAATATTGCCCCAGTAGACGAAAGCTTCCCAGCCTCCCAGGATTTTCTTCATCCCCTGAAGAGAAGTGGAATGGCCAAAGCTGCACTGTGGGGTGTTTAATACGTGAGTGATGGGGGGAAACTGTGGTTTTGCCCAAAGCGTGGGTTTAGATCATCTGACGCTCAGATTTCCCAGGTCTACAGCATCTCCAGGTCCCATACTGTCTAAGGGGGTAGTCTGCAGAGAGCCCTTTGCATGGTAAGGCAGTAAGGATATGGCTGCCCATGTCTGGGGGGGAAGAAGAGATGTTAGGTTAGTAGGTTGTGCCCCAAAGAAAAATGCTCTTGGCTTCTTATTCTTCTTTGTCTTCCTTTTTCAGTCGGGTCTGGAGACATGCCTGGCAGAAAAGGACCTGGGGGTGTTGGTCGACTGTCGGCTGAACATGAGCCAGAATTGTGCCCAGGTGGCCAAGAAAGCCAACAGCATCCTGGCCTGTATCAGGAACAGTGTGGCGAGTAGGACTCGGGAGGTGGTCGTTCCCCTGTACTGGGCACTAGTGCGGCCCCACCTCAAGTGCTGTGTCCAGTTTTGGGGCCCTTACCACAAAAAAGACATCGAGGGGCTGGAGCGGGTCCAGAGAAGGGCAACGAAGGTAAGGATGGGTCTGGAGAATAAGTCTTACGAGGAGCAGCTGAAGGAACTGGGGGTGTTCAGCCTGGAGAAAAGGAGGCTGAGGGGAGACGTTAACTCCCTGAAAGGAGGGTGTAGAGAGGCAGGGATTGGTCTCTTCTCCCAAGTCACCGACGACAGGACAAGAGGAAGTGGCCTCAAGTTGTGCCAGGGGAGGTTCAGATTGGATATTAGGAAAATTTTTGACACTGCAAGGGTTATTAAGGATTGGAATGGGCTGCCCAGGGAAGTGGTTGAGGCACCATCCCTGGAGATATTTAAAAGATGGGTTGACATGGAGCTTAGAAACATGGTTTAGTGATGTTTTTTATCAGAGTTAGGTTGATGGTTGGACTAGATGATCTGAAAGGTCCCTTCCAACCTAGACAATTCTATGATTCCAGGTCCTGCACAGCCTGTGGTTACTTTCCAGCTAAAACCTACTGCTTCACGCTTTCACAAAGCATTTTCTCTTCCCCACCAGTGATTTCCAGTCGTTGTTCCAGGGCTCTGTTCCTGGAAGTGTTGTGCCTGCAAGGTTAGACCTCTGGATGTGTTTGAGCAATGAGTGACCCACACCTGCAGAAGAAGGGTGGGATGAAAGACGTGCCACTTGTCACTTGCAGACTTGTGATCCAGGCGTCATGGAGCCTTGGGAAAGTTTGGATCAGGCTTCTTTGCAGCTGTCAGCTGCCTCCGTAATTGCCCATACCTACAATTTTGTTCCAAATAGCCTGGCATGCTGGGTAAATCCTGAGCTGGATCTGAGCATCCTGGTCTGGGCTTGAGTCACGCCGTAAATTCTAGTCCTGCTTGGCAGCTTAGCCATTTGGTTGGAGGCAGGTCATTAACTTAACAGGTAAACTTTCTGGTGCACTGTGCTGTAACATAATCGCCCTCCCTTCCTTCTCTTTTTTTTGGTGGGGTAGAAGTAAGAGATTTCAGGCCTTTTCTCTTTTGCAGCCACAAAACTAATTTTCTGTGTTAAAAAAAGCAGAAAAAAAAAAAGAAAAAGACCCAACGGCTCCTTCTGGGGGAAGGGATGGGGTTAGTAATGACTTACAGAGCTGTGAACCAGCAGCACAGAACAATAAGTCCCAGGCAGAGGAGTTTAAAACAAATGAAGTCCAGCCTACAATGGCCCAGGGGCTTGGAAATAAATGATAGAGTCAATCTGAGAGAGAGATCTCACGGCTGAAAATTAACATCTGATGCTGGCTGTGCGAAGAGTTCCTAGGGAGAAAAAACTTGCCATCCCTTGCAAAACTGGGAGTTCTGGTGGTTTCACCTCCCAGGATCCCGTTCCTCGTCCAGGGTGGCCTGGAGTGAGGTTGTGTGCAGGGGAGGCTCGTGGTGTTCCCACGCCAGCAGCTATGGTCCCCACAGCATGGGTCCCCACAGCATCAGTCCCTGCATCCCTGGGGCTTCGTGAGTTGTGGTGGTCCCTGGTCCCCTGCGGATGGCTGAGCCACGTTAGCACCAAGAGGCATTGCCGAATCTGGCCTCTCCCTCGTAGGTTTTGATGTTCAGTCTCATTTCATGGCAGCATGTGGTTCTGTTTTCCACTGTTTATTATGGTGTCTCACATGCTCTTCTATGAAAAGGAGCTGGGTCTACAGCTGACGGATGTGGTCCTGCAATGCACGGGAAATGTTGCCTTTCCATTTTTTATTTTTTAAAGGGAGATGTGATTACTTTTAAACCTTGTTTTGATGTTATGCAATCTTCCCATTGGCACCGTTAAAGACACAGCCTCGAACATCTTTTAGCTGTGTTTTAAACACAGTGGTTTTTTGGGACAGTGAATATAAGCTGGTTCCATGAGAAACCTCATGGACACATCAGCTGTAATGATATTAAAGGGGGTTATTATCAGTGATAAAAAACAAGAATATCTTGTTCTTCACTAGAGCCTTTCACCTGGAGACAGCCCCGTTACAAATAGATCCAACTCCCTGACTGAATTTGCAAAGTAGCCTCATTCCCCTTTTAAAAGTGCAAAAACAAAGGGAGAAAAGCCAACATTGTTTAAATTTCTTCTTGCTTCTATAGCCACAAGTGGCAGAGGTTGCTTGGACTTGATCAGTGTCAGAGCAGGATCAGACCCAGAGAGAGTCCAGGAGCATCGGTCCCGTGTGATCATCCCGTCCTTTCACTGGTTTGGTCTGTCTCAGTGGCTGTCATCTCATCCTGGGGGGCTGTCTGTCCTCAGACCCCAAGCTGTCACCGCAATATATATTTTTTATTATTTTTGTTTGTTGCAGTATTTCTGTCCCATCCCAGAAGCACCATGAATAGCGGGATGTGTTCAGCCTCAGGGCTGGAAGGCATGGACGGGGGCTGGAGGGTCCTGCCTTTGCTAGATGTGGCTTCACGTCACACCCTGAGAATATCCAGAAGAGCGACATTTCATCCACCAAAATAAAAGTAAAATTAATGACCCCCACTCACATTAATTTTGGAAAGAAATTCATGCGCACCCAAAGCCTCTGAGAATGCTCTGTTTTCCATCTAGCTCCTCATCCAGTCATAACCGACTAAACTACTTTATATGCCCCTGGATTCTGGCCCAGAAAATGTGTGGTTTCTTAAAATATATATGTATACACTACTTTAATACCAGCCAATACCTTCTGAAATGTAGGTGGCCAGAAAGGCATTGGCTGATCTTTTCCTATTACATATTTTAAAAATGAGTTGACATTCGTATATAAATTCTGCGTAAGCTTCATGGAGTTTTAGTAGCAATATTGAAAGGGAATGTCAACAACCGCTTAGCTGCTAATACAGGCTGGAGATAATAACTAAGGTAGCCGGGCAAATTGTATTTCCAGGAAATTTTGTCAGTTATGCAAAAATGGAACAGCTTGGAAAAAAAAAAAACCACCTTGATTTCTTTTCATGAAAGAAATAGGTACTGTGAGGTCGAAAGGAAATTTGAAAATGGATGTATAGGGTCCTAATTTACTTTAATATTTCCTGTGTAAAGTCTTAAAGTTAAAGATTGATTTTTCCAATAAACATTACAAGCATAATGACCTGGAGGTATGATCACAGATCACGTACCAGATGGAGAGCGATGGAAAAAGAGCTACTGCTGTTAGAACATGTTTTGTCTTCTTTCTTTCGCAGGGAAACCTGCAGTAGTTTGAAAGAAAAGGATCAGACTCTGAAGCGTGCAGCAAGAAAGACTCCATGTACTAATGTATGAATAAAGACGGAATAATTTGGCCCAGAAACAAACTCTCTTAGGAAAGGACGCTGAAAGCACATGTATCAAATTTAATTGAAATTTCAAGGGGATTTCCAATACACAAATTGCATTTATAATTTGGTCCCAGCATCATAAATAGAGTAATCATGAAGTCTGGGGCAAAACTTTTATTTTCCCAAGCAAAGGAAGTGCAGTTTTTACTGAAATGAAAACTTCTTTCAGAATCCTGACTTCAGCACAATCCCGTGTTAAAACTGAGCAGGCACATTCAGACGATGTCCAGGGTCCACGCGTCTGCCCCTCTGCAGAATAGAGTGCTTTGACCTTTTATTTTTCACCATTTTTCATGGGGCAAGCACTGTTTTCATACAAGAAAACATTAAGGACTCTTAAAAAGTTGGATTTCAAATGAAATTGAGTGGTTTTCTTGAACTCGGTCCTTTTTGGTGGGTTAGATGTATTTTTTTCTGGCGCATTTTTGGGTGTGTTCGCACATTCAGATTTCAGGGGGTGGAAGCTACCAAAATCAAAGCCTGTCCTTCCAGAGCAGAAAAGCAAATGCTCACTCGCTTCCAATTTCCATGCTAAACACAACGATAAATACGTTGGAGAGCGATCCTGCCTTCTGGCTGCCTTC
Source organism: Calidris pygmaea (assembly GCA_003697955.1). Classification (NCBI taxonomy): domain Eukaryota; kingdom Metazoa; phylum Chordata; class Aves; order Charadriiformes; family Scolopacidae; genus Calidris; species Calidris pygmaea. Next base: position 1,136,540 of record QJSC01019265.1, read on the forward strand.
TCCCTTTAGGAACAAGCCATTTGGGGTGGAGCAACAAAACCAAGGGCAGAAAATGGGCAGGCAGATGGAGAAGACCCATCACTCAACAAAGCCACCAATTTTATAAGTCAACACTCCCTTGATCACTCCAAGGAAGTGGGATCAACGTCCCTGATTTTGCTCACTCTCGGCTAAGAGTGATTGCAAATGCATCCCTGTGTTTCCGTATTTATTTCTTGCTAACTTCTGCCATAATGTGTCTTCCCTGCAGGAATAATTACGTGCTCCTGGGTGCATGCTGCAGGATGTGTGCTTGCATCTGGTGTCCTCTGAGCCCCCCCATTTCACCCTCCTCCCTTACAGCTGCTGCCTGTGACTTTAACACCTTCTCTTTGGGGTTTGGAGAAGGACGTCTTTGTCCCCAGGCTCATCCAGCTTGGTGAGGAGACCTGATGACTTCCAGGACCAAGGAGCCCTCTGGAGAAGGTTGGTGCATCCATGAGTTAGCCTTCAGTGCTCTTCCATCACATCATCAGCCATGCCAAGGACACTGAGCCACCCCCAGGGGTGCTCACATCTTGTCATCCTTTTGCCCAGGACATTTCGTGGTGCATCTGACAGATGGTCCTCCTGAAAATGACCCAGGTGTGTGCAGCTGAGAGAGCTGCAAAGGCACCTGCTTCTCCTGCCTGTTGTGTTCAGAGAGCTCCTAGGACATGTCCCCACATCTCTTCTGGCTTTTTGTTCGGATAAGTGCACAAAATGACATAATGACATCTCCCTCTCATCTCATCTCATCCCATCCCTCCAGCATGGAATAAAGATCAATGGCAGTTGTTGGACAACCAAAGAGTGTGAACCTCATCACGAGAGGGAAGGACGCCAAGGGAAAAGCGGTGAAAATGTATATTGTTCCCAGCGAGCGTAGAGAACATTTAAAACACAACAATGGAACCTGACTCCTTCTGAAAACCTCCAAAGCACTTAAAAATGGGAATCCGGTCTCTCGCCCCCTCTCCGCCCCACATACTCTGAAGCTTATAACAATAGAAACTCTGTTCCTACGGGTTCCCCTACAAATGACCCCTGGAAAGCATCGACTGCTTCCTGTAGGCTCCTGCCATCATCCCTTCCCCAGTAATACCTGCATCTGCTTCTAGATCCGTAATCACATTTCCTTAATTGAGCTGTGAAGTAGGATTTACGTGACTCCATTTAGAATTCGTCGCTTGCCAATAAGGAGATAGTTATTTCAAATTAGACGTGAGGAACATGAGATTCTGATCTAAGGGAGAATCTAATATCTAATAATATGTGCCTGGCTATAGGTGATAATTTAAGATGAGTTTACGGAGCCCCTGTAATTACATTTTCTATGCGTGCTTTGTTGTGGTTACCAGGTAACAGCAAAGTGATTACATGAATATTTATGCTTGGCAGATTAGACACTGCTGATACATGGGATTAGCATCTTTTTTCCCCTCTTGTAATTCTTTGCACTAATATCTGGGACTCATATCAGGATAAAGGCGCCTCACCAGCAAAAAAAAACCCCACCGCTAATCCCATGCTCCTTATCTGAGGCATCAATTTGTTTTTCCCTGAAGCACAGCACTTGCATTTTGAAATACAATCGGGTCTTTCCTTCCTCCCTGATACATCCAGGATAGTTTAAGTCAGGTTGGAAAGCTCTGATCTTGCCTTTTGTAGAGGTTGTGCAACATGCTGTGTAGGACCATTTTTGCCCAACCTATACAACTTTGCATGTGTATGTGCATATGTGCGTGTGTGTATGGACACGGAAGGGTTTGGCAAGCTCCTTTTGGGGAATATAAATACAAAAAAGGGCACAGACACAGGAGCAAGTCACCAAGGCAAGGGCGTGAAGTTGCACTGTGTCATACTGCCCACATCCGTGCTCTTACCCTGTGGTAAGCGTGAGGTAATGAGAGGTGAAATCATGCCCCTTAATTAGAGAGGGTGGTGCTGGCTCATGTTTGCTGTGGTATGGGAGGGTGTGCATCATGCCGTCCGACAGACCGGCTCATGCCCTCGCCAAATCCATCATGACTGTTCTGCAAGTCCCCCAGCCAACATCAGTGTGGAGTCACAGACTTGGATAACTACAGAAATTTTGGGGTAACATGGGTCTTTGGGGTGCCCAACTGGTTTGCTCCTCACCCCAGATGTGCTAATGGCGCAGCAAGGGCCGTTTGGAGAAGGAAGGTTTTGGAGGGCCCTTCTGTCTGGCTCCCACCCAAGTAGCAAGTGGCAGCTGGGATGTAGATGATGACCTGGATAGGCTGGAGAGCTGGGCAGAGAATAACCTAATGAGATTAAACAAGGGCAAGCGTAGGGTCCTGCACCTGGGGAGGAAGAATGCCGGACACCAATATAGGTTTGGGGTGGACCTGCTGGAAGGCACTTCTGAGGAGAAGGATCTGGGGGTCCTGGCAGATAGTAAGCTATCCATGAGCCAGCAATGTGCCCTTGTGGCCAAGAGGTCAATGGGATCCTGAGCTGCGTAGAGAAGAGTGTGACCAACCAGTAGGTCGAGGGAGGTCATTCTCCCCCTCTGCTCTGCACTGGTGAGGCCACAACTGGAATCCTGTGTCTGGTTCTGGGCTCCCCAGTTCAAGAGAGACAGGGAACCACTGAAGAGAGTCCAACGTAGGGCAACAAAGATGACTGAGGGATTGGAGTGTCTCCCTGATGAGGAAAGGCTGAGAGAGTTGAGGCTCTTTAGCCAGGAGAAGGCTGAGGGGAGACCTTATTAATGCTTGTAAGTATCTAAAGGGTGGGTTGAAGGAGGATGGATCTGGACTCTTTTCAGTGGTTGCCAGTGAGAGGACGAGGGGTAACGGGCACAAGCTGGAACATGGGAAGTTCCATTCAAATACAAGGAAGAACTTCTTTGGGGTGAGGGTGGCAGAGCCCTGGAAGAGGCTGCCCAGGGAGGGTGGGGAGTCCCCTTCTCTGGAGACCTTCAAGACCCACCTGGATGCAGTCCTGAGTGATGTGCTCTGGGCAATCCTGCTTTAGCAGGGGAGTTGGACTGGATGATCTCTAGAGATCCCTTCCAACTCCAATGATTCTGTGATTCCATGATGTCCAGGGCTGCCACCTGCTTCCCATGTATTCTGATCAGGCAGTGAGACTCAAAACAGCCATCTCATCTCGCATGGGGGTTTTCTTCCACAGTACCCCTCTTTTGGGAATGCAAGACTCAGCGCTGCAAAAGTGGGGACCACTTGTAAAGCCACTCAGCTGTTGGCTTGCCCTGTGCCTCCCAGCCCCACCACTACTCTGTCTTCTAACAGTCACAGCAGGCAGGAGAGGACAGGCAGAAAGTACCTGTAGTGATACGACAAGGCTTTAAACTATCTAGACTAGATATAAGGAAGAAATATTTTATGCTGAGGGTGGTGAGACACTGGCCTAGGTAACCCAGAGAGGTGGGTGATGCCTTATCCCTGGAAAGATTCCAGTCTATGTTGGATGTGACTCTGAGCAACCTGGTCTAGGTGAAGATGTCCCTGCTCATTACAGGGGCGGGGGTTGGAACTAGATGTTCTTTAAAAGTCCCTTCTAACCCAAACCATTCCATGATTCTAGGTTTCTATGACTCTCTGACTTCTGTGAAACAACCTACCTAGCAAACTCCAATTGATAATGAAGAACTGGCCTTTTGCCTTTGGCCCTGATGGCTGTATCTATAAGGGTCAATGCAATAATACATACCACTAAAGAGGTCTAAAATGGAGCAGCCCTTTCTAAACTGTCTACTGGGAAAGGGCATGGTTGCAGAAGAGCCCTTGCTTTTGGCAGAAAAGGAAAAGTTGAAGAGAGCAACACTGGACGGGAATCATTAAGTTGAGTGTTCATGGTATAAATAGCTCATCCTTCAGCTAATCTGGTGTCCTCTCTTGTGTAAGTGTGGCCCAAGTGCTACATGAGCTGAGAGTTGCTATTAGTCATGGACCTGATTTTCCTCTCAGCATCATTTCACTGAATCTGATCAAGTCAGGAAGAACAACCCAACTGTGATCCCAGGTCAGCAGAGAGGGGATGGTGGTCACAACAAGCCTGGGCAGCGATTGCCCTCAGATCTGGCACTGTCGTGGCAGAACTCATAGAGGTATTTTACTGGGTGCCATGCACTTTGACGTCTTTATGATAATCCAGGTTGAACCACCCCAAGTTTAGGCATGGATTTGGTGGCCAGTGATTTCAGAAATGACTTTTATTTCGTGACCAGGCTGCTGTTTGCACATGAAAATGCTCTGGTTGCAAAACATGGGTCTGCAAAATGAGCGACGGGGGCCGAAGGCTTGGGATCTGATTTATTTCTGAAGGCTCTGCGTGGAGCTTTCAAGAGTGCAGAAACCTGTCCCCCAAAAAGAGGAAATTATGTGAAGGGAGCCTGCTTTTAAGTAGAAAAGAAATCATTTGCTGAATGTTATAGATACTGTTGATGTTCTCAAATTTAAGGCATGAAAAGAAACCATTTCTAGCAGCAAGGCTGTGAGCAGGAGCCATCTCTTTGATCTGTATCTGCACACAGTGGGGTGGGGCCCATGAATTACAAGGAAACGTAATGTGCTGTCATTCTTAAATAAAAAACACACCGGCTAATTAAATTGAGGCCCAGTGACCAAGCGACTGGTCTGCAAGTTTGGAAACCTCTATCCTGTGCAGCTCTGCGGCTTGGGATAAGCCACTTAACCTCTGTGTTTCCCCGTCCCCCTCCCCACAGCCTCCCCGTCTGCTGATGAAAAATTAAGTATGATTTACACGGAGTTGTATGAACCTATTTTCCTCATCCTTCAGGACTTGGGACTCTGACATTAATCAGAGCTGCACCCGCTGACATAGCATATGGTTGGCCTCCACATGTCCTCAGCCAGCCAGGCTGCTGTCTGGGCTGGTTTCTCCTCGGGTCCCTGCTGGTCATCACCGAGTCAAAGGTTTGGAGACCCAAATGTTGGAGGACGTGGATCAAGTAGGGAGCGTGGTCCCACGAGACCATGGGAAACACTTAATCGCTCATTCTTCAACTCCCACACCGTGACAGGCCAGCCAGAACTTCCCCAAACACTGTCTTGACTTGGCCGCGATTTTCATATAAGAAATATTTACACCACGGAGCATTAGCCTAACTCATCCTGGATATATCAGATTGACAGAACATGCATATCTGGCCATCTGATGGCCAGCAGTCCTCCGGAAGCCACGGCTTTAGGTGGGCTGCTGAATGTCTGGAAATCCAGCAGATCATTTATAAAAGTGGTAGATCATCATTAAAAAAACAGGAAGAGCAATATCTTCCTCGTGAAATCAGCAAACTACCTCAGCAAGCAATAGAATATGAGATTATCCCCAAAGCTGTAAAATGATAGATTAACAGTGAGACAACAGATACCAAGTAAAACAGACAGAGCAGTAGATCAGGTTAAAAGCAGTAGATGGCCATGAAACTCATGAAGGGAGGTTGTCCAATGCTGGTTTTTGCTATCGTAGCAGATAGCCTGGTTGGTAAAGGACGAGCATACATCAAATCTCATCCAGTTTCTGATCATAGGAAATGCCTTTTCACCCGTGGGAAGGTTTCCTTGTTGGATGAAGAACTGGAGTTTTACTGCAGAAGAAGCTCTGGTAATTTCTGGAGGGCAAGGTCAGATCAACGCCAGGCCAAGAGGTGTCTGTGAATTGCTCTCAGTCCATGTTCAAATTGTAGTTTTTCAGGGTCTGATATTCTCCTTTTTTGTTTCCAGCAGCATCTGGGAAGCTTAAGACACTAAACTGATAAATCACTTTCAATCATATGAAGCCAAATCAGCGTGTAGGACCCTTGAGGCCAACAAGGAGGACCTTGCCCTCTTATTTAGCAGTCACAGCACAAGAACCCCAGGCCTGGATTCATCACCTCTAAACGGGATAAGAGTTTCTTTGTTAGGATTGTTGCTGCTCCAGGATCTCTCTGTGGTCACTGGATAAACCTTCAGTAAGTGATTCAGATTTCACAGCAGATGTCTATCTTTTTCCATGGATTAGGGGGGAGCCCCAGCACAGGTACCTCATTTAGGTGGGATGCTCCTCTGTGTCAGTGAATAAGGAGAGACAATCTCCAACACACTCCTTGACCTCACCAGGGTCTTGGGAAAACTGCAATGATGTCAAATGCTCACCAGAAATAAATGGGACAGGGCTACCTCAGAAAACTTCATTCCTCAGGAATCTGGGATAACTAATGGCAATTTCCAATGTTACATTTTGGGTCAGTGCCTCTTGTCCCATCACTGGGCACCTCCAAAGGGAGCCCATCTCTGTCTCCTCTGCACCATGCCAACAGGGAGCTACAGAGAGCAATAAAATCCCCCTTTTCCTTCTCTACCACTGCACCCACCCTACTCTCAGCCTCTCCTCGCATGCCCTGACCTCCAGCCCCAACCAGGATTTGCTTCTTCAGCTGCATCCCCGGCCAGCCCCAGCTGTCTGCAGGTTTGCATCACCCTCTTTGGAAGGATCTGCTTCTATGTCCAGGCAGCTGGGGACCTTGGCAATATGGTTCTCCTTGGGCCATCCCAGCAATGCTGACATCTTCTGTGCCACCAGGACGTGTGACGTCCAGGTGCCTGGGGTCCTCAGTGCAGAAGATGCAACCATGATGCTGGACAGTACCTGGACCGCGTGGGTAGACGTGGTGCTTAGCAACATGGCTTAGTGGTGGTTTTTGTCAGTGTTAGGTTGATGGTTGGACTTAATGATCTGAAAAGTCCCTTCCAACCTCGACAATTCTATGATTCTGTGACCATACCGGGTGCATTTAAAGTCCTCTCCCTGGTCACCACCCCATGGCAGAGCTTTGTGGACCGACCTGGTGGCCGTTCCTTCCACAAAAGCCGCATCAACCCTTTCCACATCCCGCTGAAATCACGGTTGTTGAAGACAACCCGCTCTGTAATTTCGATCTCGGAGACATCAGCAGGGGACGGTCCAGGTTCCTCCTCTCCATCCAGCGGTGCAAAACCGGAGACACCCCGGGAGAGCCAACGGGCCCCCGTGTAAATGAGACCGGGGTCTGGCGCGCAGTAAAGTGACCTGGTTTGCATTATCGAGTTTCCTTGCACGTAGCCTGATTTATTAATTTTTGGAGCAATCTGTGCAGGGCTATATTCACTGAGCTAATTTTAAGTGGCTTTTTAAAGCAAACAAACACAGGATTTCAGCTATTCCTCCTCTGCTGTCTCATCTCTGGCTGACAGCTTGCTCCAGCAG
>QJSC01019265.1:1147153-1169037 GCA_003697955.1 Calidris pygmaea
CCCCTTGCACCCACTTTCTCCCCTCGCACCCACCCCTGCAGACACTTTCTCCCTTCGCACCCACTTTTGCAGGCACTGTCTCCCCTTGCAGCCACCCCTGCAGCCACTTTCTCCCCTTGGAGCCACCCCTGCACCCACTGCTTTCTGTTTGCACCCACTTTTGCAGGCGCTTTCTCCCTTTGCACCAAGTTTCTCCCCTTGCACCCACCGCTGCACCCACTTTACCCCCTTTACACTCATCCCTGCAGGGATGTGAGCACCTTGCACGCCCCACCCCCCCCAACCTTCTCCCCTGGCACCCCCCTCTGCGGGCACCTTTTCCCCTTGCACTTTCTCCTTTTGCAGTTGGCAGGGCCCCAGGCTCACGGGCAGGTCATCGCCAAGGGCACAATTCCTATTCCCGGTGGCCTCGAGCCCCTGGGACCACCTTGAGGAGCTGATAATTCCCGTATGGTTTTTGGGAGGTCTTTCCTTCAGGAAAAGCACACAAACCTGCACGGGCCCCCTCTCAGACCCATGGCACAGGTTGTAGGGATGCGTGGAAAACCAGTGCTTGGTATCACCCGCTCCAGGGAGTTTTCACCCCACCACAAATTATTTACAGCTTATATATATATTATCCGTTGAAGTACCTTGCCACTGAAGGCTGGAGGAGTAGGGTCAAACCCCAGTAAACGCCAAATTGAAATTCTTTAGACACTCACCGGAAATTTCAGCAGCCCCGTAGGGTGTGAGATGTAACGTCAATTAATGCCAAGAAATTTTTTTCAGAGGACGGAATCTGTGCATGGTGACACAGAATCATAGAGTGGTTTGGGTGGGAAGGGACCTCTAAAGGTCATCTAGTCCAACCTCCCTGCCATGGGCAGGGCCATCTTCCACCAGACCAGGTTGCTCAAAGCCTCGTCCAACCTGGGATGGAACACCTCCAGGGTTGGGGCATCTCCCACCTTTCTGGGCAACTTGGGCCGGTGTCTCACCACCCTCAGAGTGAAAAATTTCTTCCTGAGATCTCATCTAAATCTCCCCTCTTCCAGTTCAAACCCCTTCCCCCTCATCCTATGGCTCCCCTCCCTCATCAAGAGTCCCTCCCCAATATCCCTGGAGCCCCGTGAGGGACTGGAAGGGGCTCTAAGCTCTTTCTGGAGCCTTCTCCAGGGCGAATCCCCCCAACTCTCTCAGCCTGTCCTCCCAGCAGAGGGGCTCCAGCCCTCCCAGCATCTCCGGGGCTTCCTCTGGCCCCGCTCCAACAGCTCCGTGTCCTTCTGCTGTTGGTGGCCCCAGAGCTGGAGGCAGCACTGGGTGGGGGGTGTCTCCCCAGAGCGGAGCAGAGGGGCAGAATCCCCCCCCTGGCCCTGCTGGCCACGCTGCTGGGGATGCAGCCCAGGATGTGGGGGGCTTCCTGGGCTGCCAGCGCACGTTGCCAGCTCATGTTGACCTTCTCATCCACCACCACCCCCAAGTCCTTCTCCTCAGGGCTATTCTCCATCCCTCCATCCCCCAGCCTGTGTGGATCCCGGGGGCTTGCTGTGCCCTGCACGCTCCTAAGTGCACAGAAAAGAGAGGAAACGTTCCAGGGAGCGGAGCGAAGCCTCCTCGCTTCAGATAAATTGATTGTGTACGTACTGCCTGATGTAAATATGTAAATATTGGTGCCTCATATGTGGTCTCATAACTGGGGGCAGCCCCGACCTGCAGGGAATGGCTTTTTTTGATGCGAGCAGCATGGTACGGTTTTCAGGGGGCAGATGGGGAGGATTTAGCCACATGAAAAAGAAGCTAAAAGCGACTTCGGGCTTGAGGCCGGCGACTCTTTAAATAAAAGGACAAACCAAAACAAAACCGAATGGCGAGCTGACGCCAAAGAAGTGAAACCTCCAGCTCAGAAGAGGTAGTTTAAAACTCAGTTTCACTTCAAAGTCTTCTGGGCGTGGGGTCCCAGCGCAGCTCCCAGTGCTTGGTCCTTTTCTCAAGCACAGTCGAGCCTTTGTTTTGTGTTTGGAGGGAAAAAAAAAAAAGAAAAAAAAAAAAAAAGAAGTGACAAACCACGCTGTCTGGAGAGTGCTGGGGTTCGCTGCACGCCTGCCTGCAGGGATGCTTTTCTCTGGGGTACAAACTCTTCTGTGGCACGTGAGACAAGAGAAACACGATTTTCACACTGATTTTCATGACTGTCCTTCGTAAAACCAGTTCTCTGGGGCTGTGATCTCTTGGGAGTGGAGGAATTCCCTCGAGTCCACCAGCCGCTGGGGGCAGAGGGATTTTCAGCATCCCTTTGGGGAGGATGCGCCTCCTCGTGTTTCTCGGTACCAGCCCCTTCCCTCGCCCCACATCCCTGTGTGTTTCCGAGGGGAAACCAACCGCTCCAGCATCCAGTCTCGTTTTGGGGTGACTCCAAGGAGACTGAGTTATTATTGCAACGACCGTGCTTCACCTGCCGTTAAAAAATCTCACTCTGTTTAGTAACTACCGCTGGGCAAACGCCGTTACATCCCCCTGGCTGCTGGATTTGCTCCGTGCAACCCAGGTAGTTACATACCTGGATGCGAGGCAGAGTTATACCTTCCTTTACATGAATTAAAAGTTAATTTTCCCTTGGGGGCGGAGGCTTTTCCAGCCCTTTAAATCACAGAATCACAGAGTGATGTGGGGTTGGAAGGGACCTCTGGAGATCATCGAGTCCAACCTCCCTGCCAAAGCAGGTTGCATAGGAATGTGTCCTGGCAGGTTTTGAATGTCTCCAGAGACGGAGACTCCACCACCTTTCTGGGCAGCCTCTTCCAGGGCTCTGCCACCTTCACAGGAAAGAAGTTCCTCCTCATGCTTAGATGGAATTTCTTATGTACAAGTTTGTGCCAGTCACCTTGTGTCCTGTCACTGGGAACCACTGAAAAAAGACTGGCCCCATCCTCCTGACACCCACCCTTTAAGGATTTATAGGTGTTGATCAGATCCCCCCTCAATCTTTTCTAGACTAAAAAGACCGAAGTCCCTCAGCCTTTCCTTCTAAGAGAGATGCTCCAGGCCTGTCATCATCTTTGTAGCCCTGTGCTGTACCTTCTCCAGCAGTTCCCTGTCCTTCTGGAACTGGGGAGTCCAAAACTGGACACAGTACTCCAAATCACACCCTCCCCTGTTTTGTCTCTCCTGCCTTTATCATTTTTTTTTCGACAGAAAGTCCATCTGTCCATCGGGGAACGGGGGGGAATAATCACCCAGCGGCAGCCCCTGTGAAACGAAGTCATGGTCTCTATCTGGCCATGGGTCCCCCTCTTCCCCACCTCCTTTTCTTTCCCCCCCCCCCCGCCCTCCTTCCTTCCCCGTAATAATACGTTTTGTGATGTGGATTTCTGTCGACAGAGCGAGACGCCCGGCTCTCTCTCCTCCTGATGAACACGTCCCGCGAGGACAATGATGGAGTTCCTGCAAAATTTTTACCGCTGACCTTTTCTCCGCCGTGGAGCGGGAATGCGTCTCCCCAGTGAAGGCTGGGGACAGCGGAGAGCATGTTATAACGCTGGAAAATGTGACTCCGTCTATGTGGAATGCCATTTTTATCCCCCCNGCCCCTTTCCTTCCCTTTTCTTCTCCCCCTGCCCCATCCCAATCCCCTTAGAAAAATGCAGCGCTGAAAATGTGAAAATTTAAGGCAAAAAATTGCCGTCTGCTCCCCCCCCCCCTCCCCTTCCCAGCTCCGTCTGAACAAGCAGCCAAGCTGTTAAATGCTTTTACCTGCTGTGTCCAAGTCAAAAGTTAAATAATGTGTGAACGAATGTGGAAGGAAAACAAGAGGCAGAGAGGGAGCGCGGGAGAGAGCCCCTCTTACAACAAGATAATTGCTACGTTATGAGAAACAAATAACGCCCTGCTCCTCTCCGCGTCTGCGACCGTGACATCTTGACAGGTACATCTGAAGTTAATTAAGTGCCTCTCGTTGCGTTTTGCTCCGCCGCTGATCCTGCAAACACGTGGGGCACAGCACCGCACCCTGGTAGCCAACCCTGGCTTTCCCTGGGCCATCGTGGCTCCAAAAATTGCCTTTGGATGTCCCAGCCCACGGTGGGTTGGAGGCCCATGTCGTGGGACCTGCCTCTCACCCATGCCCACAAAGAGAAGTCTATGGCTCCTACCAACGCGGTAGAGTTATATTATTCTTGCTGACTAGTTAGGACACTTGCCACATCTTTTCTTCTTGGGGCTTGTTTGCTGCTCCTTGATGCTGGAAAGCTGTTGGTGTCTAACCTGGTGCGTTCCCATCCATGTAGAGATGATGCTTTAATCCTGCATGCTTCCACCTTTGCTGAATGTCCTTCACCGCATCTCAAGTCCTTCTCCACCCAACCACCCATCCCACCTTTGTCCCCATGGTGGGGTGTCCTGGGTGCCTATGAATTATATTTAAGTGCTAGTAGTTGGGCCAATGTGATAAACAAAACGGCTCTTGGTCCCTTCTGGACATGGATTCATCTCACTTGCATCGGTGACCAGATGTCCCTGGTTGCCCTGAGCTACCTCGGTGTTTGATGGAGGGTTTCTTGGGCATCAGTTCATCTGTCTTCTCCCATGGCTGCATTTAGAAGTGATATATCAAAGTGTGTCTCTCTTGATGTTGACTATAAGGGAAGCTGGACATGATGACCTGGGATGCTGGGGACATGCTGATGAATGGCTTTTGGTCAGATGTCTCCTGCCCCATGGGTAGAAATGTGTGCTACACTCATTAAGGATGCCAATTTATCCCTCTCTTTGCTTAAATATTGCTTTTATTTGGGTTCGCATTCAAAGAGATGAGGAATTTGATGGGTGGAGAGGTGATGTGGGTTCTTCAAACTCTTCCACCAGACCTGGATTTGTCACAATGGATCTGAGTTTCTTAAAGGGAGGAGACTGTACATGCTATAAAAGGTACACCTCTACCCCTGCCCAGGAGCCATCCAGGCTGACCCAACAAAGTCAGATATCTGCATTATTGACCAGGAGGCCACCAGAAGATGAGCTTGAGTCCATCTGGATGGTCCACACTGCTCAACCCCTACCCCGTGCCCAGCCTGGGATGAGCTTACCAAGAGTCCTCATGGGCTCAGTGTGAGTTTGAACCTGTTTCGGCCCTTTCTGTCCCATGCATAGTCCCAGCAGGCTTCACACCCTCAAGCATTGGTTTCATGCTAGAAGACACCACTCTGGTGGTCTGCAGCACAGCCCACATATTATTTCAGACAGTTTAACTTGGCCAAAACACACAAAACAGTTGGGGTCAGAGGGGCAACACTCGAGCTGGGAGAAAGTGGTACCATGTGTGGAGTAGGTGGGATGTGCTCCAGACAGGGATAGCCCTGAGCAGAGTGGACACCCACCATTCCATACCCCTCGGCCTCACGACCAGGAACACTCACTAGGCCTCTGTTATTTGGCAGTACAGACATGACCTACAAATCCCACCGCTAAGAGCTTCTGTGTCTCTTTGCATGATCTTCATCTGTTCCCCGACATTAACCACAGCTCCTTGGGTGAAGATGTCTGGCTATGTCCACATCACCAGGCTATGCAGAGTGAAAAAGTGCTGAAGACTTGATAGCCAAAATTCAGAGAGGTTTTTTGGTTTGGTGTTTTTTTTTTTTTATGTACTAGATATAGCCTGGTCCTGTGGACCCACCCTGGATCAATGTGTGGGAGGTGCTTCCCTGCAGCAGGTCTTCTGGTTTGGATTTGTTGTAAGCTGGTCGATGCAGATGCACACTCTTCCCTTGGACAGATGCAATGGTCAGGAAGACCATCAAAAGCTTTTCCTCCCACCAAGTCCACGTTCTTTGACTTTTGCATCAACTTTGAAGTTCAAACAAAACCAGAAACTTGAAAGGAAACCTCATCCCAAAGCTTCCCAGTGGTAGTTTCACCCTTGTAGACACGGCAAGACCACAAGCTGTTTGCTCGGAGCTCGCACACCTTGCCCAGCTCTTTCACAGATGCTCAGCAGAGTCTCACCACCATCTCAAACCCCAAGTCTAGATGATCTTCCTGTGCCCAGAGCTTTACCTTTTATTTGCACCCCTCCAATAATGACGTTATTATTCCCCCGGGCATCTGTGCCAATACAAATGAACGTCTCCTGTGTCTTTTTCTCCAAGGACGAATTTTGGTGGGTTCCTTCAGCTATTACTTTAAGGCGCATTATGGATTGACTATGATCAGTACTTTTTGACTTTCTAAAGTGGTTGGAAAACTCCCACAAAGAAAATAATCAATCGCAAGTAAATAAGCGTAGCCACACACCCCACAACAAATTTACGATCTGGATACCCTCAGGACTTCTAAGTAAAGACCATATGTTATTTTTTTTTTTTTTTTCTAACATTTTATTTGGCAGGTGTTCCTGGAAGACCAGGGCTCAGCGGTGGGGTTGGGAACTGACTGAACGAGACCTGTAGCTGTTCTTATGAGATTGCAAGCATTTTTAAGGCTGTTGGAGAAAACACCAAACAAAATAGGTTGAAATTAGGTTGAAGGTGCTTTCTCAAGTTTCTTTTTTCCCCAGAGGCAAAATATATCACACAAGGCTCTTGTCTTTCTATCACTCAGAGACAGAAAGGAAGGTAATTCATTTGATGTTCACTCCTCTGAGTAGACCTGCCTGTAGCCTACGATGTATTTTTAATATTAGTCCGAATAACATTCCAGGTACAGTTCTAGATGCTGGAGGGATTTCAGAAATGCTTTTGTGCTGCATGCCAAAATGCTAAAAGCAGGGCTAGATTGTGTCATCAGTTTTCAATCAAGCCTCTCTGTGCCTCTTTCTGTAAGTTGTTAAAAAAGTTACACATAAAATAGTGAGCAAAGACTTTCCATAGAGCTCAAAAACCGAGGTTCCTCATGGCAACTGCTGTAGGTGATTTGGGGTGTTCTGCTGAAGGATCTGGCCCTGTCTGGGTTCATATGGCAGGGGCAAGGAGAGGGGAATACTTTTGCTTGGCTTAGTTTGCACATTTGCTCTGTTTTGCACCAAAATCGATCATCATATTTTTACAATTCCATCCCAAGCAGGAAATCTAGACTATGGATCAGTGGCTGCCCTAATTTTTATTGGCAAATCATGATCTTTATTGGTGGAATTATGAGCTAGCTGGACTTTACAGTCTTTGTGTAATGAAGCCAATATATTACTACCAGCGTGATGTTTTAAATTTAATGTAGCAAAGAACAAAGGTAGCTTTCTTCTTACTTTCCTTCTCTTTCTCTCTTTCTTTCCTTCTGTCCTCCTCTCTCCTTCTTTCCTTCTTTCTTTTTTTCCTTCCTTCTTTCCTTCTTTCTTTTTTCCCCTTCTTTCCTTCTTTTCTTTCTCATTCTTTTGTCCTTCCTTCCTTCCTTCCTTCCTTCCTTCCTTCCTTCCTTCCTTCCTTCCTTCCTTCCTTCCTTCCTACCATTTAGGTCCCAATTTAGGTCCCAAAAGACCCTTAAGTTCATGGAGTCCAACCTTTAACCTAACACTACCAAGTCTACCACTAAACCATGTTCCTTCTGCATTGCCAGTAGGTCAGTCACTCCAACACGGACACAATTACTTTATCAAAAGAGAATTAGAAGAAAAGAACCAATACTGGTAAGATGAAGTGTTTCTGCTGGTGCAGCTGTGGTGAGAACCCCATCTCTACCCTGCTTGGTCCCATTGCTATGTGAGATGGAGCCCTAAATTCAGAGATTACAGATACAAAAGTCACTCTAGACTTAATCAAATCCCCTGCAGAGCAGTGTTTGGTAGGGATGGCTCCATCCATCACCTTTAGAGGAAGGAGAGCTGGCTGAGTTAGACACCCACCTTCAGGAAGGCTGAAGAAGAGTGAGACGAATCAAACTTTCCATGGTTGTGGTTGGATGGTACCGACTATCACACGAAATACAGCAGCTCCCAACCAAAATGCTGGCTCTAGCCTCAGCTCCAGGGCTCTCAGTTGTTCTTTGGAGAATTCTTTCTCCTTCTACTGACTATGAAAAATCCAAAGGATATCAGACAACTGCTGTAAGTGCTTAAAGTTATCCAGCATGAATAAACACCCTCCCTTCACCTTCCCCAGCTCTGCCCCAAAGGGTTGGAGTCAGAACAGGAAGGTGAAGGAGAGGAATAGGGACATGGGGTGAAATCACGGGCTTGGCAACAGCCCCCAGCCACCGCTGGAGCAAGGAATGCAATCCCAGCATCTCCGTTTCTAAACCAGGATCGAACCCCCCCATATGGCTCAGCAGCGATCAGCTCCAGCAGGACTTTGTGTTTCAGTTCCCAAAAGGAAAAACCCAAAACATCAGCCCTTTCCAGCCCCCCCTTTTTTTTTTTTTTTTTTTTTTTTTGATTTGTGGGTTTTTTTTTTTTGACAGGCTGGAAGGTGGGAAGGATGTGAAGGATCAGGTCCTTGGTGCTGCCCAAGCCAAAGGAGCATGTCTGGCTTCTCAGACCCTGGTACAGGTTGGCAGCACGAGCAGCAGGAAAGAGCCAGGCTGTATCTGTGAAACGTGCAAAGTTACAATGGTGTCACCACACCACAACAACCATCGAGCCCCACGACGCCGGTTTTACAGCCTTCATCCAGACCAAAGCCTTGCTTTAATACTGCGTGTACATAGTCTTCCGTTTGTAACATTTGCTTAATTCTTTACTGTTAAAAAACCCCAGAGGAAGGCTAGGCCAGTCCCAACCTCTTCTGGACCGCAGTTCTGAGCTATTAATCTGTCATGTCAGCATATTTTATTAATGCTGTTTTCCTGCCCACGATAGGTAGAAAACATCGTAAGTCACTTACCATCTGCTGTGTAAGTGCGTTGTAAAGTATCTTTCTTCCACAGATTATTGCTTTGATAGATTAGAGGTTTGTAGAGCCATGATACCTCATCCCATCAATTTTAAGCTCCCAGGAGAGCCCTCATGGCTGAAGTATCTGATCAATGCAAAAGTCTTTAACGGCATCTCCTTGTGCCCCCGCAGGCTAGGAAAGGGCTATTACATCCTCTTTTCAGATGATGACAGAGTGTCCTGGTTTCGTGCTGCATTACTTTAATTAATTGCATTTTCTCCTTCTGCTCTGTCCTTCAGCATTGCGAGAGATGAGCAGGCCTAGAGGGGAACAGCCTTTCCTTCAGACTGGATCAGGGGTGGATCTTGGACTGGAAGCTTGGCTAGAGGTGTCCTGGAGCATCCCAGCCACCAACCCATCTGCTCTGCTTTTTGGAGCTTGAACACCACCAGCTTTTATGGGCAGAGCTGTATCAATGCAATGAGTGACCATCAATCAGACCACCCCAGAGCAGCAGCACCCATGGGACCAAAGCTCACCCACTGCTGACAGAATCCACCTCACTCTCCTTTAGCTGTGTTTCAACCTGAGTGCTTAAGTATAAAGAATCGTGTTAAGATAAAAAATGAGGAAGAAGGAGGTGCCACAATAGAAAAGGTTTATTTCCAGCCTAGAAAATGTCTCTACAGAAGGTGGGCTGAACTGGTAGTGTGCTTGCTCCATTCATAGAATCATAGAATGGTTTGGGTTGGAAGGGACCTTAAAGATCATCGAGTTCCAACCCCCCTGCCCTGGGCAGGGACACCTCCCACCAGACCAGGTTGCTCCAAGCCCCATCCAACCTGGCCTTGAACCCCTCCAGGGATGGGGCAGCCACAGCTTCTCTGGGCAACATGTTTCAGTGCCCCACCATCCTCACAGGAAAGAATTTCTTCCTAGTATCTGACCTAAATCTTCCCTCTTTCAGTTTAAAACCATTACCTCTCATTCTGTCACTGAATTCCCTGATCAAGATTCCCTCCCCATCTCTCCTGTAGACCCCCTTCAAGTACTGGAAGGCCATTATAAGGTCTCCCTGGAGCCTTCTCTTCTCCAGGATGAACAATGCCAACTCTCTCAGTCTGTCTTCATAGGAGAGGTTCTTCAGCCCTCTGATCATTTCTGTGGCCCTGATTCCACTGTAATTGCAAGATAGTGTCACTTTTCATTGTGCTATTTGTCACATTACAGATATAGGGAATCCGTGGGCAACTGATACACCAGTGGTTCCCATTCTGCCTTTCCTGATGGAATGTGTCCTCCTGGAAGCTATTTCGGCCCCCACCCCAGTAAATCCTGGTCCGTGATGCCACTGTCTCTGGACTGTTCTCAGCTGTATTGAGTCCTCACCTTGGTTTCTCCTTGAGGAGACGACTGAAGAGCTTTCTGAGCTGGTGGCCACTGAATGGATGAGTTTGGCCCCAGAAACCAGTGGTTTCTGGTCAGCTGGAGCTGCTGTCAAACCTGAAAACCACCTGAACTTAAGTGGTGCTTTGGGAAAAACTCAGCCTCTCCGGGGGAGAGCTTGGAAAACAAATACTGATCAAAGGTCTGATTCAGCAAGATGTGGAGCAAGGGGTACAAGGTGCTTCTGAGTGATGTACATCTGGTAAAACTTAATGAGTGTGGGGTTTTGTATGAAAGCATACATTAAGAAATCCAGTGTGGAGAGCTCAGGAATAGATCAAACATGAGACGCCCTTAAGGATGGGGAACAAAGATGTCAATCAAAGGAATAAGGTCTATCAGCCTGCAGCCCAAGAGATGCTGAGGAGGAGACCATGGCAGTTGGGATGTAGCATTGCCCAGCTGGATTTTCCCTGCATCTTGGTCCCCAGATGCCCCAAACAAAAGTGGACCACCCCTCCTCACGGCCCCTAAGGCCTCGTCTCTCACACCTTGTCATGCTCAGCACCCCAAAGCTCTCCTCTACCTGAAAGCGGTGCAGCATCCTCAGGGTTAAATCAGATTTAGTATCCAACCAAGACCTGGCAGCTGAATTTCAGCCCAGCGTGAGTTTTTACGATCAAATTATAGACCTCAGAAAAAGAAAAAAAAAATAGCAAAAAAAACCCCAGTCCGAGGTTTATAATGGAAATCATGACAGAGTCATGATTGTAGTAGCAGGAACAGCATCACTGTAATACAGTCGTAAACTGGTACCGTTCTGCGGGGTATTATAAAACCGAAAAAAAGGCGTCTGAAGTGCACTTGGTACCTCCAAAAGGTCTGAGGAGGTGGGTGCGATTGCTGGATGTGAAAAGGGCTGCTTGCCAAGGTGAACTTTAAAGGATTAAATCTCCTCCCCGGTGCAAAACAGCATCCGCGGTGTCTCTGCATGTCCCGTGTCAAGGGAGGCGAGATGTTGAACCAGCCCCCCCGTGGGGCTCGTGCCAGTTCTGTGTCCCCCCGAGATGGGGAAAATTAAACGTATCCATTTCCAGGACAGACGGCTGTCTATACGTGGGTAAATTGAAATTATATTGGGCAAAGCAATGCTGGATTGTAGTGATTTTTCATGATGTTGGGTCTAACAAGGTGGAGGTGAAACCTTTTCCAACATTTAAGTAGGACAAATCCAACAAGCTTCTGGATCTCATCTTTATTATTATCTGGCCATTAGGGGAGGGAAAGCATTTGTGAGCTGCTTGCAAATCCCAGCTTCTGAACTCCTGCTCTAGATCCTGGGCTTGCAACGAGTTGGGTCCATCCTCTCCAGGTCCTCTTAAAAAGAGGGAGCAGAAATGTTGTTTGGCTCCGGCAGAAAGTGAAAGCCGAGAATGATACAATAAAGAAACAATGGTCACATTTTATTGCCTTACTCACCCATGGTTTCTTGAGTATGACTTATGGAAGCTTTGATTTATGCTGGTGCAAGCTTTATCTGCTGCTGTCTTGGCCAGCTCATTCTTAATACTGAGACCTATGGGCCTCTGCTGACTTTCTTGGTTAAATAAATTAAAGCAAATATAAACGTTAATGGAAGCCACTTTATTTATGGCTAGATTGGAGCACTGTCTCTTACACCATGGGTCCAATCCAAAACCCATTAATCCAAAGCCTACTGACATCCCTGCATCAGTCCCTATCTTTGGGCTTTTTCTTCTCGCTGCTAGAGGGGCAGCTAAAAAGTAATTTTAAAGGAGATTACGTTATCTGGCGAAAGCCATTCTGCACAAAACTTTCAACCCTTGGCACCTCTGGGGAGGCAGAGCATTCGGGATATTTTAGTGGCTGTTGTTTGAAGGCTAAAGATATTCCTCCTGCAGCGATGCCTCCCTCCCCCCTTCCCTCTCCATGCCAACCATCCCACCCTCTAAATATCTCCTCGTGAAACGTTTTGCAATGCATCATGTGCTGTTTGTGGCCAAACACATTTTTGGCTCTTCTGTATGATACAGAACCTACTTCCAGCTCTTCAGACACTTTCTCAGATTGTTCCTTGCCAAACATTTATTTTTTTGGCCTGGTTGGTTGGGAGAGTGCTTTCTGCTGCTTGTATTATTATTATTATTATTATTATTATTTTATTATTGTTTATTCAGAGATGCTTTCTGCCACGTAGACTTGGATCACTGCTCCATTGCCATTCCAGTGTCTGCCTTAATGCTTCTGGCATGCTCCTTCTCCTTGCCCTTATATTTCACCTTCTCCAGTTAAAAAAACCAAAACCCCAACAACCACAAAAGCAAGAAAACAAAACAACACCCCAACAACTGAAGAACAGTTGCATACTCTTTCTTTTTTTTTTTGTGCTGAAGAGAAGAAGACCAGAAGAAAGGAGCAGCACAAAATGGTAAAAAAAGTGGAAAGATATAGGAGTTATCCCGCAGAGTATTAGGATGAGTCAGTAATCGAAGCTGTTGTGTTTTCACATGGAAGTAGCAAGTTTTGGTTTATTCTTGTAGCATAAAGCCTTACTGTTATCACAGCTGTGGAAAACATAAAAGGAGCAGAGAGAAGGAGGATCAGCTCCTCAGTGAATATGAATTATTATAGTTTATCGAGGCTGTGCCTTTTCACATCATGTCCTGTTGATATTAATGGAGCTTTTCCACCAAGTCAAGCGGGTACTTGGAGTCAGAGGCTGGAAGGCAAGAAGAAAGTGTTGGGTCAGACCTCCAGCATGGAGAGGGATGGAGAATCTACCCCAAAATGGTTACAGCACCAAACCCCCAACCTCTGTGTGAGCACAAGTACATCCCTTGGGATGACATCCAGACTTGGCGGGTTTATAGACTGCATGGTCCTTCCCAACCATGACTGTTAAAGCACATGCACACCCAGACATGGTATCTGCGGCTCTGAAGGATTAGGAAGCTGCCAGTCTAATGGGTTGGGATAATTCAAGGAGGCCTGATGCTTTTGTATCTGTGTATAAAAATAAAGAATACCACTTATATTACTGCAGCGGTGTATGGGAGCCTTGGCTTGCTTTGTGCCAGGCAACTTGTGTGCACATAGTGAGAGGGATTTTGTCTACGTGACAGTCCTCTGTCACCAGAAGAAGGGTGGGAGAGGGGACGAGAGCAGTGCAATTTCATAAAAACAAAGTGGGGAATTGGAGAAGTCCTAAATTAACTCACCCATTTCTCTCCAACATCTGTCATCCCAAACATTTCAGAGACAACATGCCAACACCGACTCTCAGTACCACCTCCACACCACCACATGCCTCCAGCAGCTGAACTGGCAGCAGCTTGGTGAACCTCATGGGTTGTTGAATGTGGCTCTACCACCAATCTGGTGTACCACGGTCCTATAGCCCAGTCTACAGGCCAGATTTGGGGACTGCTTGCAGTTTGGATGCACTATTTCTTACTGAATTTAGGATAAGAACCCTCACTTCCAGGGAAAATGTCATGTTATGATGGTGGGGTGGAATGTCCCCTGTAGGACACAAGTTCCTCAGCCTCTCCAAGCAGTAAAATTCCAGCTAGAACATGCCAGCACAGCCACCCTTTTCCAGACACAGCCTCTGGAGCTATCCAGAATTCTCCTTAGACCCGTATCAAAGAGCTTGGTGAGAACCAGGGATGGGAATGGAGATGGGATCAGAAGAGGGGATTTGGCATGCTGTCTTCAGGCTTTTGTGGCTGCTCAGCATGGGAAGAGGCTGCTGGTATTTTGCCTTCCCTTCTTCATGCGTGTCAACATCGGGGGGCTGCCCAGGTAAGGTGGCTCAAACAAGACCCCATTTCTCTTCCCCGCTACCTCACCTTGATGAACTCCCTGTAATCACCCTGCCAAGCCCTCGACTTTTTGAGCAAAGTGACAAATGGCTTTCAAATCTGCCGTGTATTTTTCTGAGGAGAGAATGGGCTTCGTGAATTTTTACCACGCAGATTTCCTCAATTAAAATACCTTCGTGAATATTTGTTCTGTAGATTCCATGCAATTAAGTGAATAAGCGATATGTAACAGTCTATGCTTTCCAAGAGCAGGACGGTGTCCAAGCGATAGCACAGAAATGCTACAGGGAGGCAAAAGGAACAAATGCCTGCCTGTGTTTTTTATGCCATGCTATGATTAACCCCTGGAATGGGTATGGAACAAAATTCAAGTAACTCGGTGCTAAATCAGGCCCTGAATCCATACTACAACCTCAAAAGTCCTCCGCCTTGCTCAACATCTATTTCAAAAAGTTTTTATGGTGGACATACTCCATCGTGGAAGAGGAATCAAAGCCCATAATTGGGTGTTTGTAGGTAAGCAGAAAGCCTAACTGAACCCTGAAGGTGAAATCAGGGAGAAAACACATCAGGATCAGAGAGGAATCACTCAGGAACGAAAACCCACTCCTATCAACACAAAGGATTTATCTTCAATGTTTTCCTGGAAGTTTTAGACAAGAATTAAACAACCAAGCCTGGGTGTTCCTAGGAAGGGATGAAGGGTTTTCTCAGCATCCCCTTGAAGACAATTCTTTAAAACCAACTGGAAGGGAAGATAACTCAAGCTGGATGTCTTAAGAATGTCTTAACGATGTCTTAGAGGATGCCTAAGAAAATCAGAGACCAGGTTTTTGCAAGTTGAGGTCCCCGCAGACCAAGAAGATGAGCAGCTCTGAGTGCCCATAGCTGTGACCCAGGTTGGCAGGTTTTTAGGAGAAACTAGCACCCAGAGCTGAGAGAAGAGCTATGTATTAGCAGGCACTAAATGGTGTATGGATGCTTGAAAATCATCTCCCACCTGAACTGTCCAGAGGACCTCCAAATTTATGTCTTCTAGCCAGAGAGGGTGTGCGTGAGATGGGTGTATGAAATGACTCCTATGAAGTTTCGGGTAAAAATAGAAAAGCCTGGTGTTACCTGTGTTTTATGATTACATAAAGCAGAGCATATCTGGGAGAGGTTTTCCCTGTCCAAACGGTTCCAGACTGAGTTTCAAAGCATGATACCATGTCTGGTACCTTGTCGGCTCTTGCCAAGTTAGGTCATAGAGTGATTATGTCATTAATCTCCTTTCTGTCCCAATCTCTTTTCTGTCCCAATCTCCATCAAAAAGGACCTTTTTTCTCACAGTTGCAAAGAGAAATACTTGGCTAAGATAGGACACTGTGGGTTGCCTTGGGTTCCTTCCCTGGCCTGGGGGTTGTACGTTCTCCACTCAAGGCCATGGATTGCAACTAACCAAGGTGACCCATGTCACGTTTCGGTTTTGCTTTGTTTTGCCTTGCCTGAAAGTGTGTCCCTTCGGCACAGCAAGTCATGTCTGGGTCTTCAGAAACGTTCAGCCTCTCTGTTCACAGCTGGGTTTGCAGAGGTGCTCAGCTCCCACTTACAATCATAGAATCGTCTAGGTTGGAAGGGACCTTTAAGATCATCTAACCCAACCGTCAACCTAACTCTGATAAAAACCCCATTTTGGAAGGATGTTCACGCAAACAGCATTGGAATATCTGCCCAGGAGGTGTGGGAGCAGGGAAGGCTGCCTTGAGCCCTGCAAGAAGTCCACCTTCTTTTCTGCAAGGCAATCTTGGTGGAAAACCTCTCCAAAAGCCCTTTGGATAACGTGGCCCCTAACGCTGCCTTGCATGAGGTGGTCCCAAGACCCACTGAGTCAGAGCAAAACCTGGCACCGCTCTCTCCTGGTCCCTGCTTCCCACCACAGAGTCGGAATGAATGTTGGGATCAGGGACTAGATTAAAAACGGGCAGAAACAGGGATGTCTAACAAATGCCTTGCTCACAGATGAGGTGTTTTCACTCTCAGCCAGCATTTGCAAAGCTGGGACCATAATGGCAGAAGCTCCCCTGAACATTTTACATTATTCCTCCTATTCCAAAAGTGCTATTCAAGCATTTTATCCTTTCCAGTTGGTCTCCATCTCTCCACTCTTGCAAATCACTGTTATTAATTATGCTAAACCCCCCCTCCCTGCTGCGAGGAGGACTCCAGCTCCAGCACTTCAGCAAAGGAGGGGTTACTGGGCTTCTTCGTAGGGAAGAGAAAGCACTACCCCACCCTGAAGGGATCATTCAGCTTTGGAGAGAGGAGCTGACAGCTGGTTTTTATTAGGAATGGAGGCCTTTAAAAGGCAGTGTTGGGGTAGGGGTGGGACCCTCGGTCTGGAGGAGAAGTATGTTCTGCTGAGTCCCTGGGCTGGAAGGTCAGGCTTGCATGGTCTCCAGCCAAATGGCACAAGAGTGGAGAAGCTCTGCTTTGATTTTCCTCTGGCTGGTGATGGGAACTGGGCTGGTGCAGTGGGACAAGAGTTGGCCTCTGCTGTGGTTTGGACTGGGCACTCCTACAGCGTAGGCGGTGAGTGATGACATCAAAGACAAGGTGAGGGAGATAAACACCCCTGAAATTTAGGGAAAATGAGTACAACTCTGAATCCTGTCCCTTTAGAGGCAGGTAAGCAGGATGTTAGTCCACAGAAATGCCTGTTATTTAAGAGCAGGGTAGGGAGAGAAAAGAGGCAGGATGAAGCAGAGCTCTGAGGCGTAATGCTTGCATTTCACCCTGGAAAATGCTGTAACCTTCTGCCAGATGCCTGGTGGGAGAGAAATCTCAGGTTGATGCAGTCTTGCTGCTTTACAGGGATGGCCTTGCATGCCAGAGGAAGGACAAAGGATGGTCTCATCCCTTTTTAAAGCTGTCCATGATATAGGTACAAGGGAGTTTGCATACGGTCTCGGTATGATCTGGCCTCCATCACCAGGGTTTGGCCGCTAGAAGGAGAACCACAGAGCTTTTGCCTCCCTCTGACTGCACCTTCCTGGGACAAAAACTTCTTTTCTGTTCTTTGCCTTACACCTGCCATGTCCCACCGAGGCATAATCGGAGCTGCGTCCCCTCAGCGCACGTGGCTGTGGGGTGTGATAGATGCTCACATCTTGCTCACAGATATCAGGGTCCTCTGCACCCCTGTCCCTGCCAAGGTGTGTTCTTGTTTTAACCCCCTGGCTGGCTACAGAGCAACCTTATGCTAAAAAAAATATCCATATATCAGAAACTTGAAATTGAAACTTAGAGACCCAGTGAAAAACTGAATTTGCTTAAGCTAGTAACTAAACAGGGTCAAGGGCACAAACCTGCTCACTGGCCTATAATTTGTTATTAATCGGTGTTGCTCATAAAAAAAAAAAACAAACCAACAACAAAAAAACCCCAAAACACTCACCAAAGTCTGGGCAGAGCTTGGGGGATTTAAGAGAGGTGTTTCCCAGTGCAGAGAGTGGATGTGGTCACCCTGTTTTGGGTAAAGGAACTTGGCTTTACATATCATAGAATAGTTTGGGTTGGAGGGGACCTTAGAGATAGCTGAGTTCCAACCCCCTGCCCTGGGCAGGGACACCTCCCACCTGACCAGGTTGCTCAAAGCCCCATCCAGCCTGGCCTTGAACCCCTCCAGGGATGGGGCAGCCACAGCTTCTCTGGGTGGGGCATGGTCCAGTGCCCCACCATGCTCACAGGAAAGAATTTCTTTCTAGTATCTGACCTAAATCTTCCCTCTTTCAGTTTAAAATCATTACCCCTCATCCTACAGCTCCACTCCCTGATCAAGAGTCCCTCCCCATCTCTCCTGGAGCCCTCCTTAGGGACTGGAAGGGGCTCTAAGGTCTCCCTGGAGCCTTCTCTTCTCCAGGCTGAACTCCCCCAACTCTCTCAGCCTGTCCTCCCAGCAGAGGGGCTCCAGCCCTTGGATCATCTCTGTGACCCTCAGCTGGACAAAGTCTGTGCCGAGTCAGTTGTGCATCGAGCCAGTAAATGGCCACTAGCCCAAAGTTATTTGTATTTATATGTATTTTATTTGTATTTATATGTATTTTGTTTGTATTTATGGAGTCCCTGTCTGAAGATGGCCAGAATACTTGTTTAAAAGGGAGGAATGTCACCCTGTCCCAGGGTGTGCTGTCACGTGCCCTGACACCTTCCAGCCCCCAGTCCCAGCTCAATAATTAAAAAAAAACAACCACCCAACCCTCCAGAACATTTATAAATGGCTCCTTTGACAGTCACATGCAGAGCAGGCACTAATGCTGGGTGAAGTGCTGTCCTAACCCCTCTGGGGGTGTGATGGCTTTCATAGCTCATTCATACCGTACGGCATCTTGAAACTCACTGATAAAGTGTAATACCACACCCCACAGTATACATAACCATGTCATATTAATAAATATTTGCAGAGTTACCATGACTTGGCACAGCGCTTTAGAGACTTTTTTTTTAAATAAAGGAGCACGGCCCCCTGCTCCAGGAGAGTTTACACTCGGGTCCTGGGTTCTGCGTATGTTTAATGTTATCCTGAGTCATCCACGGATGGTCTTCTCCTCTTGTTAGGGGCGGGTGGAAGAAGAAGAGAGGGTGAGGAGACACATGCATAAAAAATGAATGATAAATGAAGTTACTGAAAGCAGCATGGGTGGGCCTGGGGCATTAGTAACGGAATATGCCTTTTTTACATCTATGTAGTTGGTTGACATCCAGTTGAGCTCCTCAGCACCTGAACGGTATCCTTCTCTCAACAGCGGTGGGATGGTTTATGTAGCGTGATTCTGGTGAGGTCTGCAACGGCATTAGGAATTCCGTGAGGGGTTGCAGGACTCTGTCTCCCTCCTTCTTCTGGGTTACATTTGAGGCCAGGGACAGACGTAGCAGCAGTCAGGGTGTAGGGCATCTCACCTGTGCTGCTGTGAAGACTGGTCTCTCATCACCGAACGTGCTCCTGGTAAATCCTGCAAGGACTTTTGGAACAGGCTGCCCAGGGCAGTGGTGGAGTCACCATCCCTGGAGGTATTTAAAAGCTGGGCAGACATGGTGCTGAGGGACATGGGTTAGTGGTGGTTTGGGCAGTGTTAGGTTAATGGTTGGACTCGGTGATCTGAAAGGTCCCTTCCAGTCTAGACAGTTCTATGATTCTGTGATTCCATGACTTGCTGGTAGATTTGGGGAGGGTTTCAAGTTTTGGAGGTTACCACACCTGCTGCAACAGAAGACAACAAAACCTTATTTTCCAGCCCAGTATCTTTTTGGCATGTTAAAAAATTTCTTCATACTGCTCCAATTTTTTTCTAGAGATTAACAAGAGGATGATTTTCCAAACATTTATTTGAGTCTAGCAATTAGGTTAATTAAGAAATGCAATCCAGAAAACATCATGCCACTGCCTCCGCTTCTAATAATGGATGGATACATCCATACCCTACAGAAATGCTGTGTTTTTGCCACCTGCAATGCCAAAGAGGGCTTTTTTGGTCAAAAACCACTGGTTTCCCATGGGGCTTAAATGCTTTTGGAAAGTTCCAGCTCTGGTTTATTTACTGTCACTCTGGAGTGGCCAGTTCTCTTCCATTGAAAACCTCACGGAAAATGATGAATCAGGTTGTCTTCTGCTGATGAAAATGGCAATAGCTTTGACCCACAGAAGCAGTAGCAAAGCTAACGATTGCTAAAATTTTAGATTTAGGTCCCTGGTTCAGCACTCAGGGCCCGTGAAATAAAACTCCGTATGCGCACCCCGGCAGCTCCCCATTTCCCAGCTGCCCAAAAAACATCCCTGCTTTGCCACCAAACCCATTACCCCAATGTCTGCATGAGGAGCAGGAGACAAAGACCCACAACACGTCAGCAAGGGACTTCCCTGGTTCATCAAAGCACTTAGAGCACAACGTGTGACATAGAGATCACGAGGATTTAAACATGTGCTGAAATATTTTGACGTAGCAGGGCATGGGGCCTTGTCTATGCATGAAATTGTCTCAGATTAAAGGTTTACTTGAAGGGTGGGTGTCAAGAGGATGGGGCCGGTCTTTTTTCAGCAATGTCCAGGGATAGGACAAGAGGAAATGGGCGCAAACTTGAATATAAGAAGTTCCACCTAAACATGAGGAGGAACTTCTTTACTTTGAGGGTGGCAGAGCCCTGGAAGAGGCTGCCCAGAGAGGTGGTGGAATCTTCTTCTCTGGAGACATTCAAAACCCACCCGGACACGTTCCTGTGCAACCTGCTCTGGGTGGATGTGCTCTGGCAGGGGGTTTGTACTAGATGATCTCCAGAGGTCCCTTCCAACCCCATATCATTCTGTGATTCTGTGTTTGACATGGTTGGTTTTAAAGTTCCTAAAGCTCTTCTTGATTAACTCCCTGTGAGCATCTGGTTAGTCCAGAGCATAATTATCCTATACCCTTTATGCATACGTCCTGTCTCATTAGCCTTCTGGTTTCTTACTCTTTATCCCACCATTTGACTTCTGCCTCCTATGTTCTTCTGTCCTGATGAACATCACGGACAAGCAGCTCTCATGAGTAGATACTTGTGGTTGTATATATTTTTAATGATTCTCCAGCACGTCGTCCCATTGTAAGAAACCTTAAAGAATCATTTAGGGCTCACAACAACCACAATCTTTCCACATTTCTCCTCCACACCCTCATTTTTGGCCATTCAACTCTCATCGCTGATATTTTCGACCACGAAGGTCTGGCGGTAGGACTTGCCTTGCTGTGTTGTGTTTGCACAGCTCCAAGCACAGCAGGTGCCTGCTGCAAAATCATGAGTATTACAACTACTGCTGCTTACTGCTGCTCCTCCTATTGATTAATAACAACTGCATTTTCCCAACAGCCCTTTAAAAATTAAGGTAATTTGGAAAAAAGCTATTCATACAGGAATCAGGGCATTTGCACATCAAGCTGGACTGCAATAGATATTCCAGGCAATTTCCTCGTGTAAATAAGTCCTCCTCGGAGAACCCTGACAAAACCTCCTCCTTGTAGGTACACGTTTCTAGGGGGCAGTGGAGACAGGAGGGGGGCAGGGGGGGCTGGGGAAATGGGAGTCTCGAGCAGTTTGAGCACTTATGGGCAACTGTCACACAAAGAAAAATGGACACACTGTGCAAAGCTGCTGGCAAAACTGGGGCTTAAACAAATAATATAGTGGCTTTGGGAATTTGGGATTGTGTATACAGGGCTCTTTGCAGTTCACACAGGAAAGCCCATTAGCGACCTGTGTGGATGAACGCAATCTTTCCGGCACAGGGACACACACATAAAAATATTATCCTATATAAATAGCTGTTCCGAAAATAGACCTTTTAGGAAATTCGTTCTGAGTCTCTTGGTCCTGAGACTAAAGCGTTTGCTCTTTTCTTTCACCTGGAACCCACGATCAAACTGAGTGAGCAAAACGGCACAGGTATTTTTGCAACCAGCACCCATTTGTCCACAGACTGTAGGTGACACAGGTGTCTTCAATTCATGAGGCTTGAGGTTGAGAAGCCAGTTGTGCTTTTCCTTCTTAAGGGTTTTTTCTTTTTCTTTTCCTTTTCCTTTTTTTTTTCTCTTTTTCTTTCCCTTTTTCTTTTGCTTTGCTTTCTCTTTATCTCTCCCTTTCTCTTTTTCCTTTCCCTTTCTCTTTCCCTTTGCTTTTTCCCATCCCATTTCCCTTTCTTTCCCTTTTTCTTTTCCTTTCCTTTCTCTTTCCCTTTGCCTTACCCTTTTTCTTTCGCTTTTTCTTTTTCTTCCCTTTTTCTTTTTTGTGTTTATATTTACTTTTCTTTTTTATTTTTTCTTTCTTTTACTTTTTTTCTCATTTTTCTCTTTCTTTTATTTTTTTTTCT
>QJSC01019265.1:1170165-1522926 GCA_003697955.1 Calidris pygmaea
GAGGCTTGGAGGGTGCAAGAGAGAGGGGACAACGGGGAGGTTGTGGGGGGGATGTAGGGAGAAGGGAGACCCGGGGTGATGCAGGGAGAGAAGAGGTTTGGAGGCTGAGAGGGGAGAATAAGGGGGTGTAGGGAAGGGGGAGACATGGGAAGGTGCAGGGAGAGAAGAGGCTGGAAGGGAGAGGGGAGAATAGGGGGATGTAGGGAGAGAGGAGACCCGTGGGGGTGTGGGGAGAGAGAAGAGGTTCAGATGATTTGAAGGAGAGGGGAGAGCTGGGGGGATGAAGGGAGAGGAGACTCGGAGGCTGCAGGAGAGAGGGGAGGGTGCAGGGAGACCTGAGACCCGGTGGGGTGCAGGAGAGAGGGTAGACTTGGGAGCTGCACAGGGAGAAGGAGACCCAGAGGGTGCAGAGAGACCCAAGACCCTGGGGCTGCAGGGGAGAGGGGGGACCCCAGAGCTGTAAGGGAACCTGGACACCCAGGGGCTGAAAGTGAGAGGAGGGACCCGGGGGCTAGAAGGGAGAGGGGAGATGGGGAAGGGGATAGAGACACCTAAGATCAGAGGGCTGCAAGAGAAAGGGGAGACTCGGGGCTGCAAGCATCAAGGGAGATGTGGGGGGCTGCAATGGAGAGAGGAGACAGGGAGACCGCAGGGTAGCGGGGACACCCAGGGGTTGCAATGGAGAAGGGGGAGATGCAGAGGGCTGCAAGGGGGAGAGGAGAGGCTGTGTGGAGAGAGGAGATGTGGGGGCTGCAAGGAGCCCCACCACCCCTCATTCCCTGCCCCCTGAGCCCCATCCTCCCTGCAGGTCATTTGGGGATGCGCCCAAACCCCTAAAACTGTGCTCCCGGGGAGAGCACCAGGCTGGCAGCGGGGGCAGGTGGATGTCTCTCCTTCTTGGGTGGGAAAGCTGGAAAAATGTGAGAAGGATACTCAGCCTTTAATATATAGTTCCTGTTGCCTATTCCCATCCTTGGGATCGGATTCTTGGAGGTGTCGGACGGGAGTGTTTTCTGTGTGGGGGAGCGCGGGGCTCTGCTGCAAACAGCCTTGGGGTGAAGAGAAAAAGGGAGCTTTGAGTTAAAAACGGCTCCGTTTTTTTTTAGGAGGCCACTTGCCGCTGGTTTGATCAGTGACCCAGAGCTCTCCAGAGCTGTAAACATCACGTCTGCCCCAAAGAGTCTCCCCCCCTCCCCTCCCCTTGCAAATTCCTCTTGTAAACACAACCTGTGCTGGACTGAGTGGAAAAAGGCATTATTACCTCCCCAAATAACGGGGGGGGGCAATTATAGGCTAAATTTGCAGCTCTTGGGGTGAGGATTGGGGGAGTTAGATCACTTCTATTCCTCCTTGCTTGGGGGGAGAACCCCCAAAATGTAGCTTCTTAAGGGTAAAGCAGCGGATGGTGTTGGCTGGTCAGGGTTAGCGAGAGGCTTTTAGACCATCTGAGACATTTTACACCCAACTCCTGTGCTGTTCAGCAATTCATGGGCGGGAGATAAGGGGTCTGAAATATCTAAATGGACACTAAAAGGCATGGGCAGGATTAAGGGCTGAAGGTTTCCAGTGGAGAGGGAGGGAAGGCAAAGAGCTTCCAAAGATGAAAAGATAACGGCAAGACCCTGCAAACAAGAAGGGTGCCTGGATGCTCGTGGGATGCCCGCCTTCGAGGGACACATCAAACCCAAATCTGAGCGGGCATTCAAGAAAAAAACAAGCCGTGGCCATGAAATCCTGCCTCCCTTGTAGTCAGTCGGAGTTTTGTCTCGGACTTCAAGGGAGCCGGGAACTCGCCCCTAGAGGTTATTAAAATCCTTTGTAATAACAGCACTTCTCTAGTAACCCTTTACACCAGGCTGGGACAGCCAAAAAGCAGCCTGAATGGAAAAAATACACTGGAGATAGTAGGAAAAAAAAAAACAAAAAAAAACCCACCCAAAAATAATCCTTCCCCTCCTCTGACCCAACTGCTCCCCAAATGGGGGTCTAGAGGCAGAAAGATGGAGCTGGGACAAACCCAGAGCTGAGGGGGGGGGCAGGCGGGATGCGTTTTTCCCAGGGTAAGGGGTTCCCTGAAGCGATGCTGACTGCTCCAGCCATTCCTGGTCCCGTCCCAAACCCCTTCGAGGGGGTGGCATTGCGGGGGGATGCGTGGTCACGGCTCGGGGATGCCAGGGGCTGGGAGACTTCACAGGCGGGATGTGGCGGGCTGGGTTTTTTTCTGTTTATTTTATTATTGGCTTGCTGGTGGGGTGGGAAGCCACCGCAAAGACCACAAAGAGCAGCCCCGAGCGGTGTCTGAAGTGAATAACTCAAGGGAAACCCATTTACTGCTATTAATACTGCTGCTAAAATAAGCAAGCCGTGCCCCGGAGACAGAGAGGACCCCTCTAAGAAATTTAAGTCCTGCACCTGGTTTGTTTATTTGTTTGGACTGAAGAAGGAAGGGGATAAAACAACAACAACAACAACAAATAAAAGTCTGTGTGGGAAATCCTTGAGAGCTTTTGTCTCCTTCTGGCTGCTCCCCGGAGACAGAAATGTGATTTTTTTTTTTTAATTTTTTTTTATTTTTTTCTGTTTACGGAGTTGCAGCCCTTTCCGTGAGCTCCAGGTGCCCGAGGACTTGGAAGAAGTGAGAGGCAGAGTTAATGAGGTGAGAAGGAAAGCAGAAGGGAAAGAGCAAAACGCATTTGTTGTAGCAGATCAGACCGAAACATCTGCAGGGCACGGGCACCTGCGTGGAATCGGGAAATGCAGTTTTTATAATTTGTCTTCTCCGCAGAAAAAGAGGAGGAGGAAAAAAAAAAACGGGGGGGAGGGAGGGGAGAAATCTGGAAAGAAAAGAAGGGAGAGATGAATAGCTGAAGTTTGGGGCTTTTTTAAAGATTTATCTTTTTTTTTTCTTTTTTTTTTTTTCCCCTTCTTCCCGAGCAGTTTTACACAAACCTTTTGGAGAGGAGAGAGGCAGGGGGGGGACGATGGGGGAGAAAAAAAGTGAAGCAGCGAATGAAGTCTTGCCATGTGCAGGGTTAAATGGAAACACACAATCAGACCATAACTCAGGGTGTAATTCAAGCCATACGGTTTGTCTGTCTGTCGACTCGAAAGGTTGTATCAAGGCTTGGCGAGGGAGGGGACTGGGGAAGGGGATAATCCAAACTTTTTCATGATTCATAAACCACTCCTTTGCAATTTGGATAATAGATCTCTCTCTCTCTCGCGCGCGCGCGTGCGGTGACTNTAGGAAAACTCCTTTTTTTTTTTTTTTACCCCTTTTTTTTTTTTTTTTTCCTTTGGAGAAGCTGATTTCCTTCGGCAAGTGGGGGACGGTGGAGAAAATGAAGCCGAGTCTGCGATTTTTCTTAGCTGGTTTTCTCTCTTTGATTCTGCAGACGGGGCTTTGCTATGGGATAAAATGGATGTAAGTACCTGGCTATCTCTCTGCATTTTTTTTTTTTTTTTCTTCTTTAAAGTCTTTTGTAGGCATTGCTGGTCCCTTACCCGTTTTTGCAACTGCTATTTGGAGCCCGCTGCAAAGCCATTTAAAGAGCAGCGAGGGCTGCATTTCTCCAGGCATTCATTGATTTCAAGTGTGTGTACTGGGGGCTTGTGCTAACAATATGTCTCCATCTTCTTTCCCAAATATGCACGATTTAGGCTGTTTTTTTTCCCTTCTCCCCTCATTGATACCAAAGGGAAGGCACACACTTGAAGGCTCACATGAGCCACTTAATGAAGTTTCTAGTGTTGGCTCCTGCCATGCCGGGGAACTCTCCCACCGGGACCGCTGGTCGTGCTGAGTAGGAGCTGAGAGCAGGAGGGGAGGGCAGCTGAGATATTGCTGCCAATCTCCAACCGCAGGGGATGCTTGACAGATAACATGAGGTTTTTTTCGTGGACCTTTTAACCTTTGGATTTCGTGAAGGGTGTTAAAAAGGAGGGGGGGGGAGTGGGTGAAGAAATACCAGGGAGCGTGGTCAGCTCTGGATTGGGTTTCCTCGGAGGTAATGTCACTGCAAACAAAGTGAAAACATCGCTATCTCATTTCTTTGCTTAAGCAAGCAATCAATTAGTTGCTTACTGCAAAATAAACAAACAAGCCCCTCCAACACCCATCTGGTTTCACGTCCTTGATGAGCAATCTGTCTCCTTCTGATCTGTCTCCTCCTGCTCGGGCTCGAAGCCGTGCACAAAACAAACAAGGGGACCTGGGCGAACCTCCAACGAGCATCTTCCTTAAAAGAAAAGGCACAATAAAATGCAATGCCAGGAAGAGACTGTTGTGTAGGGCGTAGTGCGTTGAGGTGGGGATCTTGGGGTTAGGAGGGGAAATTGAGACAAGAGGTTCGACGGTTGGACAAGATGATCTTTAAGGTCCCTTCCAACCTAGAAGATTCTGTGATTCTGTTCTTGTTTTGTTCCTCCTTCTGTGCTATGCCTAATTTCCATTCCACTCTCCCAGTCATTGTCATTTGAGGCTCTCCTCATGCCACCTTTTATAAAGGCTCTCTTAAATTTGGACATTTTCAAGATAGATCTCTTCTTGGAGCCAGTGTTTTTGCTGCTATGCTCGCAGTCATGGGAAAGAGGACTTTCCAGATGGGGATTCACCCTCTCCAAAGAGGAACATCCCCCACAAATGTCAGGAGGTCCCCTCTGGGACCACAGGCAGATGGTTGGGACCACACATCCACCTTTTATATGCATCAAGAGAAGCAGTGTGAATCCCTCGATAGGATGTGTCAATGCATATGGTCAGGCAGGAGGAATAGTCACCTACTTTGGGGCGTATTTCATTTGCTGTCTCCATACTCTAAGGATCACTTTGGAAGTAGAGGAGAGTCAGGATCTGATTTGCTCTTTCCCGTCTTGGCTTCGCGTCTCGTAGCAGCCACCACAGCTAAATGACATAGCCCAGCTATTTCTTTCTGCCACCTTTCTGGCGTGTTTAGGCTCTCAGCTCTGCCTGTATCCCAGCACCTTGCACAGAGCGGGCATCTCCTCTGGAGGACACTTAGCGACATGCCCACAGGCTGGCAGACCCTGAGTAGCTTCCAACTTTTATTTCTACGCAGCACAGAAATAAAGCTATTTTGTGGCACCCTGGTTGAGCACTTATGTACAGACCCCTAACTAAGTGGAGGGGCTCATTTATGTGCTTGGCATTAGGGTCCTGCTTAAGCAAGGTGCTAAATCCCCAGTGAAGGACCTGGGTTCCTCCAAAGGACAGGGGCAAGATGAGCTTCAGAGGGAATCTGATAGCGCGTTGACAAGCTGTAGACATGAAAAAAGGCTGGAAGGCAGGGTAAGGTCCTGATCGCTTTGCTGGCAAAAGCAGCCTTTCAGCCGGTAAGCAGTTAAGCTGCAAAGGTGGCTTCTGGGGATGGGATGGAGATGCTGTGGGTGCTGCTCCTCCCCTTCCCAGCAGACATATCCCCGCCCTGCTATCGAGAAGCGAGTGGGGAAGATGAAAGCTGGGATTAAAGTGGCATTTGAAGCATGAACTGCATCCAGATGCGCCGCCGGGGCTCCCCTCACACCTGTTTAAAAGCTGGCGGAGACCTGCTCTCCCTGTCCCAGGGCGCTTCACAACTGGGATGCTGCCAGCTGGGGTTTCACAAAATTGTGTTTGGTTGGGTATTTTCCTTTTTTTTTTTTAATTTTTTTTTTTTCATTTGCAGTTTCTTCTCCCTTCCCCACCCTTGTTTTTCTAGGGAAACAGGCCAATTTCAGTCCCTCTTTCCCCATCGCCCTTTTCCCCACTGCAGCGACGGGGGCTCGGGGACCATCCCTGGAAATCGTGTGGGTAAACTCTTGGTGAACAGAGACCGATGCTACCGAGTAACACCTCGGGGCTGTAATCCCAGCCCTCAACTCCTGTGCTGGGTGCCGTACAACCAACCCTTTCCCTCTGGTGCTCGTGGACAGAAAGAATGGTGGGGCGGGGGAGGGGGGGAAAAGGACGGGATGAAGAGGGAACAAAGTGCTACGAGATGTTTTCGGTCGCGGGCTTGTCTCAGCGGTCTGCTCGCTGGGTCGTTGTTGTAGGCACGGTGCCAGAGGCGGGCTTCAAAGGGGATTTGGGAAGGGAGGGAAAGGAGGTGGGGGGGGAGATAAGGAGGTGGGTTTTGCCAGCCTGGTGGGCTGGGTTTGCAAGCCGGAGGAAGAGGGAGCGACTGATAGGGAAGGCGATAGGAAATTCAATTTTGATTCGGGGAGTGATGTAACTGCAAGGGGAGGGGGAGAAGAATAACACACTTTTCGGCTGTTTAGGACTTCCCTGTAACACGATTATCCCCTGTAAATTAGTAAAAGCGGAGAGAAGGTAAAAGGGAGCTATTTGTTTTATTTTATTTGGCTTACTTTTACGAGTTCTGTGGTGCAGATTCCCAGCTGTTGTAAATCGACATCGTGCCCTTCCCCGCCGCCAAGGCATGCACCACCGAGCATCCAGCGTGGTGCATGGACAGTCAGCATCTCCTAAACCTGCTCTTGCTGCTGGAGAAATGTCTTATTTTGGCCTTTTCCATCCACGCTTCAGGGAGTTACTCGGGTGTAACGTCAGTGTACGGAAAGATCTTTGCAGGATCAAGGCTGCCATGGAGAGGCAGCCTTTCCATTCAATGCCGGTGAGATCCTGAGACTCATTTTTGCACACTGCATTTTGCAATCACTTTCCCATCCTTAGAACAGGGGTTTTTTTGGGTTTTTTTTGCATCATTTTGTGGTCCTCAGGGCTTGTTTTGCATCACGGCAGCTGGGGATGCGAGGCAGCCATCGGTTTCAATGGGAGATGTCTCAGGGCCAACTCATGTAGGAGCTCTACCACCTTACCCCTTTCCTTTTTCACCCCCTTTAGCTTTCCTAGGAGGGGCTTGGGTTTGGCCAAGCCGGTCGCTGAAGCCACTTGTTCGAGTAGAGCTGAAAAATAGATGAGCACTAGAGGGAGCTGCGGCCAGATGTGCCTGCTGCAGAGGTCTGCCAGATGTTGGGATGTCCAGGCACAGGGTGGCTTTTGAGGCACTTCTGCCTTCCTGGGGGTTGGCACCTCCTCTTCCCAGGCATCAAGACACAGGTCGGACTGTTCCTCTGTCACCCTCAACACAAGAGTGGTGGCAAAGAGGCCGAATACAGCAAATGGGGTGTTTTTTGGCGTGGCTCACAGGGTCAGCCCATGACAGCAAGTGGTGGCATTAGGGACTCATCATCTTTAGGTGGAGCTTGGTCGCTTTGGAAAGGCCCTGCCTGTCCCTGTTGTGTTGGCCCGGACATGTCCCATGCCCTCTGGAGCCATCCCTAGCTGAGCACCATCCCCAGCTACAAGGTCAGCTTTGCTGCACGATTCCCATGGTTAAATCCCAGCTCTTCAGGAGCAAACGGTGGCTCGGCTGTGCGTTTTGGTGAACCCGGGATGTACCCCAGCTCACCGACCTCGAGCAGCCAGCAGAAAGCAGGGGAGAAAATGGAAAGATTTTTGCGTTTCCCGGCAGCTCCTGCTTTTCTCCTTCAACCAAGGGGGGAGAACTGGGACATTGGGGCACGGGCGCCTGCGAGGAGACCGTCTGCCTGGCAAAGGGGCTGCTAGATGAGCTGCCGTGGAAGGGCTGCAGGACGGAGACGGCGGGAGGGGAGCGGGCTGGGGGTGAGGAGGAGGAAGAGGGGGGGGGGGGACGGGACACGGGACACAACAGCTTTGAAGTTTGCTCTTCGGTCCGTAGGCAGCTCGGGGAAAACTTGACAAAGCTCCACGGCCGTCCTCGGCGCGCGGTGAGCCAACTCGCCGCTGGCATCGACTTCAGTCAAGCTCGGGCTGGAAGTCAATGGCCTTGTGCCCACTACTGCCAGCTCTGGAT
This sequence comes from Calidris pygmaea, assembly GCA_003697955.1. NCBI lineage: Eukaryota > Metazoa > Chordata > Aves > Charadriiformes > Scolopacidae > Calidris > Calidris pygmaea. The sequence goes on from QJSC01019265.1 coordinate 1,178,022, forward strand.
TTGGCACCGTATCTGAAAGCAGCTCTTATTTTAAGCTTTTTACTTCAGGCTTGGATTTTTTTTTTTTTTTTTTCCCCCCACTCCTCTCCCTCTTCCTCCTCTTTATTTCTTTCTTTTTATTTTTTTTTTTTTTTCCTTTCCTTCTTGCTATATAAATCCCACTTCTCTGTTTGAAAAGGCTTTGCAGAACCACTGGAAGCATTTACTGGGAGATGTGGTGGCGTTCCCAGTGCTTGTGGTCCCCAGACCAGGACTGATGCAGGGCAGGGGCATGGGCTACCTCTACCAGGAGCTTAGACAAGGCATTTGTAACAGTCTTGTGAGCCTTTTCCAGTTGAAAACCTGAGAAAATGAGGCTCCTGCAGATTAAAGACCTTTAATGAGATTGAATGCAAAAAACCCCCAATATAATGAAGAGGCCTCTCTTCATTAAAGTTTACCGCACGCTTCACTCTCCAGAGAAGTGAGGTTTTGTCTAAATCCTTTTCTTTCACCCAAATCCCTGCAAGATTAAGGGGTTTAAGAATAGGAATAAAAAAAGAGAGTGCCTTCACAGAAAGCAAAGGTGGCATTTTGAAGCAGAAGTTCCTGGATTCACCAACAGTCCCTCTGTGAGACCTTCTTGGGTCACATCATGCAAGGGAGGAAGGGGAGATGCCTCCCAGAGAGAGCCCACATCAGAAAGAGAGGACATCCTTCCACCCTTTAAGGGTGTTTTAAAGGGCACCAACACTTCACTATTCAATTCAAGGAGGTTTTCTCCCTTTAGCTTGACCAGGAGCAGTGTCCTGCTCACAGTGGTCCTTGTAAACCAAATAACTTGCGGCTTCCACTAATGTCTGCTCAGATCTGAAGGTACTTCTCCCAAGCTGCTACTCCTATGAATAGTCTTCTCATGGAGCCCAGATCTACAGAAACAGGCCCATACCTCTCAAAGGACGTAAAACTGTAGAGCATTCATATTTTCAAATGAATTTATTAACTGCCTGAGATAATTAAAAGAGTAAACAAATGTCATGATCCATCCATGCATCATATTTCCTCTGTAATTACATTTATGGTTTTCTGTCAGTAGACATAACTTCAATTGAAAGCCCTGCTATGCTATATATAAAGCAGGAGATGTTTGGTTTGGGGCCTGTTTATTTAAAGGGGTGGGTCAAATACGTATATTTAAAAAAAACAACAAACCAGCCACCACCCCTCAGTTGTCCTCAGCTTTCTGGAGAATGAAGGATGGGGCATGAGAGTCAAGGGAGGAGAGCATGATGTTAGGAGGAGGAAAAAGTGAAAGCAGCATTTAACAGGGTGGCAGCAGGTAAAATCCCCATGTGCTGCTTCTCACATGAAGGGTGTGAGTCCAAAGAAAGACGTTTATCAGGGACTGGTGAGACACTGGCCCAGGTTGCCCAAAGAAGCTGTGGCTGCCCTATTTCTGGAGGTGTTCAAGGCCAGGTTGGACAGGACTTGGAGCAACCTGGTCTAGTGGGAGGTGTCCCTGCCCATGGCAGGGGGTTGGAACTGGATGATCTTTAAGGTCCCTTCCAACTCTAACCATTCTATAATTCCATACACAAGCCTTTCAGGATGCTCCTTTTCATGGATACACAAGAGAAGACTTGACTATTCTTCCACTGTCAATGGATTCTGGGTGGAGATGGGGGACAGGGATCCCACCAGGGACAAGCCTCTTCTGGGGGAAGGTGATTTCCTTTCCACTGCCCCACGAATGGCCTTTTTTCCCCGACAATGTCCTTTGCAGATGACGGGCAGCCCTCCCTGGCGAAGCCAGAATTTGGGGAGCATGGAGGGTTGGTGCCTTTCCATGGAGAGGACTTAATGCGACAAGGGGTGGAGAAGACATTTCTGAATGCAGGACAGAGACTGAGCAAACCTGGGCTGTCAGGGCACGGACCAGATGACCTAATAGGCCTCTCACATTCCTGATCTGTGATTTATAAACGCACTTTTCGGTCTCGGCAAGCGACTCCAGTAACTGTGAGTTTTCTTTTCCATCTCCATTACCCTTTACTTTTTCCTCCTGACGCTTGGAGATGTTTCCAATTATAGGTTCTCACAAGCAAAGGCATGAAGTTTAGGCCTGGGAGATGTTCAGAAAACACCTTCCTGCATCTTGCATTTTTATTCTTGGCTGAATGAGCTCGGCTCATTCGACAAGAAACAGCCATTAGTGCCATTTACTGAGTTCTCCCCAAAGGGGCCACAATCCTTCTTCTCTTGATGATTTGGCAGCCATTTTCTCCTCTTCCAAGAGGAGAATTTCTTTACTGATGCATTATAAATCTGCTTCTGTGAACACCATCTGAAATAACATGATCTTGTTGTATGAAATCCCCTTTTTTCTCAGTGGGGATGAGTTTCAGTCTGAATTCAGGTCTCATCCCAACTTGTTGCTGGTTATTTCTGCTGTTCCTGACTTGTCCATAATGGTGAGGTGCAGGTGCCTCAATGTAGGCTTCTGGGTCCTTACAAGATGCTGAAGACCTCTATACAGGTTTAGAAAATGTGGTGTGGGACCTAGGAGATACATCCTTTTGGAGGGCCAGGTGAAACATCCCAAGGCCTCTGTAGCATCACTTGGCACCTCTGCACAGAAAACTGAGTTGGTGCCCCATTAGACAGCTCTTCTCAGAGACCTGGAGCCTTCCTCATTTGCCTGAAGCTCAGGGCTCTGAAGCTCTCTCGTTTCATCCGCTTCACCCTACTTGCTTATTTTGCTGCTAGGACGCACTGTGCTGGAGTATTTATCATCTTTACTCTATTAGTGACGAGCTGCTTTGGCCTCTTGCCTGATTTGCTTTTCAGCCCATTCCTGAGGGTTGCTGATAGGCTTTCTGGGATAAGTTTTCACAGGTTTCTGGTGCCAAGTGCTAGGGGTTGGACACATCTCACCCAGCTCTGCACTTATATGATCCAGATGTTTGCATCCAAGCTCAGTGCCTGGGTTGCCCCTATAGGCAGTGCAGAAAATGAGCAGTTCTAGGGCATGATGTTATCCTACTGTAGATCTCAAAAGCACATCGGGATAATTACTCCCTAGATGTGGCTTTTTCTTTCCATTGGCTGAAGAAGGACTCTAAAGGATTGCCATGAGGTCCATACTGTGGAGGTTTGCAGTCAGGTGACATTCATGTTGTCCAAAGACTCATGCCTTCAAGGACGTGATATATCTGAGCACCCAGAATATTACCAACAGGTTTTGTCTCCACCAGCTCAGGTCATCGGTTCATGGCCAAGGCAGGATGGGTTGCCTTCTGGAGGTGCCCCTCTCCAGCCAGGGAGCGTTGCATGAGCAACAGTGTGCAAGGGACCAAGATGAACTACAGGGTAGAATTTCTGACAATTAAATACTCCACTTTTTTCCTTGAAATTCACTGGCCAAAACTTCTGTTTGCCGTATATTTAATGGACCTCTTTAAATATGTGTATGATGTATGTATTTACATAGTTAGCAGAGTGGTGGTTTCCCTTCCAAGTTTGCCACTGATTATCTCATGCCAGAAATGCCAAACTCCAGCCGCCTGGGAATTTGTCAGTGCAGACCTACTCAGCTCTAGCAAGGATGGCAGCATTTCCTTGCTGGAAGAGGGGTTGGGGTTAGCAGCTATGTGGAGCCCGGAGAGAGCTCCAACATACACAGCAGCTGGTTCAAGCCAACCTTGAGGGAGCTGGTGGAACATAGATGTGTTTTCCTGAAAACCGGAGATCAGAGCTAATACCCCCGATCTTGGTTAGGGCTCAATTTTACCTCCGTTTCCATCTCATTTAACTTCTGAAGGATGTGGATGTTACAGTAATAAAGTGAAATGCACCCAGAAATGTGTCTGCTAATAAGCCAAACTAACCAAGATGGCTTGGGATGAAACTGAAAGGCAACACATTTAACAAGGAGAGAAGGAAATATGTGTTAAGGCAGTTGTGTTGCCAGGATCAGATGCCAGTTCCTGATGCAGCCAGCTAGAAAGTTGTTTTATGGGAACGAATAACATTTATGACTACCCTAAGCAGGTCATAAAGATACAAAGAGAGTTACACACCCAGCTTCTGCCGATCGCTGTGGGCGCTTGGGGAAGAAGAGCACAGCCCTGTATGATGCATGACACCGCTCGCTTTTTAATTTATTTTCCTGGAAACTGGCCATTGCCCAGTAGAAAAACCAGTGGGGTCTTTGGGATGTTGTTGGTTTCTTCTGCAGTAATATACATGCTGATGTTAGTGGATCCCGTCTCAGCTCAGACCATGGTGCTGTCTTTGCACATAGTCTCATTGTGCTTCTGTAACAACATTTTTAGAGACTGGAGAAACAGACTTATCTACGTGTAACCGTGATGGAATTGGTGAAGAGCCTTGGCATTAACTCTAAGGAAAAGCATCTGTTTTGCAAGCTTGGTGGCTTTTCCCTAGGCCTTGCAGGGGATTTTTTCCATAATTAATTACATGACATTTAGCATAATCCTTAGAGAGTGTGTGAGACAGATGCTGAATGCAAAACACTGATAACACCAACTTTGCTTTTTTTTTTTCCTTTTTTTTTTTTTTTCCCTGAATACCACAGTCTTGGAAGACCCAGCTTTCTGTTATCAGGGAACTGATGGGCCATTTTTTTACTGTGCTGGGAGGTCCGTCCTCTTCATTCTTCAGCAAAAAAACCTTCCCATAAGGATTTACACATTCAGTCAAATTGGCATATGCCCCAGGAGCTTTGTGCAGGCTCCCCTAGATGATGGAGAGAAACACACGCTTCTAAGAGTTTCTTCCCACCTACCTTAAACACCTACTTTAGAGGAGATAAATCCCTCTTAAGAGTTGCCCATCTTTCTCACCAGCTTTAACTAAGTGCTTTTTTACAGGTAGCTAAAATTAAGTGGGATGAACACAGCCCAAAGCATTCACTGAACTGGAGGTAGTGGGGAAATTAATACTGACCTGAAGATTAACTTTCTTTGAGGGTTTTAAATGCCTTTTTGCATGTGCTTGTCTCCTCAGAGCTCTGTCCAAGACTCCTTCGGCTTTGGCCCTGAATCAAACCCAGCACTGCAAGCAGCTCGAAGGCTTGGTGGTTTCCCAGGTGCAGCTGTGCCGCAGCAACCTGGAGCTAATGCAGACCATCATCCAGGCAGCACGGGAAGTGATAAAGACCTGCCGTAAAACTTTCTCAGACATGCGGTGGAACTGCTCTTCCATTGAGCTGGCTCCTAACTACCTGCTGGACTTAGAGAGAGGTAAACAGCCCTGCTGGCTCAGACGGGGACATGAGTGAGTAGAGTCAGCCCAGCGTGTGTGTATGTGTGCCTGGGCTGGGAAGGGTCTTGCTACCACTGGGCAACATGGAGGGACTGCATAATCTAGTTGTCCTCTTCTCTGAGACCATGTTTGTTATGGCGCCACTCATGCCCAGGAGCTCTTGAGTCGAGGACCTGGCCTTCCACAGCTCTCACAAAGCGTGGCACCAGTCTGGTCTCCTCATCTTGTTAGGACTCGTGGTGTGCTTGCTCACAGCCATGAAGCTGTTGTTCAGGGCATGGAGACTTGTCAAGCAGCACGCACCACGTGTGAGGCTGCAGTCGCCTCTCATGTGGGTCAGAGAGTGACCTTGTGCTGCACCTCTATGGCCTCCCACCACCTGCCTCAGCTCCATGCATAGCATGCTGGCCATGACCAGCTGGCAAGAACCATCCAGCACAGGGGCAAAAGGGGGCAGGAGAGTCCATGAGGCAGCGTCTTCACATGCTCCAAGAACAGATCACACCACAATGGACAAGTTGCATAAGTCCATGTGCCTCTTTAACCTGCTGGGATGTTGCCTCATGTTGAAGAGCTCACTCAGGAGATGTATTCCAAGCTGGTGATGCCATGGGAGGTCACAGCTGCAATGAGCTGGTGTGTTTGCTGTTGTGTGGGGTACAGATTGTGTGGGTCTCTTTTTGGGAAGCGTTTGACTGTCCCAGGAGGCTGAGCTGGAGTTCTTGTCTCTTCCAGGCACAAGGGAGTCAGCATTTGTGTATGCCCTTTCTGCTGCTGCCATCAGCCACACCATTGCCAGAGCCTGCACCACCGGGGACCTCCCTGGCTGTTCCTGTGGTCCCATCCCAGGTGAGACACCTGGACCTGGGTATCGATGGGGAGGATGTGCAGACAACCTCAACTATGGTCTTATCATGGGGTCCAAATTTTCAGATGCTCCCATGAAGATGAAAAAATCAGGATCACAAGCCAATAAACTGATGCATCTGCACAACAGTGAAGTAGGGAGACAGGTAACAAATCCACCAGAGTTATTGTAATTGTACAATCATCTGTAGTGGTCGGTCGCTCTGTGAGGTTCAGTGTCTCTATCAGCTAGCGAAAGGAGCAGGTTTCTCCCAGATTGCTCTGATCTCCTTTGGCCTGCTGAGGACTGTGGCTTTATAACTCACGCTGGGACGCAGGAGGTCCTCAATGCTATTATCAGCCCTATATAACCATGGGTGGGATGTCTCGTTGCCACCTTTCCCACAGCCAGGGATGGCTCTGGCTTGCTTGCCCCAGGAGGTGTGGTGGGGATGGGTCCCGTCGTGCTCTGCCAAGGGCGTTGCACAGGTGAAGTGCTGTGTAAGCGTGGAGGATTAGCATCTGCCAGACGTGTCCACCAGCAGCTGCCTCCCAGCCACCCCCACAGCCAGCAAGGCAGATTTCTCCTTCTCAAACCTCTTTACTAGTGGTTATTCCCGTATCTGGCAGATGTTGCTTTTAACAGCTTGCATCTCCTGGAGGGATAATGCCTACCACCCGCAGTGCTTGGTGTGCACCAAGGTGCACATCCCCATCGCAGCCTGGAGAAATGGGTGGGGGACTGTAAAGCTGACCCCCTACACCCCATCTCCAGGGCTGCAGAGCTTCCCTAGGCTGGTCCTACCACCCAGCTTGGTCCTTCCAGGGCTCAGGCATTGGAGCAGATAAAACTTGGAGCATGTTGGGCTCATTGACAGCTTACTCTGTAGCTACAGGTTGAACTCACCTTTGCAGAGCACAACCATGCCAAACTTGCCTCCCCTGGGTGTTTTTCTCCACCACTCCCACTCTATCTGCTTTTTTTTATTTTCGTAAAATAAATGTCTTGAGTTTTTGTTTTAATTGCAATGGGCCAATTTTTGGTTTGGGACATAGTGTTGCTGTGGCTGGTGCATTCGTCCCTTCCTGGAAGCGTCCTGCCATGTCCCACAGAAATGAGAATAGTGCAGAACCAAAGTAAAAAGCTCTTTTGGCCCCATGGCCAGCAGAAAGGCAGGGTGAGGGTGCCCTGAATTCATCAGAGGCTTGACATCTCTGTTACCCCAAGCCCAAAGCTGCCGGAGGCAGAAATGTATGTTAATTATATTTGGTTTTCAGCTCCTTAGGAATTTAGAGGGTGGAAATACAGCCCTGTGTAGATATCTGATCCAAATTCAAAATACTCTTCTGTCTGCTGGCTGTGAAGGCGCCTTGGTGAAAGTAGTCCTGGGCTGATAGTGATCACCAAGGAGCTGTGGGATCTCATTCCCTTTGCACAGTAGCTACTCTAGAGTGACTGTGCAGAAATCAGAGCAGCATTCCTTTCCTATAGCAGTCCCTGCTAAGAAAGTGCCTTCTTTAGTAAGCTTGTGGGATGTTTGGAGGTAAGAGAAGGGCATTTCCTAACTCCTGCATTCCTTTTTGCAGGTCTTGAAAGCCTCTCTTGAAATGAAATGTAAGTGCCATGGAGTTTCTGGGTCATGCTCTATCAAGACCTGTTGGAAAGGCCTTCAAGAGCTGCGAGACATTGCATTGGACCTCAAAAACAAGTACTTATCAGCCACCAAGGTCGTTCACCGGCCCATGGGCACACGCAAATACCTCGTGCCAAAGGATATTGATATCAGGCCGGTTAAAGAGACAGAGCTGATTTACCTGCAGAGCTCGCCCGATTTCTGCATGAAGAACGAGAAAGTGGGGTCACACGGAACCCAGGACAGGTGAGGGTTTCTGCAGCGGATGCTGATGGCACTCGGAGCCCCAAAGAGGGAAGGGGAAGAGGGGAACATGTATGAATAAGAGGCAAATAACTGGGGAGATAGCACATGAGTGCAGGTAAGGGACATCTCTGACATGCGGTATGGTCCACAGTTGCCCAAGCTTATTAGTGGTGACCAAGACAAGGCTGCAGACACCTTTTGATTTATACAGGCAGGCACAAGATAGCTTTTGAAATCCCCTAAGTGGCCCACTTCTGCAGGAACTTGTAATGATCAAGCAGCTATTTTATACCGCGTTGAGTCTCTCTAAGTCACTTCTTGCTGATGTAGTGAGTTGTTGCTCTACTGTAGGGTTCCTCCAAGTAGGCAAGTATTAACCCAGTTAGGACCAGTGTTCCTAGGCAGCCTTTAAAAAAGCCGTGTAACTTACAAAGGTGAAGTTTCAGGATTTTTCTTCCACTGCATTTTAAAAATCCAGGTGTGTTTGTGTTTCCTCCTGTGAAGGAAATTCTTCATCCCATTACTATTAGTGATTTAAGGTCATCGTACCCAAATCTCCACTGGGCACAGTGCTGTCCCTTTCACATGCAGGAGACATCCTTCCCAGGACATGTTTAATTCCTTCCAAGACAAACCAATTCCACATTTCAGCAGTCTGAGCATCTCTAGGTGGGCAGCAGACCTTTGAACAGCCAAATGATTGTGTATTTCCAGAATTTTGCAGAATTTCTGGGACTTTCATTAAGCGGCTGCAATGGCTGGATTTCAAGCTAACTTACTCGTTGCTATTTGCTGGCTTGGCTTTCTTCAGATAGTTGTCATAGTTCTTCTTTGCTCTTTGTGTTACTTTGTGGTGGAGACTCAGACAGTCAAGTTGCAAGGAACAGGTGCCTGCCCTTTCGTGTGGTGTCTTCATTTTAACTCGTTACATGTAGTGGTCTTTGGACCACTTTGGTTCAACGGAGAGAAGGTTTTCCTGTAAAGGAAATTAAGTAAATAACCAAAATACAGCAAAGATACTCTCTAGATATTCATATTTGAATCATATGAATTATTTGATATGGGGAATTTGGAAGCTATCCTTTGGCAATGGCCATTTAATCTGGAAGCACAACTCTGTAGACAATATATTGGCATTTAACTGGTTGAGCTGATCAGGAGCTGGTGATGACAGTTGAGTGAGACAAGTGTCTCCTTTTTGTCCCTTGATGTTTTGTGGCAGTTAGTTGCAGTTTCTTGTCCTCCATTAGGATCAAAACCAGCGGCTGGAGTGCTCTACAACAGCATTTGTCTGTCAGCTCTGTGGTGGGAACACCAGGCTGATGTTCATCACCAGCCCAGTGGTGGAGCAGTAATTAGTGAGTGAAGATGTTTATGGGTCACTGAGGGCTGTAGAGAAAAGGCATGTGCTGAAACTGGTTTCTGAGGGAGAATGTCATTTGCGTGGAAGCGATGTTTTTGTGGATTTGTATGGATTTCAACAAACTTGTGTCTTGAAAAAGACCTCTTTGTTGTGCTACTCTGTTTTGCAATGAAAAGAAAATGTGGAGGTTATTTGGAAATTAGTTTTATAGGAATTGCATGAAATCAACAGGTTGTGTAAAAACCAAACCGAATCCACTACAGATCTGCCAAGTAAAACATTTTCCATGAGCTGAGATCCTTTCAAGGGGGAGGGAGGCAGGAGTTCTTCTTCATCTAATTTCATTTTACAGCAGGTTTTGCCTTTTTATCCCAGCTAGGGATGAAAAATATGTCAAGGTCTTGAATGATTATTTTTTTTTTCCTTCTGAGAATAGGAAAATGTGTATTGCAGGCGTCCGTTTATCCCGAGCTGGGCGACAGCAGTGATTGTGAGGCTGCCAGGCGAGGGTCCACGGGAAGTGAGATTGAGTGAGGATTTAGAGGACCGAGATATTAAGGCAGGAGGGGATGACTTTCAAAAGGAACCTGTCAAGAAATACTCCTTATTCTCGGATGCGCAAGACGGTGATGGTTGTGGGAGGGGAGGTGGGAGAGATAGTCCCGTGTTGAGCTGCAGGCGTCTCTCGGGCCAAGTTTTAAGGTCATGTGTAGTTACGCTCATTTTCATCGCGATCCGTCTGCCAGCTCTTGAGAAGACTCCTGGTGTCTCAGAACTGGCATGTGTAACACAAGCCCCAGCAGCCCCTTTTCTGCATTAAATTAGCAGAGGAAATACGTGAAAAATGCACACAATGTGTTTGTGGATCGGTTCATTGTTCCCGGGGGGAGCAGGGAAAAGGAGGGGAGCTTCCCTAACCTCCTCCTTCCAGAGATGCCTTTGTCCCTTCTCAATTTTCCTCTCACGGAGAGGACATCTAAATGTATTTTAAACACAGTGGCTCTGTTCCAGCCAGCCCTGGGGCTGCAGAGATAGCGCCTAATGACAGGGACAAGGGAGAAGGAGCACAAAAGGGATGCTGTTAGAGAGGGCAGGGAAAAATGTGGTTCCTGCTTACTCCGCAAAGATGTAAAAGCGCTCGCATGGAAATAGCCCAAACAGGTTTTTCTTTTATAAGTCAAGTCCCGGAGGCATCTTAACATTTTATTCTTGTGCACATCAAAATTTTCTGGGGGGAGATCCCACTGTTTCCTACTAGGCTAATTTTTAAGGTCTTTTATGGCAAATGCAATCAAAAAGGGATTTTTAGTGGTGGTCCCTCAGTTCATTTTCTCTTCTCTTCCGCCACCTGGCTGTTCCCTCTTTGGCCTTTTTCTGTCCATGAACATGGGTGCAGGGATCAGCATGTGGGACGTTACAGTGCAGAACCTCCTCACCACGCTCCAGAAGACATCTGGGCATCTTCAGCACCTTCCCAGCCCCACTTCCCACCTACAAAGGGGTGCAGAAGGGAGAGGACCCCGTTAACAACCTTGTTTCCCGTTAGTGGATTAAAAAATTCAGATTGGTGCATTTTCCTTGCAAAAAAATGAGTAGCTTTGCATCATATGGAGAAAAAGTCCTTTCCCCCACCCCAATCCCACAGGTCTGGTGCTTGCTTAGAGCACACTGGAAGCAGGACGGAGGATGATGGCTCAGTCGCAACACCTTGGATGTATTGAGTTTCGGTGTGTGCTGTAGGGAACCATCCTGCACTGGCAGGTGGGTGGAAAGGAGAATCTAATCGGTCTCCTCCATCTCTCTAATTATCCCCCACATTATGCGGGCTTATTGTGCGATTTTCAGGCAGGAAAGGGAATTGAATTACCTCGTAGTGGGACTGCGTGAAAATCCACTCGGAAAATGTGCACCCAGTTACTCAAAAGCTTTTCAGAGCTCTTCGCTGAAAGGATTTTAGGCAATTCTATCATTCTATGATTTCAAAGCCTTAATTTGGACAAGCCTGAAATGTCTGTTAAGACACCCTGGTTTTCTTTCTTAGTTTCGTGTTGAAATTAGAAATGGTTTGGAAACCTGCATGCCTCTAAGCACTTGGGGTGTATCCAGATTTCAAAGCCAGGCAGGTGAACCCGAACCTGAGATTTGAAGCCTCTTTGAAGTGCTCAAAAATCTGATTAAAGGAGCTGAGTGTTGCAACCGGCGTCCAAGGCTCCTGCAAACGGGTTTGCTGCAGCCGCAGCCCTCGTTGACTCCAGCCAAACTCCACCTGCCTACGTGCCACCACCACACTTTCATAGAATCATAGAATCATAGAATTGTCTAGGTTGGAAGGGACCTTTAAGATCATCTAGTCCAACCATCAACCTAACTCTGATTAAAAAACCATCACTAAACCATGTCACTTTCATGGCCAATAAAAAAGGGTCTGGAGAAAAAAAAATCCAAAGGAGCTGATCTGTGAAGCAGCAAGTGGATTGTACAACTTTAAGTGCAGCAAATTAACCACTGGGAAAAAATGTATACATTCCCATTTCAGAGCTTTCTTGGACAGAAGCACCCTATAACTCATCTTTTAAAAAGGTAGTTCGGTTTCTCCTGCCTGAAAAATTCATTATCAGCTTTGAGTAAATGATAAATAATAGCAGATTGTAAAGTTGAGACCTCTTTTGTGAGAAAAGAAGCAAAAGTATTAACCTTCTTTATCAGTAGGGTGCAACATATCGCATTTCAAAGCCTTTTTAAGGTCCCTTAAGGAATCCAAGGAAAGGGAAATTCTGCCATGCATGCAAAAGCCTCCAGCTCCTGAAGCCTTGCAGAGATAACTGAGCTGTTTATTGCTGATCTTTCCCAGAGCGGCCTTGGAGCCACGCAAACGCTGCTCCCTCCCTGCTGGAGATGGGAAGGAGCCCTCCTCTAACGCCGCAGAAATCAGGCCACCACTCCTTAAGCATTCTTTGGTGGTTGCTCCCTGTTCACATATTGATTCTTTTCTGCAATATAAAATAATAATTTTAAGTGTCTCCCAAGGTGTCTTAGGCTGGTATGTTTTCTTGGATAGGAACACACAGGAAGTTAGCTGAGCATGCATCTGCTGCTCGGTGGTGACATTAAAGACTTATGAGGAAAGGGTGAGGGGACCTGTGTCTTTTTAGTCTGGAGAAGAGAAGACTGAGGGGGAAATCTAATCAATGCTTAGAAATACTTAAAGGGTGGGTGTCAAGAGGATGGGTCCAGTCCTTTTTCAGTGGTGACCAAGGACAGGACAAGAGGCAACGGGCAAAAACTTGAACAGAAGAAGTTCCATCTCAACATGAGGAGGAACTTCTTTACTTTGAGGGTGGCAGAGCCCTGGAAGAGGCTGCCCAGGGAGGTGGTGGAGTGTCCTTTTCTGGAGACATTCAAAACCCACCTGGACACGTTCCTGTGCAACCTGCTCTGGGTGGATCTGCTCTGGCAGGGGGTTTGGACTGGTGTAGTCTCCATCTCTGGAGGTATTTAAAAGCTAGGCGGATGTGATGCTGAGGGACACAGTTTAGTGGTGGCTTAAACAGTGTTGGGTAGATGGTTGGATTCGATGATCTGAAAGGTCCCTTCCAACCTCAACATTTCTGATTCTATATGTGTGTGATGATTTAGTAATTTTTGGAACCGTTGTCAGATGTGCCACCCTTTTTCATGGGATCCAACAACTAATGAATAATGAATAGCAAATAATTCTTCTGTGAGCGCCCCAGAAGTTTAAAGCGAATAAAAGTCAGGAGAATTGCAGCTTTCTGTTCCTCCCACCTGCAGTGGAGGAACTTTCCTAGCGCAATGTCCTTGTCGCTGGTGGCCGTTTCAACAGTTGGGCCAGCCGTGCTTTCTTGGGCTTTTTCTCAGCTCGTCCCTGGGGAAGTTTAAATTCTTCCCACTTTGAGAGACCGGGATTTGACTGTAAAGTTTTCTGAAAAGATTTGTAAATAATAAATTTATTGGTGGAAAGAGTAATTTCACACACTAAAATTGTAGCAGATATAGTGAATTCAGGGGATAAAAAAACGCAGCCAACTCTCCTAAACATACTTAGTTCCTCTGCATCAAAACAGGGTCAAAAGTAGGGAACATCAGTGTTGGGAATGACTTTCCATAGAGCCCGATCCTTTTAGGAGCAAGACTGAATTGAGACCACCTGGTCTGTTACTGAAGATGTTTGTCTATTCTGGTCTTAAATCCGTTTCCTTAAATAACCTGTTCCAGGGCTTTACTCTCCTCAAAGTTATATTTTTCTTAAACTGAATTTACTTTTTTTTTGCAAATCAAACTGGTCACTTCTTGTCCTCTTTTCTCTACATATAAAGAACATTTCTTCTCTCTCCTTTTCTTGCAATGATTTTTTATAGATGGGAAGACGGCTCCTCTTACAGACTTCTCTAAATGAGTTCCTTCAACCTCTTCTCTTTCTGAACTGCTCCTCTGACTCTCCTGGGAACATTCCCACATTTATCTGGATCTTTCTCAAAGTGTGTTGCTTACTTTGCATTTTAATTCACTCTCACAAAATGCTCCCAGCTCTTTTTCCCCCAGTGTTATCCACAAATTTTAAAGCTCACTCTCTACTCCTCATTAATGAAAATACAGGCTGGTTCCAGGATCTCCCTTGACATCTCCTTGCTGACATATACTATTGATAACTCTCTTTCGTACAGTTGTTCAGTGTCAGTCTCTAGTCATTTCTTGTGGATGAGAAAGCAATTTAAAAGCAGTTAAGATCCTGCCCTCAAAATATTATATGAAGTCGTGCACTGTGATGTATTTTTAGCCAATGTCCATTGTGTTACATACCTCCTGGGGGATTTGAATTATTTTTTCTCTTTCTTTTATATACTGCTGTACAATTTGACATAACTGGAGCAAGGGGCACTAAAGAAATGAATAGAAATTTGATTTAAAAGAGAAAAAAATAAATTACTTTTTTACACAGCAGTACTGCCTTCTGGGAGTTGTGGCTGCTGGAGTCTTTGGAGGGAGATGGTTTCCCTGAGGCCAGAAAGGGATGAGACAAACCCACGGCCAAGTTACCCACAAGAGGATAATGAGATGTCTAGGCAGGAACATACCTTCTGTCATCCCTAATACAACAGCGCAGGTGTCGGTGGTGTATGAGGAAAAGGACTACAGAAAGTGGCCAGATTTGTATTTTCCTCCCTGAACAGCATCTCCCACAGCCATTGGGAGATGTACTGGGCCAGGCAGGCAGTTGCTGGGAGCAAGAATGACTTCTCTGATGTACTTATTAGCAGCTTCCATTTATTAATAGGACTGATGGAGTGAGGTCCAGTGGACATCTGGCCCACCCCTGCCTTAGTAGGTCATTATTGTGGGTGACACAGTACAGAGTTGGCCTCAGTTTGGCTCTCAGATGCCAGTTGGGCAACCAAAAAAAAAATCTATCCTTGTATCTGCCTATGGGACAGAAGTGAACTGGGATCCACAATGAAACTAAATGTGAAATCTCCCCATAGCTTTTAAAATGAAAATCCCCCAGGGAGTAACTGTGAGATGGCTTAGCCTCTCCACCTGGGGGAAGACTCTTAGAAGTGCTAGGACGTTCTTCAACATCTCTGCTGAAAACCACCCCCATGATGAGGATATTTGGGCTCAGGGAGCGATGTACCGCAGTGTTTCTGCAAATGAGGGCTGGAAAGGGGAGATTTTGGACAAGCATATTGAGTGGGATTTCTCCAGTCAGCAGGGCTGACCTCCTCCCTTCTTGAATAAAGAAGGGGAAAGCACTGTGATAATGTGAAAGCCTGTTCCTGAGCCAGGACCTTGGCTGGGAATTACGGCTGAAGCATCATTTTTCACTGGTCTTCCAAGTGCTTCTAGAGGTTATGGTGTTGTGTTAAGATGCAATCGCCTGCCTTGGTATTTTCTCTCCGAGGCTCGGGAGGAGGGCATTTCTCCGAGTTGCTGGAATCGTGCTGGACCAGGCCCAAAACAAATGAGATTGAACTTAACCCATCAGCGGGGAGCCTGGTGAGATCGAAGCCCTGGGCTCTGAAAGCAGATGCTTGGGGGCAGCTTCTGTGGGTAAACTCTGGTCTTTGGGCTCCTTTGTCTTCCCCCACTTGTTTTTTGTATGTATAGATACAGCTGAGAAGCTACCTCTGTTTCAGCTTGTTTAAAGAAAAAGGAAGATCATTCATCCAGGCCTGGGCTTTAAAAGAGAAAACAAAATCTCTGGTTAGAGGCATTGTTGGGAAAGTTTTTTACAAGCCCATTTAGGTTCAAGATGGGGTCAAAAGCTTTGTTTTGGCTATACAACCCATCCATCCAGAATGCCCCAGGTCCTTTATCCAAAACTGAGGGAAGCTTGGGGACTTATGAATAAGATTTTGTTTTTTTTTTTCCTTTATTTCAGGCTGGGTGGGATGGGGACAGCTATGGAAAGGTATATCTCCTGGTAGATTCACATGGTTTTTTTGCAAAATACAGGAGTGGGTGGAAGGAAAGGGAGATTCCCAGGTCTCAATGCAGGAGGTAGAAGAGTTTTGCTCTCTGTTTGAATGAGGTAAATTTAACTGTTGGGTGCCTTGTACATTTGAGGCGTGAATGTCCTCAATGGTTAACTGGAATTAGAGTGGACCCATGTTCCTTTTCTTGGCCATTTTCATGAGCTCTCAGCACGAGGTGGCACAGATGCACTGCATATCCATCACCGTGCTTCCGCAGACCCCCCCATCCTCCCCAGGTGAACCTCCGGGCAACGGCCTTTCCATCCACCGGTAGAGCTGAGTAAGGTTGTCAAATACCCTCCCCTCTTCTAATGTCAATGCGCGTGTATTTGAACCTTTGCTCTGAATATTTAATGCATTTACTAATACATTTATGAGGAGTCATTCGGAGGTTTCCTGGCGGAGGGGCCCCGGCTCGCAGGGGCAGTAACAACGCCTTTGGTTCAGCGTTAGGCAAACACGCTCAGTGTGGTTGCAGACTTCGGCTTCGGTAGAGGCTTTCAAAGGTTTGTAAATATTTACACACACTCCCGAATGAGGAGGAGGAAGAGGGGGGTGGCCTTTAAACACTGAACCTGGGGAGGAATGCGAGTCAGAAATAACAAACAGGGGGCCCGCCTGAGTCAGAAAAAAATAAAGGAAGAACAAGAACAAAATCTCAACACCTCATTAATCCTGTAACTTCTCCTAAAGCATTACCTCATGAGGAATTCCTATAAATCTCATGGATTTGTTTTCATCTATTAATGGAGTGCTCAACTCAAGATTCCCACTCATGTTCCTCTCTCCTTTCCCTGCCCCAAACCAGCCTTAGAGTGTTTCTGTCCAAAATAGCCACGCAGAATAAGATTTAGGAGAGATGTCAGTAATTCCCCAATCTCCAAAGTGCCTTTCTTGTAGTTTCAGGACTAACAAGTAATAGAAGAAGTAATAGAAGTAGTAGTAGAAGACTACAAGTAGTACAAGAAAGTACTTCTTGTACTATCAAGTAGTTTCAAGGCTCCATCAAGTTCACAGCCCCACGCTGTTGGGTGCACCACAAGATCTGAGCATGTGTGTCTGGCTGAGCATCTGGCTAAACATGAACACTTTCACCCTGGGCTATCTTTACAGCCCATGGAGAAATGGTATCTCTAGGACATGGTTCATCTCACCCAAAAGTCAATGCCTGTTGCGCTGTAATGTCCAGTGACCCGACTTGAAGTATTTTAGGAGGATGAGATAGCTGTATTTTGAGAATGGCTGGGGATCTGTGATGCATCAATGAAAGAGACTCCCCAATTCATGAGTCACATCTGAAACCTTCAAACCAGCTGCTTACATGCAGACAAAGCAAGGGAACCCCACACAATGTCCGACTTATCCCAGCAAGTCTGTCTTTAATTAAAAGCAGAAGCAAAACAAGCAGTGGAAGTCCATATGATATTTGGTGACCTGTCATCCTACGCTGTGGTCCTGCTGCGCTGCCTGCTCCTGGGTCAGGGCTCAGGGTGGTATAGGGCCAGCTCCCAGGCTAATTGTGCGATGCTGGGGGACACTTTGGGGGAGAAAACTGCAGAATCCAGCCCTGCTAGCATCAGTTGTGGTTTCCCTGATAGGGTCAGGGCTAGATTGTGGGTGTAACAGCCTGCTCAGGAGCTTTCCCAGCCCAGGATCATTGGCACAGAGCCTGTGCAAATACTCTGTGGCTGCAGGGTTCCTCCTTCATCCTTTTCAGGGTAGGTGCTGTTGGACAAACACTGGTGTTTGTTCTTTAGGGTATCATCTTCTCCTATCTCCTTTCAGACAGCTTTGGAGTCTGCCCGGGAATGCAGATTGCTAGGGACTACTAGTTCTTGTTTTGGTGGAGCATCATCATAGCTTTGCCTGTCTGCCTGAATGGGAGCTAAGTGCCTGCCCTCACTGATCATAGAATGGTTTGGGTTGGAAGGGACCTTAAAGACAATCCAGTTCCAACCCCCTGCCATGGACAGGGACACCTCCCACCAGACCACGTTGCTCAAAGCCCCATCCAACCTGGCCTTGAACCCCTCCAGGGATGGGGCAGCCACAGCTTCTCTGGACAAGCTGGGCCAGTGCTTCACCACCCTCACAGCAAAGAATTTCTTCCTGATATCTAATCTAAATCTCCCTTCTTTCAGTTTAAAACCCTTCCCCCTCGCCCTATGGCTCCATTCTCTGATCAAGAGTCCCTTCCCAGCTTCCCTGGAGCCCCTTTTAGAGACTGGAAGGCTGCTATAAGGTCTCTCCGGAGCCTTCTCTTCTCCAGGCTGAACGACCCCAACTCTCTCAGCCTGTCTTCATAGGAGAAGTGCTCCAGCCCTCTGATCATCTTTGTGACCTCCTCCGGACCCGTTCCGACAGGGTCAGCCTGATGGCAGCCTGAACACCACTGGGCCTGAACTGAGAGTCAGGGCAGGAATTTAACGTTATTTTGGGTGATGCAAGTGCAAACCTGGGCATCAGATGCAGCCCTGGGACTCTCCTTACCTCCCTTGCAGGTGTGGAGGGCTGCTTGCCTGGGTGCTCTCCCCCGCCATGTGCTTCTGCAGTTGGGATGTAACCCTTCTGGCTTCACCCAGCGCCTTGCAGAGCTGTCAGACCCCAGCCACCACCGCAGGGAAGTGGTTTGGAAAGCCCTGCCTGGATAGGGAGGCTGTACAGAGAGACTTGGATAGGTTGGATCAATGGGCCAACATCAATGGTATGAGTTTCCACAAGGCCAAGTGCCAGGTCCTGCACTTGGGCCACAATAACCCCATGCACTGCTACAGGCTTGGGGACGTGTGGCTGGAAAGCTGCCTGGTGGAAAAAGACCTGGGGGTTCTAATTGACAAGCGGCTGAATGTGAGCCAGCAGTGTGCCCAGGTGGCCAAGAAAGCCAATGGCATCCTGGCATGTAATAGAAATAGTTGTGACCAGCAGAAGTAGGGAGGTGACTGTCCCCCCGTACTCAGCACTGGTGAGGCCACACCTGGAGTATTGTGTCCAGTTTTGGCCACCTCAATACAAGAGAGATATCGAGGTGCTGGAGCGAGTGCAGAGGAGGGCAATGAAGCTGGTGTAGGGTTGGGAGAACAAATCATAGGAAGAGCGATTGAAGGAGCTGGGACTGTTTAGTTTGAGGAAGAGGAGGCTGAGAGGAGACCTCATCACTCTCTGCGACTACTTGAAAGGACATTGTAGAGAGGTTGGGGCTGGTCTCTTCTCACAGGTAATTAGTGATAGAACGAGAGGGAATGGTTTCAAGCTGCAAGAGGGTAGGTTTAGAGTGGACATTAGGAAAGAATTTTTCACAGAAAGAGTGGTCAGGCATTGGAATAGGCTGCCCAGGGAGGTAGTTGAGTCACCATCCTTGGATGATTTTAAGAGCCATTTAGATGCGGTGTTGGGGGATGTGGTGTAGGGAAGAACTTTGTAGAGTAGGGTAGACGGTTGGACTCGATGATCCCAAGGGTCTTTTCCAACCTGAATGATTTTATGGTTCTATGATCCGCGTTTGCTCACCGCCTTCTCTTTCTTCCAGGCAATGCAACAAGACCTCCAACGGGAGCGATAGCTGCGACTTGATGTGCTGCGGCAGAGGCTACAACCCCTACATGGACAAAGTGGTGGAGCGGTGCCACTGCAAGTACCACTGGTGCTGCTACGTGACCTGTAAAAAGTGCGAGCGGACTGTCGAGAGATATGTGTGCAAATGAGAACCCTCCTCTCTCCGCCCGGGAGCTGAGACGCCAGCGGCACCCCAGCACTATCCAGAGAAGAGAAAACATTTCCCCGACTAGACGCTGTTTATCTTGTAAAGACACAGACTTGGAGAAAGATGGTAGGAGGGAAAAAAAAAAAAGAAAAAAAAGCAATCACACCCGTAAAAATAAGACCCTTAAAAAAAAACCCCCGAAAAACCAACCCATAAATGTTTCCCCCCCACCAATAAAACCCTCTCTGAGAAGACAGAAAACTCATTTGGGATAGTATCTTCTTCCACAGTATTTCCTATGGTTGCCAATGATGTCCAGCCATCGAGTGCCTTAGTATTTTGAGAAACAAAAGTAGAAACTTTCCCTGGGGAAGAGAAGTGACTCTTTTTTCAAAATAACTAAGGCTCACACCCGCCTGTGCCTTCAAGTGCAGGTACCGAGTCTGCGTTAGGACTGTCCCAGAAGGGAAAACTCTACCACTTTTCAGCAATAACTGCCTTTGCTGCCAAAGACTTAATTTTTGACATGGAAGCATCCACTCCAGATGATAAAGGTGGAAAGATTTCAGGTCAATCCCCCGAAGTGAACAAATCATTTAAACCTTTCTTTTACGCAGGTCTGCGACTTTGAAGTTAACTGCTGCGGGAAAAGCTGTCCATGATTTTTCCAGGCTGGATGGGGTTTCAAATTCAGCTGTGCAAGAACCCCCGTGGCATCCTGGAGGCAGTGAGAATAGGGTACCCTGAGAAGGGTTTTATGGGGTCTAGGAGATCTAAGTGGAGCCATTAGGATAAAGTAATGAAGTCAAGTCAAAATCCAGCGGGAAAAGTCAAAAAACCAAACAGCTCCTGCTCTTTCTCTCTTGCCCTTTGGGTGTGATGCCTTTAGTCACTGATGTTCTGCCACGCTGGGCCATCAAGTCCTTAGGGAAACGTGCAGCTGCCTCTTTTTTCCCCTGCAAAACTATTGACCTGGCCCCAAGAAACTGCAGAGAATGGAGCGGGTCCAGTCCTGGCTGCAGGGAGGTCATCCATGCAGGGCAGCAGCTATTCCCAGCAGGAGGGAGTGGGAACGTGTCAGTCCTTCACGTGGCCGTGGCCCTGCCCTGACACAGCAGAGAACCACTATCTGTGGCTGTACATATTTTCTTTTGTATGCGGACATACAGAAATATTTATAAGATATATCTCGCGCTTTCGTCTACTCTACTTCCTACATAAATATACCTATATATGATAAACAAGCATTAACAATAGTATGAAATAAATGCTGAAGTTACTGGTGCAACAGCAAAATGTTAGATTATTATGTTTCACTCTCCTACTTGGAAAGCAACCCTGCTTTCCCTCCCAAGGACGGGAGAAGAGCATGGCTCGAGGCACTCACTGGCGTGGGATAGATAAGTTCCTTTATTCCCTGCCTCCCCAGCCTCTTCAGCTCATTGCAGAATTAGCCAAGATACAGTCAAGACAATGAAACAGAGCACTTGAGGAAAGGAAGAGTCACTGCTCTTGTTGTGCTTTTTATATCAACCATCACTCTCATTGGTAAAATATCCCAGTGCCCCCAAGGAGCATAATAACAAACGTGACTAATACCCCTCATGGGTGGTTTGCTCCTTGCTGCTGCATGTTGCGTTGGAAGGTTTAGCTTAAGTTAGATTCCCTTTCTTGCTCTGTTTTGTTGGGGGTTTTTTTGTTTGTTTGTTTTTTTTTTTGCAACGGGTATCCAGCTCAGTGTCAGCAAAAGTGACATTGGAGAAGGATGTCTGCTCCAGGAGCTCCTGGCAGCAAAGCCTGTGAGGTCCTTCAGGTCATTTTTGGGCATGCCATCCCCCAAGAAAAGTGCTGTAAGCAGCCAAAAAATCACTCCTACATAAATGGGGAAGACAGTGTCCCTTTCCTAGGGGGAAACACATCCATAACACCACAGTCTTCCTTCAAATCCCATTCTTTTCCCCACCCAGTTGCTGTCTAGGAGGCAACTGCCCCTGACATGTCTCTGAGCAGCCCTGGGAGCTGGAGGAGAGAAGGGTTGTGGGGTATAGAGCAAAATTAGAGATATTTTGTACTCCTCAGCTACTTTGCTTTGCTGTAACGAGTTTGGTTTCCTCGCCTCCTTCCCTCCCCCCAGCCACGAGCAGGCAAAAAGAGGCCTTTGGTAGTTTGTCAGTGGTTTGTGTTATTGTCACCCCATAAAAGCTGGTGGACTGAAACGTCTCCACAGTGCAGTGTGATGAGCGGTGGGTGTCTATAGGCTGACATGCAGACAGGCTGGTGGCACAAATCCCACTGCTCTCCAAAGCCAGAATTTGGCTTCGCTTGATATGTAAAGAAATGGTCTACTTTCATTCTTTTAAGGAATTTTATTTTTATTTCCATTTAGTGATGAAGCCAACAAGGCAGGGATGTTCTGACCAAAGAAAAATTTGAGCATTTCAATGCTATTCTGTAATGACTGTTTTTCTTGCTCCCTTGCTGATGTCCTGAGTCTTTCTGCTTGGCGTAAAAATAGTGAGATGGAAGAAATTCTCTATATGCACATTGTTTTCAGCTGCGTTTCACTCCTACGGTGTCAGGCGCATGTTCCTCAGCTGCTTTTTCCATGTCAGAAGAAACCATAACTTTCCAGAGCATGAAAAGATGTGAGCAAGCCCACCAGGCATCTGCAGGTCCATCAGGTGGGAAATGACCCCTCAGCAGACCTTTAGCCATGGTGGTACCTCATGCTTCATGTCTGCCTCTGCCCACGGCTGTCTGTTACTGAAGATGCTGAACTGAAATGACTGCAGTGCTTGGAATTTTGCATTTGGGGGCATCCAGGCTCAAAAATCTCTCCTGGATCCTCTAGATAATCCATCAGGGGCTTCAGCTGAATTTTGCTGCTTTGAGCTAAGAGTCTATGTGGCCCAGCCCATGTCTTGGGCTGTTGCTCTATGAATTTATGCCTTTACACTGGTTTTGTTATAACTCTTATGTTTCAGGGTCCTTCTCCAGAGCGGCTGCACCCTGAATTAGCTATGTGCCCAAGGTGATGAGCCTTACTGAGGTGAGAGTCATGCACAGGGAAAGGTCTGATAAACAGCAGCCTCCCTTCTTACACAGCCTTGATTCATCCAGCAAATTATTGTGATCTCCTTCCTGATGGTGTGGTATTTTCTAATTTTTCAGAAAATGGCTCTCTATAAGAGGGAGGCAGTGCTTTCTGTTTGTTTTTTTTTTTTCCTTTTAATACAAACTAGGAATAAAAAGAGAGTCTGCAACATGGGACCGTACTGGTGGAACGACTCATGGTGTGTCTTGCTCCTTGCAACCTGGCTCTGATGCTTTTCTCCTGGCACCAGCAGCAAAGCACAGAGGGGCCAGAAGAGAGAAGAGTCCTTGCTCTCAGCTGCAATGCTGGGTGCATCAAGAGGCCAAAATGTAGCTGCCAGATGATTTTCTCTGTATGTGTGGCCTGAAAGATACTTGGGAGAACATTTGTCACAAACCAGTTATGCAAGGAAAACATATCCCTAATGGCAAGGCAAGATATTCGTGTACCAGTGTCCTTCCCTCCCCAGTGCCTCAGCAACCAGTTTTCAAGGCTTTGCTCCAAAACACTGAGGTCTTTCAGTTTCTGAATGGAATGGCTTTAATTATAGTGAATGTCTCTGTCAGGCGATGCTACAGTTCCCTCTCTCATAACATGCCCTGCCACGTCCTAACAGCTGGTATAGTTTGGCCCAGCTCCATGTCCTACTACACAGCTCTGTTGATTTACACTAGCTGGGAAAATACAGTTGACATAGTCCCATAAATACTAGTATTTCAAAATATTACAATATTACCCCTGAGGGAAAAGGGCAAGCTATCTCAAAAGGTATTATGTCGGTGGCTTTGTAGCATTTATTCATTTGAAAAAAATATCCGTGAATTAATAAAAGAGTTTTGACTTAATGCTATTTCCAAATCTGAGGATTTAGACTTTGTGTTCTGGTTTTATTATTTTTTGATGAATCCCCACCACCACCATCCTCACCCTCTTCCAGTTTTATAAAATTTAGGTTGCTCCCCGAGGTAGGCAAACGTCATTCATTACACAAAATTCCCATCCAATTGTTTAGTTTCGTCCTCAAAATGGAAAGTATCTTAATCATGCCAAAGCAGGCAGCACACAAGCGTTTCACGTGCAGCCACAAAAGCCTTGTTGAGGGGAAAGGAGGCAAAAATCTGAAATACAGTTAACAGAATCTTTGTCAGGAAGGTGATAAAAGAGTCCATGAGGGACCATCCCTTTTCCTGCTAGAAAAACAGATGCTCCAAGTGAGTTGGGCTTGTGCTGCCCAGGTCTGGGCTACCTGCTGAGAGAAGATCACAGAACCACAGAATCACAGAATGGTCAGGGTTTGAAAGAACCTCTGGAGATCATCTAATCCAAACCCCTACCAGAGCAGGGTGACCCAGAGCAGGCTGGACAGGAACGCATCCATGTAGGTTTGAATGTCTACTGAGAAGGAGACTCCACACCCTCTCTGGGCAGCCTCTTCCAGGGCCCTGCCACCCTCACAGGAAAGGAGTTTTTCCTCATGTTCAGATGGAATTTCCCATATTCCAGTTTGTGCCCCTTGTCCTGTTGCTGGGCACCACTGAGAAGAGCGTGGCCCCATCCTCTTGCCACCCACCCTTTAGATATTGCTCAGCAAAGGTGGGATCCCCTCTCAGTCTTCTCTTCTCCAGGATGAACAGCCCCAGGTCTCTCAGCCTTTTCCTCATTAGAGAGATGCTCCATTCCCTTGATCATCCTTGTAGCCTCCACTGGACTCTCTCCAGCAGTTCCCCATCCTTCTTGAACTGGGGAGCCCAGAACTGGACTCTGCCTCCTGCTAGGAGGTGGCTCTGGAGGTACTTGAGGACATGGGGAGCAAGAGGAAAATTCAGCCCTGGGTTCTCTTGTCTTTACCACCCTCACCCCACCAGGAATGATTTCCCTTCCCTACACTGGGCAGAGGGTCATGAAACACCATCAGTTTGCTCCCAAGAGCAGACGGGAGCCAGTACAGGCACGACTTTGTCCTCTAAATGTGGGAGATGGACCAGAAAGCAAGATTTGGGAGAGGAGGGGAAAGAGCAGGAAACTTAAAATCCACCTGAGATTAATGACTTTAACATGTACAACATGTTTTGTTTTGTTTTGTTTTCCCCTCAGGACCAGTTTCATCAGTCAGACACAGTTTGATTAAATATCTCAGCACAGCCATGGTTTATTCATCTAGAGCGAAAGTTACCCCCTGTTCAGGGAAGCAGCATTAGCTTTGCTTTCTGATTATAAGAGCAACAATAATAATAATAAAGTAATAACAATGGTATGCATTGTGGAACGTTTTTATTTCCTTTTTGTCAAGAGTAAGTGGACTATTTTGTCTGTATTGTAAAGATGAAATTAGTTATTTTAAAGATCTTTTTCTGGATTGCGGGGAAGTTTTTTTTTCTCTTTTAAGTGGAATTTTTCAAGGTACTCACCAGAACCACATGGCCTCAAGATTTCTCTTAAGAAAATAGAAAGGCAGAAGAGGGTGGGATGCAATTGCACGGCTCCAGGAGCTGGGAGGTGAAGGGAAATGCTGCAAAAGCTGCAGAGCTTATGAGAAAGCCAATGGGCTTGAAATGTTCTGCTGGGGCTCTTGTGCTCCTGTCCATGCAGGGATGAGCTTCGGACCTAAACCTGGTGGTGGGTTGAGTTACTTTGAGAGTTTCCCCACTCGTACAACACAGCAACAGCTCAAATGGGGACAGCTCACACACTTCCAGCTAAACATGTGAATAAGTGTTCTTCTGGATCCAGGCCAAAGCGCTGAAAACCTTGGAGAACTGAATCCTATAAATGCCAGTTATCAATACCTCAGATCTCTCTGCAGGGTTACTGCTGACAAAACTGGGCTTTTTAAAGTAGAGATCCACGTTCCTTGGAAATTTTCTAACTCTGGGCCCCAAACTCACTCAGCCTGGGATCAGGTCCGTAGCGTTGCTCAACGGTGACGAATGATAAACCCAGGCTGGAGAGAAGGTGGGAGTATAAAATAAAACCAGGTAAAGTTGGGCGCTCACAAGCCCATGTTTGTCTGAAGCTCTCTTTTGTGACAGCTTAATTTCAACATCCTCGAGCATCTCTCAAAATCCATACTGAATTTCAGAGGAAAGAGACGTTTAAGTCCATCATTCTAAGGGGCTTCCTTCCTTCCCCATTGTTCCTCATCCTAAATTTCAATCCATTTAGGATTATCCCAGATCATCACATCTGAGCCTAAGTTTCAAGCTATTTAGGATTATCCTAAGTAATGACGGACTTAAAATCTCTCTTTTCTGTGAAATTCAGCATTAATTTTCTGAAAGGAGTGAATCCTTGAGGAGATTGAAGTTGAGCTGTCACACATCCCTAGGGATTCAGAGAATTAGGATTGTCCTAAAGAGCTTGAAATTTAGGATGAGTTGCTATAATCTGGGTCATTATTAAAAAAATCATTGATAGCACAACTGCATCACCAATGAAAACAAACTAGTGGGCATATCTCAAATAAAATGTTCCCTCCCCAGGTCCAGGAGGTTGATCATGCAAAAGAGGATCCAGACCTTCCTCTACTGGGTGCAGACGCAGAAAACACGCACAACCTGCAGCTACTTTCCACCCTGCTACCTGCTCAATATGCAATTAATTTTACAGAGTGCTGCACATGTTGTCTGGGGCCAGGCTCAGGCAGGAAAACTGTTTTCTTTTCTAAGCTCCTGCTCCATCCAGGGCTGCTCTCCTCATCTGGCTCGGACAGATTAAAATACCACCTCGGTGCTCACCTCTGCAGGTGCTTCCTTCCCTGCTGCAAGCAGCGAGGAGTGTGAGCTGGAAGTAACTTTGCGTCTGGGGAAAGTGGGATACGATGGCTAGAAACTCCCTGTATATCCACGCTTGAGGAGCAGCCCTCAGCACGACATAAAAGCTTCAAACTTGACAGTTGCAAAGACTTGGCTGATTTAAGGCAGTCACAACTCCCCAGCTCACCCTGACCCCCACACATAACTCTTCCTCCCCTGGATATAGAGCTGCTCTCAGCAGTGAAACATCTGGTGCTGTTCAAGTCTTTGCCTTGACCTTGGCCCTGTAGGAGACCTCTGGCCATTGGGGCTTGGAAGAGGAACATCAAGGGGACACCAAAGGGCACTTGGGCCATGGAGATGATCTGAGGGCTGGAGCACCTTTCCTATGAGAGAATTGGGGTGTTCAGCCTGGAGAAGAAAAGGCTCCAGGGAGACCTTACAGCCCCTTCCAGTCCCTAAAGGGGTTCCAGGAGAGATGGGGAGGGACTCTTGATGAGGGAGGGGAGCCATAGGATGAGGGGGAACAGTTTTACACTGAAAGAGGGGAGATTTAGATGAGACATTAGGAAGAAATTCTTTGCTGTGAGGGTGGTGAGACCCTGGTCCAGGTTGCCCAGAGAAGCTGTGGCTGTCCCATCCCTGGAGGTGTTCAAGGCCAGGTTGGATGGGGCTTTGAGCAACGTGGTCTGGTGGGAGGTGTCCCTGCCCATGGCAGGGGGGTTGGAAGTTGATGATCTTTAATGTCCCTTCCAACCCGAATCATTCTATGATTCTATGATTTCAAATGGTCTCAACATTTAAGCGATTTAATTGCACCCCTGGTGATGCAAGGACTCAAGGACATTTCTTCCCTCCATAGCACTGATCCCAAGAGCTCTTCCAGAACTGCCATGGACCATCAAACTGGGTGACACTCAAAAATGTCCTCTGCAAAGCCGTGGGGCTGATCCAGCTTCATAATTGCCACCAACACACATGGGTCAGGTAAGACCTCCAGATCTGGTCCTTACATCCCCAAATCACCAAGGGGGGCTTCTGAGTTAAAAAAGACCTTGGCAAACAGTCCCAAGTTGTTGAATCAATTCCCCCAGGAAGAATTCACCTCCTCTGACATTGCACAGGTCATGGAGCAAGCTGTCCTCAGCTCCTTGTGTTGTCAATAAAGATATTTCTAGCGTGCTAGAAACTTGGCGTGCCTCCAGAGTGCGGATGGGGAGGAGGATAAGATGAATTGTGTCCATTGGGAGTCAGCGTGACCCTTTTCATGTAGACATCCGTAGAGCAGATGTCAGTGGTCGGATGAGATTATCCTTAGCCTGATGCTTGTCGTAGAGGTCCTTCTGTTTTGATGTTTGGTCTTGTTATAAACCAAGCTAATTAGTTGTTAAGCATAGCTGGACTATTAGCATCAGAGCATGATCATATATAACTCCTATGCCCAAAATGATTACAGCTGGCATCTATTATTTTACATAAATTGCTTAAAGACACTTCCAAATAAAACAATGAGACTCAATGGGTGAAATCAAGCACTGTAAATATGTACATGTAGCTGGTTAGATTTACTTTTTCCTTTTTTCTCCATTAGAGGGAACATTTTCATGTTGGGATTTGCACACAATTCCAAGGAAACTAAAAAAGTTACCTTTTGTAGAGTTTATAAGGAAAATCAAACCATTCAAGCACACTGTCCACTTTGCGGTTGCAGTTGAATGTCAGACTCAAGGCCCCTGAACTTGACTCTTATTGTTAATTGCTTTAGTACAAAGTAACTCCCCCCCCCCCCCCAACCATTAAAGAGGCTATTCCAGATAATAAAATATAAACAAAGAAACTTCAAAGAACAAAATGAATTCCATGCTGTAACTGTGTTTTACATGAATACTGAATAGCTGGTAGAGGATTTCTCCTTGCAAAATATTTTCCATTACTCTCTGTAACCTGGCTAACAGCATAAGTGCCCTGGCTTACCTTTAGGAGACTTAGATTAGCTGAGAGATCTTGCTGCATAGAAACACACTGATCATCCTTTCAACATCACCCTCTTTCTCCTAAAAATGATCCGGGCCAGTCTAACGAGGTTGACCTTCTTTCTTGTTGCTGATACCCTGCTGGTGCTTTTGAAAGTTATATCACTTATATCAGGATATCACTTCTTTCAATGGCGTGTGTACTGGATGAAATGTATGAGAATAAAGGAATCATGGAGAATGAGATGAAATACTCCAAAAAGTCAGCACTCAAGGGGAAGATGCTTCAAAATGCCTCTAGGCACCTAAACTCAATAGTGAGGCTTGAGTCCCTCAGTGACTAATATATTATTGTATATTTTGTCCTTTTTTTTAGTCCAGACCCATTGCTCCTTCCCAGCTTTACAACTGATGTGGGTATATTAATAGAATAGATATAAAGGAATTGAGTTCAGGAATTCAACAAAAAATTTATTAATTTAATTAAATTTTACTCCCACCCTCTTCAAGCACAACCAAATACAACTCCACAGATCTTGAATCCCATCCAGCTTTTCCTTCTGCACCAGATCCCCTGGTTTTTCAGGTGCTTTCATGCAGAGGAGCACGTGGGGTGAGAATCATCTCACGCAGCTCCAGGTGACAGCGGTGGAGACACCTCCATGAGAGCGAATCCAGCACAGTCTTCATGATGGCTGGGTAAGAGGAAGGTATGAAATGGCTGCATCCTCTCTGATATTCTGTCTTTTAGCCTGGTCTGGGGTAGGAACATCTGATTTGTGTTTTACCCGGTTTGTCTCTGAGATCCGGCCAGCCTCACCTAATTCTGGATTATAATTGAATTGACTCGTTCTGCTGGGTTGCATGCTAAGGGACTTTTCACTGCTCTAGTTGGGACTAGGTAACCAAGTTATGTTAGAAGAAATCCAACGGAGCTGGGTTTATATTTATCATCACCCTGTAACTAGGACTGACACAAAAAAAGATTAAAGCAATAAAACCCAAAATAGAACATCTTCTTGCAGGGTTGGGTTTTGTTTTTTTTTTAAAGGCCCAAAGTTTTCAACTAGGATTTGCCTTGACAGGATAAAGTACATTTTCAGACTCGGCTTCTTAATGGGCTACATCTGCTTAATGTAATTTTGCATCTGAAACTGTGTGTCTTGTCAGACACAAGCACAATCAGAGCTGCACTCAGCGGTATTCACTTTCCCTGGAATCAGATAAACTCAGCCCAATAAATTAGTTTTACTACTCTCGGTATCACCCTGTTATCATTGTGAGTGATTTAGTCTGGGCTTCCCAAACAGCCCCATTCTTTCCCAATGAAAGAAATGGAGCTCCCAAAATAAATATAAACAAGTTATTCCTTCTTCCTCTCTCTTTTTCTTTCTCTTCCTTTTTCCTTCTTTTTTTTTTCTTTCCTTTCTTTTTCTTTCTTCTGCTCACTCTTGCTCTTTTTCTCTTTTTGTTTTGCCTTTTTTCTCACTTTCTTTCTTGCACTCTCTCTCTTTCCAGCGATGGGCTATATAAAACAATTCACAGTTACAGTTTTTAAAAGTATAGCTTTTTGCTCAAAGAGAAGCTATTTAATTAGGCAATTGTGACCTGGTTCTCAGCTGGTGTAAATCAGCAGTGATGATTTATACCAGCTGAACATATGAATTCTGGTGTTTGGTAGCGGGTTTTAGAGGGTCTGCCTTGTAAAGTGCATTGGGCTGTGTATTATATTAGCTACAAGAACATTTTGTAAAAATACAGTTGTATTTTATGCCATATTTTTTTTCATATCCTTTATATTCCCACGTTGTTTGCATGATTAAACAAGAGGAAAGATGGACTTGTCGTTGCAGAACAGACCGGGAGCTGGGTGATAATGGTATAAGCTCCCTCTTACATCATGGGGAAGTCACTTGAAGCTGAGGTGCTGAGTAACCCATACGAGGTATTGACAGCTCAAAAGTCCCGCTGGAGCCCACTGTGCTTTACGGGGATCTAAAGGGCCTCCAGAGGCATCTGGAGCTGTGATGGATGCAGCCCACAGGTTGAAAGCTCAGGAGGGAAGGAGGTGGGAATAGGTGTCGACCCACCATGGCGATAGAAGGGAAGGACAGTGCAGTGAGGGGGGAAATAGGAAGCAGCATTTGTGCTTTTTTAGAAAGGAGTTTCGTTTTCTCAGAAAGACTGGCAGATCTGTTGCTGGGGTAAATGAATTTAAGAGTGACAATCGATGTATGGACCCATGATTGGGGACATCTGAGAACCTGGCGAACATCTTCTGCTCCTCTCACAGGGTTAGCTATGCCTGGCAGAGGGTTAGGAAAGGAGTGAACACTTGGGAGTGGCAGTGTTTGGCCAAAAGTTGGCCAAAAGTTTTTGTCAGAGCTGATAGTTGTAGGAGAGATGACATATTCTGGGAAGCTGGAGGAACTTGAGGGGGAATCTGATCAACGTTCATAAATACTTAAAGGGTGGTTGTCAAGAGGATGGGGCCAGTCTTTTTTCAGTGGTGCCCAGTGACAGGACAAGAGGTAACAGGCACAAACCCAGCTCTGGCAGGGGGGTTGGACTAGATGATCTCCAGAGGTCCGTTCCAACCCCTAGCATTCTGTGATTCTGTGATTCTGTGATTCTGTGACTGCATTTTGGGCCCAGATTTGTTAAGGATACAAGTCTCTTGGGACATTCTTCTTACGCCTTCAAAAATGTCTGCATGTCCATCCTCTGTCCTTTCAGACGTCTTCTGCTCTCAGTGGCCAGTTCCAGCAAACTTTGGCAGGGAACTGAGGTTTTAAGAGCACCAAAAGCAGATGATATCCCATCTGGCTAGAAACGCCAACTCTGTTGCTAAACTGGACTCCCTTTATCAGCGATTAGAAGTTGGCATTAAGGACCAGTTTCATACTTGCATAAAGTAGCCCAGAACTTCTCTGATAAAGGTAACACACTGATAAAGGTAGTGCAGCATTATTCTCCTAAATGATCAATTATACTTGGCATACTTCAGAGAACAAACGAAGTTACTGTACTTCTTGTAGAGCTAGGTAAATTAATTTAGTGATAATAATCCCAAACTCTTGGAGCTGAGTTTCCGTCTCTACTCTGGCTAAATTGCCTTTGAAACGTGCTAAATCTATGGGCATAATAAGTCAAAGAAAGGCATTTCTCTATGAAACACCAATTCATTTTCCTCCTCTCCTTTGTGCTCGGTTATAACCGGGAATTCATAAGAGTGTGCTTGAGAGTGGAAAACTGTATTATCCTTTAAATATGGTGTCCCAGCTACAGCTGAACTTTCTGTTTGGACTTTGACCAAGCTGCTGGGCTTAAATCCCAACTTTGGAGCTACCAGATGGACCACATTATTCTCACTTGCAGAAACCCTATCAGACAAACTGTTTCGACCAGAACAGGTCTGCTACTCACGGAAGGCGCGAGGTACTAATGGGACATTGTGTTCCTGCCATGGGTGCCATGCTCCTTCTGGTACCCATCCCAGCTTGCATCGTACTTGTTTTTTAAAATTCCCTGGATCAGAGGAGTGGGGAAGGGTCTAGTGGTGACACAGCCCTGCTAGCAGATGGGGCATGGCCAGATGGACGTGCCTAAATGAGGACCACCGGCATCTCAGCATCCCAGCAGCCTGAAGTGCTTCACGGGGGAATGTCTCAGCCCAGCCAACAGGCACTGCCAAAGGGAGAGACGTGTTGGAAATCACACTTCTTTCTTGGACTCAAGTGCCTGCGTACTGCCCTGAGATACCTGCATCTTTGGCTGTGTTTGACTAGTAAATAAACCAGGCTGGAGCCTGTTCGCTGGCTGCCCAGGGCAAGTGGCACAGGAGAACTTGCAACCAGATGGTTTTTATCCCCCAAACAGATGACTTCACCCCTGCTGAGTTTTGTCAATGATCCTTGTCCTTTGTGAGGATGACCATGCCTGGATGTTGTCTAGACTCACTAGCTGGTGTGGGCCTGAGACACAGTGGGGAGTAAGCTGAGATTTAAGCAGTCTGGATGATCATGGAAAAGAGCTGGTGCCATTGCTCTGGCTCTCTTTAATGCAGACATAGCCTTGGAGGCTTAAAGCATTGTGTAACCCTTTGGTTTTCCTATCCTGAAATTGTGCCTTCTCCCCTTGAGCTCCTGTCACCTTCTTGTATCCCAGAAGAGAGTCTTGCAGTTCACTTCTCTGTTGGCTGAAGAGCAAACACCCTTGTTTTTTGTGAACCTGGTTCCTAACAGCTTCATTTGGTGTCCTTTAGTTCTCCTTCTACAAGAGAAGCTTCTTGTACTGAAAGACATCCCTCTTCATCCCTCCTGGATGTCCTTCCAGGACATCTTCTCATTTTTATGTAGCTATCACCCTCCTAGGCCTCAGGAATGCATAACAGAGGCAAAAGAGAGAGACCTTGCTATAGGTGGTACTCAAGCAACACACAGGTTGTAGACGTCTCTTTTTATCCCTTGTCAGAAATGGGACCTTGCAGCTTTTTGACTGTAAGAAGGTGGAGTCACTGTGATGTTCATCCAGGATTCCTTCACTTTGGACAGTCAAGATAGGGTTGGGTCACATTTGCTTAGTTTTCTTGTCCCAGTGCCTCCCAGGAGATTTCATACCCAAAAGAAAGAACTCAGAGAGTGGTCCTGGGCCACAACATGGAGAAGGTTCAGGAGACAGAGAAATACCCTTTTTCATGTAAAACACACTGGTCTTCACCAGTGATACCAGGTCAAGTTTAGATTTGCTTATTTGTCTCTTACTTAATAAATTGGAGGCTGAGAGAGGAGACTGTGAAAGAAGTGGTGGGTCCCTTGCTGCCTTCTGGTTCTCCCAAGCTACTGCTTTTTCTCCATAGTGCATTGCAGATAGGCAAAGAGGATGGAGGTGCTGGCAAGGCCTGACCCCCCCATGGCAGGCTGGGAACAATGATTTGAGCTCAGCCTGCATGTAGATGAGATGTAGCTGGAAAGGCTGCTCAGCCAAATGCTCCTGTAGTGTAAAACAAACGTGTGTCACCCTGGAGGGTACTAAGAAAAGTCACAAAACCTCCTTCCTTCTGTATCTCCCAACAGGACAGGAGAATAGGACATCTAACTTGGAAGGATTAGCAGCAAACTGTTCTTTTGCCCATGTCTCAGGTATGGCAGGAAATCTCTGTACCTCTATTAAATTTGTTACCCTTTTATGAGATCACTTCATATGTTGCTCGGTGAGAGGAGCACGCAACGAGGACCAGAGATTGATCCCAAAATGCTTCAGGAGTGGGTAGCTTCCCTGTTTTCCCAGCTTTGGGCACCAGGAGTTCAAGAACTAACTCCTGAGAGTTTCACTGCATGGGGTTCACCTGGGTCACAGAGGTCTGTGCCTCAGCTGGAGGCCTTAACATCATCCCTGACACTGTGGAGATGTGTTCAACTCATCATAAGATGAGGTCTGCAGGGGAAGCAGAGGCCTCCCTGTCTCAAGAAACTAGGCAGGGGACTGGTAAACCAATCCACAAGATTTTCATGGCACCACCAAACCTCACCAGTATCCAGCCCCTTCTGCTCCTAGTGCATGGATAGGAGGTGAGGAGCTGAGCTCCACAAGCATCTGGGGAAATAAAAAACCAACTGGCTTTTCTGGCTTCATGTCAAGATGAAAAACAGATGGGATCCTTGTACTGTGGCTTTCTTCCTCCCTGGCAAGCAGATGTTGTAACCTTTTCTAGAGCGGCTTGGAGAAACGTGCCCTCTTCTCCAAGACCCAGCCAAGCTCCCCACCAGGAAAAGGGAGATTAAGAGATACAGACCTTTTCTTGGCCCAGGTCACAGCCTGCAGCCTGACCAGCCTGCAAAGAGGGTGTAAAAGAGAGTGTGTATGGGGGCACTGACACCCACTTCATCATGGCTTTGAATCCCTGGGAAAGGATCTGCAAAGAGACTCAGGAGTGTTGGTTGGCTCAAGGCAGAACTCCTTGCACAGCCTGTGTGGGTATTTTTTAAGCATATGTAGTCAATCGTGACCTGGTTGTAGAAACGAGTGGGAAGTCTGGGTCCTTTGTGTGCGGGAAAAGGCAGGTAGTAGGTTTAAGGGTGGGCTGAAAGGCAGAGGGCTGGGAGAAAAGAAAGTGCAACAATCAAGGAAAAGAAAGGAATGAAGTCACTGATTGCTTCTCAAGGCTGTATTTTAAAATGTCACCTGATTGGTTTTCAAGCCAGAAAGGTTTCAGGTCCAGTGGGTTTCCAGTAATGATGGTAAAATAAGGAGGAGCATTGAAAGGAATTTGTAAACTTTGTATTTCTTTCCCAGTTTTTCAAAGTTTCATGAAAAGGACTTTTGTCCTTCCTGGCTGGAAATCAAACTTGGGAGTAAAAACCTGTCTATGTTCACCAAGAGAAAAGACTTTTTCTCAGCAAGGTTTCCAATACTTGGATTTGTGACATTGGAGGCTTTTTTTTTCCTTTTTTTTAGGAAGAAATGTTTCTCTGTGTCTATGCTTTGCAAAATTTCATGTTGTGCTCACTTATCTGTGGAGAAGCAGGTTTTTTTGTAAGCAAAGTCCCCAGAGCTGCAGCTTTTCAGCCCCAGGAGGGGACTGACACATTTACAAGGAAAATATCATGCTGCCACCTCCACCATTTGATGATAACATTGCAAGGTGGATGGCCATCTTCCAGGTGATCTGTGCTTCATCAGCTGGAGCAGGGCAACCACAGACCAAGGGCTCTTCTGGGTCTGCTCTTCTCCAGCCACAGCTGGAGAAAAGGCAGAGCACCCTGTAAGATGTGCAGCAGTGAGTTTCTGGAGCCCTTATTAAACCATATCGTTACATCAGGCAATGGGCAACTCATTGCAGCCTTTACAACACACCACAGAGTGGAGATGACAAGAAAGTGAGGATGAGTTAGTAGGCATCTCAGCTCATGGATAAGTAGGGAGCAGTCAGTCCCTACGAGCACCGCAACAAACACTGGGACTGTGTCCTGGCCTAAAACAGTTCTTAAATGACTCATAGTCAAGCCTGGGGTCTCTACAAAGGTTTCCTTCAAGAGAAGGAGATACAACTTCATCATGCTAACAAGTATCAGAGAAGGAATCATGCACCAGCACCCCAGCAGCGTTCAGGAATCAAAAATATGCAGAGCCAGAGTTGGGGACAAGATCACTGGAATAGGGGGAATTGTCTAACTTTGCCCTGGCAGCTTGATCCAACACTGGTCCTGGAGACCCACCTGCAAACCACGCCGAGCATCACCAGCTTGCGCAGACCCCCAGAACGGAGGGAGTCAGCTCTTAGGTGCTTAGTGTGGAATGGCTTGCCAGGGATTTGGTGAATCCAGCTTAATTTCCACGTGTCTTCTGGTGAAATCTGTATTGAAGTCATTATGATAGCCCGGGCTTTTCCAGATGTGACAGTAAATGTCTGCAGGCACGCTTTTTAACAGTCTGCAGGGTTAGGAAGACATTTTATGATCTAGGTGGACGAGGCTGTTTAATGTCTGAGCAAAAAAAAAAAAATATTAATGGCAAAGAGCTGCCTAACAAGCCTTTTTTCTGAGTGATTGCTAGCCAGGATAATGTGTATTTGGTCATAAACCAGCTGGGACATTTGGGATGTATTAGCCAACTTTTGCATAACATATGCAGGAAGATGCTGAGAAGATACAACCAGTATGTTATGATGCTGTACGAATTTATTGAGTTACACCATACAAAATTTGAGTTTCTTTAACAAGGTGACCCTTGTTGCTGGTGTGGACATGGTTCATGTGAAAGGTGTAGATTTTTGGTGTGACATTTCCTTATGATATTTCATCTGTGTTTCCCTTTTTTTGCCCCTATCTGCAAGATAAGGTTTTTTTTTTTCTTTCCTATCAGCCTGAGGGTCATTCAGATATGACAGTAATGAGAGACAGGCATGTACCTCCAAGAAAGTGGGCCCCCTTCATTTTAGTGGCAGGAGACCAGTGACCATTTTGTCATCGTCCGGGAAGTGCTGAGTCTGCCACTCCTGTGGGAAATTACACTTTTTAATAACAGCCTTGTTTGGTAGTGGTGTGACCTGTGTGAATGGCCTATGGAAAGGGTGACTGGAAGATGAGGCGGTCTTCACTTCTGGAGTGTCCTTGTACTTGAAGGTGGACAGTGCTGCTGCTGTTGTGTTTGATGAAGGAGAGCTGGACAACCATCTAATTTCAGACTGTCTTATAAAATACAACCTGAAGTCCTTAGCAGTCCCTGTAAGTAGGTTCTCGTTGCTTCTAAGCCATAGAGGAGCTGGTTTAAAGATCCCTGAAATAATTCCCGGTATCTCAGGGAAGATCTTCACTGCTAAGTAAGAGAGGCCCAGGGTCCAAGCTCAGGTCTTGGAGCACCAGTTGTCCAGGCTGCTTCGCTGTTA
This sequence comes from Calidris pygmaea, assembly GCA_003697955.1. Taxonomy (NCBI): domain Eukaryota; kingdom Metazoa; phylum Chordata; class Aves; order Charadriiformes; family Scolopacidae; genus Calidris; species Calidris pygmaea. The sequence goes on from QJSC01019265.1 coordinate 1,214,775, forward strand.
GCTCTCGCTCAAACACTGCTCTCAAGCAGAGGAGGGCCGAGGTGTTTGGACACAAGCCATGCTGTGACACTTGGCCTCAGGGCCAGCGAACCAGCTCCGGTCGGCTTTATTTAGTAGAGTAGGTGTTGCTGATGAGACTACGCCGCTTTTGGCTCCCTCTGCCCTGCGCAGTCCTTCCATACTGTCCCGGCAGGCTTTGCACCTTCGAACACCCCCACAAGTCTTTATGCCACATCTCAGAGCTCCTAACACCTACCCTCAGTTTCTTACTATAAAAACATTATTCTGGCAGGCTGCAGGGCAGCCCACTTAATATTTCAGACACTTTGAATGGAACCCCCCCCCCATCCCTCCTCCAATAGTTACTACAAACTAGGGCCATGGGGCATCACACAGGACCCAGAGGAGGCTGAAGGCCAAATGCCACGTGCTGTGGACCAGGCAGTCTGCTGGCAACCCCAGGCTGTGTGTGGCGATACAAACCAGGCTGCTCGACTGGACTTCAGGGCTAGAGGGGAGTACAACCCACTTTTTTTTTTTTTTGTCACTAAAAGGGAAATCATCGTGGATTTAGAGGAACCATACCCTTAGAAAACAAGAAAGACTTTTTCCAGCGCAGACATTGGAAATAGTTTGTGAGATATGCGTACACAGAATCATAGAATGGTTTGGGTTGGAAGGGACCTTAAAGACCATCCAGTTCCACCCTCCTGCCATGGGCAGGGACACCTCCCAGTAGAGCAGGTTGCTCAAAGCCCCCTCCAACCTGGCCTTGAACCCCTCCAGGGATGGGGCAGCCACAGCTTCTCTGGGCAACCCGGGCCAGAGCCTCACCACTCTCACAGGAAAGAATTTCTTCCTAATATCTAATCTAAATCTCCCCTCTTTCATCTTAAAACCATTACCCCTTGTCCTATCGCTACATTCCCTGATCAAGAGTCCCTCCCCACCTGTCCTGTAGGCCCCCTTTAGGGACTGGAAGGCCACTACAAGGTCTTCCCAAACCTTCTCTTCTCCAAGCTGAACACCCCCAACTCCCTCAACCTGTCCTCACAGCAGAGGGTCTCCAGGCCTTGGAGCATCTTCTTCTGACTTACCAGCTCACCTTTGTGTGATGAAAGTCATGGCTTAGATAAATCTTCCTTTGGTAAGACACGTGGCAACACTCAAAACCCAGTAAGTTTCCATTAATACCCTTGGTTCAGTCCTCAGCACAACAGAGCAGTTTAATAGGGTTATCAAATGCAAGGTAATCCATGGCAGCCAAATGTGAGGTCATTCACATCAACTCAATTTACCACGAAAAAGTGTCCAACTCCTGCCTGCCTTGCATGGAGAATGTGCTCTGGGACAGTTACTACATCTCAGCCAACACGTGACAATGCCATGTGGGCTGCTGTAACTAGGTTGTGTGTTTGAGTCCTGGCATCCAACTGCTCCCCAAAGGGGTGGCAGATGTGGACTGCTCTGTGAGAAAGAAAACCCAGCTTGTCTTTAATCCAGAATGCACGGGTTTGACATTCCAGGCATATCTTGACATTGCAGCAGATGATAGTACAGCCAACCTTTAGGTCCCCACGCAGCATGAGCAGGATATGTTGTTATATATACAAAAGGATCTTGTGCCAAAATGCTTGCAGTCTAAATCTGTTCAATAGAATCATAGAATCATAGAATTGTCTAGGCCGGAAGAGACCTCCAAAGGTCATCTAGCCTGGATGCAGTCTACAGGAGTGACTTGACTGTGTAGGAAGAGGTAGGTAGGCGCTCAGGGGAAGACTTTGCATAAAATCGTGGACATACTTTGGACTCTGGTTGCTCAATGAGAAAATCACTGAAAGGCCACTACTGAAAATGTTTTCCTGGCTTTGGCTTGAGGAATTCACATCTCTTGACTCAATGACCTTGTTGTTAGCCTGGAAGAGGCAGCCTGTGGAGGTGTGAAGGCCAGCAGCTCATCTCCTAACCAGTCAACCTCATGAGCCCTTTCCTTCACCCGTGACTTCACATGGACACTGCCGTCCCATTTCTGTAGGTGTTGGGGGAAGATTCCTTAAATCTTGCATTTGGCTCACCTCAAAGGAGATAGCTGTCTCCGTGTTTTGTCTTCAGGCATCACTGCGTGAAGTTGCTCTGGAGAACCCAGGTCAGGCAGGGCAAATGAGGCAGGCTTGCCAGATGACATACCTGTTCATCTGCAAGGGTGGAAGTGGCGTGCCTTGGTCAAACAATATGAGGGGCTCGACAGGTCTTCAGGGATAACACGGAAGGGGAAATGTCTCCCTCTCAGTGAGCCTAAAAAGAGAGGCAGCTCCTTCAGCACCCACCTCTCTGCTAAAAAGGAGATCATAGGGAGCAACCGTGGTTTTTGTAAGGTGGAAGTATGTCTACTTACTGACTTCAGGCAGCAAGGAGACAGCAGTTTTTCACCACTATCAAACCAGGCTGGATTTGAACTGGCATCCAAAACATACCCCAGCAGGCTTGTAAGCCCCTGGATGTCTCTCCCTTCTGTACAGCACTCAGCTCTCAGAGGCCATGGGTGTTATTGCTACAATAAACATTCATGTTAGCTCTCTGTCTGCCAGGTATGTTGCACTTCAGAAATGCCACACATATTCCCAGCCTTTAGGAATTTCCAGAAATCCTACCCATTCAAAGCAGATCCCACAGCTGCTTCCCCTGCAAAAATCCAGCTGCATCTTCTATTGTGCCTTTACAGTGATTATCTGAAGATTTTCCTCCAGTTTAGCAAAGCCACAGCTTATACAATCTTCACCTCTAAAGCACAAAGGGAAAGAAGAAAATAACAGGGCACAATGTCTCCTTTAGCTATGATTCCACCAGGGCCAGCCATGCTACCGAAAGGGAAATCCCTGCACAAATTAAGGAAATTCAGATATTTCTTTCATTCTAAGAGGCATTCCCGACAGAGCCAGGGCTTGTTTCCAAAGACATGGCTGCATTCCAGCATCAGAGAAACTTTATTATGCAAATATTGACCAGCGTTGAAGGAAACAGCAATAAAAAACTGTCAAAGGTGACAAAAGCTATTGCGCTTGGGCTGTAACATCTGAAGCCAAATTTTGGGATCATTGTTTCACTGGTGAGAAGTCTTTTGGAAGTAGAGGGTAGCAGTGAATGGTCTGTGTTTCTGCCTTTTTTTTTTTCTTTTTCTTTTCTTCTTATTTTGTTTTAATTGGGGAAATTTTAGTCCTGGAAATGGTGACGGAAACACTAGCGAATGCACAGAATCCTGTTATTGTCCAGGACTTAGTCACACAACGATCCAAACAATGATCCAACGCGTAGACCAAAACTAATAAAGACCTACCTGGCAGGAACATGAAGAGGAACATTATGTGTTATGGACTGGCCCCAGGAATGAGAACGCTGGGTGGAAGAATATTGGAAAAAGATGGGAACTCCACCTCCAGTGAAGCTGATGGAAAAGTCCAAAGGAGGCCCAGGAATGATGGGGCAGGAACTCAGTAATGATATACAAGTTGTAAGGTTTGAGGCAAAAGTCAGGGGTCACACAGATGAGGGTTTAAGTTACACATTGGCAAGGGAGAGCCGAGAAGTCTAAGTATTTGCAGCTTATGTGCAGGGGGGCTGGAGAAGACATGAGGATACAGCACAACCCCACAGGCTACGTAGGTGCGAGTCGGGGCAGCGTCTTGCCCTTAAAATGACTTCATCTGCCTCCACAGCAGAACTGAATTAAATCTTCACAACCTGGGGAGAGACACTTTCAAAAGCCACCTCTATCCATTTCTTGACCTTACAAAAGTGACGACAAAAGAATGACTACAATAGCCCAGGTCACAGGTAGTCAGAAAGTAGCCAGAAAATAGTCAGAAACAAATGTCTGAAAAAGTATTTTAAAACGCAAGTAGTGACTCCTCCTTCCTTTGCAACACCCTCTTGGCTTCTGACATGGGTACAGTTTTATTGTAATCAAATGCAAATATATCAGACCCACATTTCACCCTCAGGAACTCCCACTGAAGCTGAAAGAGAATTTGGCCCTGAGATAAGGGCTACTTTAACCAATATTCTGATTTCTGCTGATTCTCTCCTTCTATTAAACAGGCCACCTCTAAACCATGTTTATCTCATCAGTATATAAGTGCATCCCAATGGCTCTGTAGGATATGTTCCTTTATTCAAAAATGATCTCTTCTTTTTCCCTTCAGGCTCCCCTTATGATATATATTATCAGCAGCATGGACAGTGTGAAAAATAGAGTTTATACCCCATCCCTGAGCTGGCATATGAATCAGAAGCCAAGGATGGGAGTTGCTTCTCAATGCTGGCATCTAGACAAAGATTGTTGTCAACAAGCCGTTAATACATCATCTTCCCAAATAACAGGTAATAGAACAAGAGGAAATGGTCTCAGGTTGCACCAGGGGAGGTTTAGGATGGATCTTAGGACAAATTTCTTCACTGAAAGGGTTGTGAAATATTGGAATAGGCTGCCCATGGAAGTGGTGGGGTCACCACTCCTGGAGGTATTTAAAATATGGGTAGAACGTGGTGCTGAGACACATGGTTTAGTGGTGTTTTTTTCAGTGTTAGATTGATGGTTGGACTCAATGATCTTAAAAGTCCCTTCCAACCTCTACGATTCTATGATTCTATGATTCAATATCTGACCATAGTGAATAAACTGTACTCTTACATTGTCCATCTCCTTCCATTGACTACAGAGACAATGTAGTTGGCACCACACCAAATGTTAATTTGTCATGTCAATTAGCAAAGTGACCCAAAAAGCTCACAGAAGGTATGAGCTTTCCATGACCCCCCCTACTCCCTGTGTGTGCGTGGGAACAAGCGCTTGTTCAACCACGTGATGCCACTTACTTAGATCTACATACAATATTGCTCTTCAGGTTTGACATCTGGGTATGGTTTAAGTGAAAAAATGTTAATTGGGACCTTTGGAAATGTCACAGGTCCTTCAAAAGCAACCGGGAGTTCATGGGGTCTGGCTGAGACTCACAAAAAGGGGCACCACATTTTCTGTCCGTGCCCAAAAGCTCTGTTAAGGTGCAAACCAGGAGTTTTCCCCTGGAAAATCTTGGTCTCAGGCCATGCTGCTGCTACATGTTCAAGTTGCTTACAACAACTAATTGTTGTTCTGTCTGAGCTGGCGCTGGTCACTGTGTCTCTGCACAGGGGAGATCTGTTGCTTGCAGAGCGGGTTACCTCATGGTTCAGGAAAATGGGGTGAGAAGATCTAACATTGAGTCTCTGCAAGCGCAGTGAAAGAAAATAGATGCTGGTGCTTCTTTTGCAACTTTCCATGTTTCTCGGAGCTGGTGAGGGGAGACAGCATGCCAGCCCATCTCCCCATGGTTGCCTCTCCCCTTCCCCACCTTGTTTATTTAGGTGTAGGAAGCTGATCTGGCTCTGAGGAGGACTCTCTCCAGCCTGATGTGGTCTCAGCAGAAACAGAGACGGGCAAGATATTTTACCTTACATTTAAGGAGAGGTAGGCATTAAAAAAACACCCAGCAGATGACACCTTCTCCAAATGGTTTGCAGTGAAGAGCCCCCTCCAAATCTGCAAGAACGCCCCCAGGAAAATGGGATTTAGAGGAGAAAGGTAGTGGTATGGGGATGGCTTCTTCCAATATACCAGGCACAAAGTGGTCCAGGGAGCCTTTACAGTAAGAATAACACATATACACATACACACACGCAAAAAAAAAAAAAAGATGCAGAGGAATCTAGACTTGTTAAAACCTTTTCCTTGCTGGCCCTCTCTGGCAAAGCTTGAGTTTTAAAATACCAATGCCTTTTCTTGTCACTCTCAGCTTTAATTTATTATTTTTTTAAATCAATAAATATCCCTCCACTCCTCCATCTGGAGGATTCCTCCTTCATCCCACCACTGCCAAGCTGATCAGAGCCACCTATGCAATGCCATTTGATCCAGAACATATTTCAATCTTGGCCCGTTCTCAGCCTCATAAATTCCTGACATGATTCGGGAGGCGTTTCTGTTGGAAATAGCTCTCCGCTCCGCTGTCGTATTTATAGAGATTGCTGCTGCCTCTGATCTGAGGCCAAACATTAGGAATAATTGCAGCAGGAAGCAGGACAGAGCTCGACATATTGTTTGTCTGGATTGTTTTAATTTCAAGATCGTGGAAGTACCCCCACTTACTGATGTTAGGAGAAAAAAAAAAAAAGAAAAGCATTGTTCGGGAATTTTCTATTTTAATTTTTTTCTTTTTATTGCTTTTGTTAGAAGCAAAGAGGGAATCATTGTGCTTGCTGCTGAGGACAGGGAGGTGTATTAGATGTTGGTGACTTATTAATTCAGGAATCCTGTCCCTGCAGATTAGACCAGAGGTTCCCACTTTTTTTTTTAATTTTCTGCTTGTTGAAACAAAGCCAGGAAATGCACATGGCTCTGCGTACACATGTGTGTGTGTGTGTGTCTATGTGTGCATGACAGGAGGGAGGGGGGAGCAGAGCTGTAGGTGGGCCCCCAGAAACATCAGCCACACCACTGCGCCGGTCAGGGCTGAAGCTGCACATGGACAAGGTGCTAACGCTGGCAATTGGGAAGGAGCCACACATCCAGCCAAGGCGATGGCCCCTCCTCAAGGCGTGAAGCCCTTGGCCATGCGGCTCTGAGCTGAGAAGGGAAAGCTGCAGGACGGGGATGCCAGGAGCCTTCAGACACGCCGTGTCTGAACTGGGGTAGCCGTGTTTGGAAGTGAGAGACACATGCACATGCTGGGAGCCTGAGCTGAAGCCCGTTGAAGTCGACGGAAGAACATTTTTCACTTCGGTAGGCTTTGGGCGACACTGGAGGTGACACTAAAAAGGAGGATGGGGAAAAGGGCAGAGCAAAGTTTCCCCGGTACAGGGATGCCAGGCAGTCTATGAGGTGGAACCATGGGGCTCCTGATGCTCAGAAACCCCATTGTAAACATATCCCACCCCTGTCTGACCATTGGCAAAATCACAAGGTTGCCTGGGACATCAGTGAAGCGCAGAGGGAGCTGATGAAGTGGGACCTCAGTGCAGAGAGGCAGAGGGTTGTCTTCTCCTCTCACTGCCATGATTTCTGGGTAGTGTTTCTCTGATACAACAGGGATTTAGCCTTGCCCCAATTTTACTGCCTTCAGAAGAAAGTACTTAAAAACTTGCTTAAGTACCCATTGTTTCAGTAAAACCCTTAGAGTCATTCTTAGGTACCTGTTGAGCAACCTGGTCTGGTGGGAGGTGTCCCTGCCCATGGCAGGGGGTTGGAACTCTATGACCTTTAAGGACCCTTCCAACTCTAAGCATTCTATGATTCTATGTTGACATGTGTTCCTGAGTAGGGGTCCTGAATTTGAGAAAGAAACCTGGCTGTGATTTAGTTGTTGGGTAATAGTTTTGGGAAAAGAGGAGATCTCTTCTGCCAAATCCTGGACTGTGTTGGTTCAAGCCTACCCCTGTTGCTGGTTACCGAGAGCTCTCTTAATTGAGCATAGGTACAGGGTAGGAGCTGCCCTAAGTTCAGAGGAGAAAACCGTCCACGCTTCCACAAAGAGCTACAATCATATTAGCTTAACACAAGGGAATAATAAAGGGCTCTACTCATAGAAGAAAATAGCAAGAGCCAACATCTGGGAGCTGAAGCCAAAAAAACGTTGGTTACGAGCAAGTGAGTCTTGTAAATTGAAGGGGGAGGTTGACAGCCTGGGGCGATCTGTCAAGGAATGGTTAAAGGCTTGGCCAGTCTTCAGGGTGCCTTCAGGAAAAGATACTTTAAACAAATCCAGGTCGCTGGGCTCACTCAGCCCAGTTTTGAGGTGAAAGCATCTGTTCTGTGCAAATTAGGGGTTGGATGGTTTCTGCCACCCTTAACATCTCTGAATAGAGAAATGCCAGGAAGCACTCGCGCACGTCTTAAGGTGACAGAGAAAATGGAAATGAAGCCGTTTCAAACTGCTTCTTGGATTGTCAGTGACATTGTGCATTTGTGGGTTTCCACCAGCAACCTGTGAAATTTGCTCATGCGCAGTTTTGAAAAATATTGCAGCGGTGGGAAAAGAGATAAGGAACAAAACACGTGTATCCGGCTTGATCGGGGCAGAAAACAACTGCCCCGTCTTGCTGCTGGCGTGAAGGTATCTGTGGTGTCCTCCATGACGTTTCTAACATCAGCACCCAGCACTGCCACAGCCTCAGATGCTGAGTCTACTGCCTCAATAAAAAAATGCCAGCAGCTGAGGGAGGGTGGAAAATAATTATCTTTTAAGGTCCTGGAACAAAATGAAGGCAGAACCAAAATAGGTCTTGCGGTATCCAAGCTCGATCATTCTTTCCTGAGCTCCTGCACCTTCTTGGAGGTAGGACAGAGAGGCTAACTCAGTGCTGCCTTTCCTACACTATTACATGGGGTAAAACTCATAGACATGTAGTTAGAAATGCAGAAGAAAGGATGGAAACAAGGATGGATTAATTCTGGTTTTCATCCAGGGAGCTGAGGCAGAGAAAGTTATAAGGGAAGGCTATAGCAAAATGGGGGATTAAGCAATTATTTTGAGTCTATACTGCATCTCTGCCATTCCAGTAGCACCTTTCCATGGTACCTCAACCCATAACTGTGGCTGGCAGTTACATTACCCTGGAGTCTTCACCACAGTTAAGTCACAATAACCTCCCTCCAGGAAAAGAAGTAGCCCTGAAAAAATTAACAAGCTCAGCATTGCCTTCAATCTTTGAAATGACCCTTGACATGCTTCAGTCTCCCTCAAAATCTCATGCCAGTAAAAAATACTCCCTTTATTTGAAAAAAAAAAAAAATAAGGATAATAGAAAAAGGGAGAATATAAAATAGACAGAGAGGAAGACTGGGACAGATGCCAGGAGATCTGATGCTAATCAGCTCCAGATAATGTCCAAGTCCAACATCGCTTTCCCTGGGGACGGTACCCAGGACACAGCGCCAGGAGGATGTCAGTGCTGAGACTCCAGCGCTCGCCTGCACCACCGGGGAAAGGGAATCTGCAAATATTTAGTCTGCCAGAAAGACTATTCCAATTAGTGGATGTCAGATCAAGGCCTGAAGGATTCTGAAACATGTAAGGGTTTGGACAGGGCTTACCCAAGCCACAGAAGGGTCGTCACTTACTTAAAACTATTAGTATCTGACAAGCATGTACATCGCCAGGCACTTAAACCAGAAACTGCTTAATTTACACTAACAGTCGTGGGATGGATCCCAGTCAGCGCGGATTCCTGTGTCCCCAGAAAGCTGAGCCCTGGGCTGATTTCATCCCCTGGAAATTTGCTTATTCATAAATAAAAAAACACCACCCGACATTATCTGAGCTGAGGGAAGGAGTCTTTGTCGCAGAAGACAGGGTGTCATCACCCCGCCGTGTTGTTGCTGGCTTCAGCCTGACCGTTGGTCCTAATATGGTTGTGGCTGATGCTTACACCAGCAGTCGCGGACAAGCAAGGACTTTTTTGGAAACGAAGGGAGAGGGATGGCAGAGCCCCATGTGAACATTCAAGTGAAGAGAGTCATGTCAGCAGATGCAGCAATGCCGGCATCGCACTGGTTGTGGGCAGGGGGCTGTTCTCACCCACCTTCATTTTTCCACAATGCAGTTTTTTTTTTTTCTCCTTCAAATAAGGGCAGGAAAATCTTCAGGTCAAGGCAATGAACAACAAAGTGACCAAGAGCAACTGACAGGGTGGAATTTAAAGTTCAGCCTTAAGTGCAGACATTGGTTTAAGCCTTGTCCCAGCTTCAAAACCAGTCAGGATGTCCTCAGCATGGTGATACCTGGCCATCCCCTCCCAGAAAGGCACCAACATCCTGATACAAGTCCTTCTTCTCTGATTTGGGTAGTGACTGAGAGTGCAGAAGATGCATTTTCATCTCCCCCCAAGCCCTCCTGTGCAGCCCAGTTGGTCACGAGGGCCTGTATACATCTCTCCAAATCTTGTCTCTGAGCTCAATCTCTGGGCAACACCAGCCATCCCAGCTACCTCTGAACGGGTAAGGAAAGCAGGCCAGGTTTGATCTCAGACCATGACTCACATCTACACAGTTAAAATCCCCTTTTTATGCCCCCAAACTGTGCCTGGTGAATAGTCTGTGGCCAGTGTTCAGACAATGTTGCCAAAACCATCCAAGGAGTAACACTAACACTCATCCAGCCTCTACAGGTGAGCTTATGGTCTGGGTCTGTTGACTGTGTAGATCCCAAAAGCTTCCAGAGACAGAGGAGAGAGGCAAACACCCTCTCTCCATCCTGACAAGATGAGGTAGGATATTTGGGAGATGAAGGCTGGTGGGATGAACCAAGATTTGGATGTGCACTGGACTGTCACAAGGTCCTACTCTGGATGCTTCGGGAGGCTAACCCTAGGTGAGATGAACCCCTGCCACCCTTACTTGCTGCCTTAGGTCCTTCATCTGGAGGGATAAGGGCAATACAAGAGATGAGAGAGAGCAACTCTGCCAATACTCACAGAGGTGCAAATTTTGAACTCTAAACCAGTGGGCACTGGAGCCATGTTCCTCAGAACTTTTGCGATCCCACCTCTGCAGATATTGAATGCTTTGTGACATCTGAGAGCTGCCTGGCAGAAAAGGACCTGGGGTGTTGGTCAACAGCAGGCTGAACATGAGCCAGCAGTGTGCCCAGGTGGCCAAGATATCCTGGCCTGTATCAGGAACAGCGTGGTGAGTAGGACCCGAGAGGTGATCATCCCCCTGTACTCGGCACTGGTGAGGTCTCACCTCGAGTACTGTGTCCAGTTTTGGGCCCCCTACCATAAAAAAGACATTGAGGTGCTGGAGCGGGTCCAGAGAAGGACAACAAAGCTGGTGAGGGGTCTGGAGCACAAGTCTTATGAGGAGCAGCTGAGCAAGCTGGGGTTGTTCAGTCTGAAGAAGAGGAGGCTGAGGGGAGACCTTCTCGCGCTCTAGAACTACCTGAAGGGGGGCGTAGAGAAGCGGGGGTCGGTCTCGTCTCCCAAGTCACAGGAGATAGGACAAGGGGAAATGACCTCAAGTTGCATCAGGGAAGGTTCAGATTGGATATTAAGAAACTTTTCTTCACGGAAAGGGTTATCCAGCATTGGAATAGGCTGCCCAGGGAAGTGGTTGAGGCACCATCCCTGGAGGTGTTCAAAAGACGGGTTGACATGGTCCTCAGGAATATGGTTTAGTAATTTTTATTTCTTATTTCTTATTTATTTTTTTGTCAGAGTTAGGTTGATGGTTGGACTAGATGATCTTTAAGGTCCCTTCCAACCTAGACAATGCTATGATTCTATCAGCCCTTGCTTTTGCTTTTATTGTCCCAGGAGGGGAACTGAGATGAAGTACTTTGGCCTTCAAGTGAGTAACAGGGTGGGATGCTGAGCCTTTGGATCACCAGGTTGGTCCTCACACCATCTTAGATGCAGAAGGAGAGCGCTGGGGAGATGGAAGAAATACTCTTTTTTTTTTAGTGATGTTTTGTCCAGACTATAGACAAGTGCTGAACTTGCTTTGCGGTGACTATATTTCAGGCACCTCCTAGCTACGTGTTTTAAAATTAAAAGTTTTAAAGAGGCTTATAGTAAGTACCTGCTATGAAATGGGCTTTTTATAGCTGTGACTGGAATAAAACTGACCAAAGGTGACAGAACAAACTGTTCAAACAGAACCAGACCAGGGTGTAGCTCCAGGACCAGACGTGGCTGTACATATCTCCAGGGTTTAGCTCCACAGGCAGCAACGCAACTTCCCTGCTTTATATCATCTGGGATTACAGACCTCTGCAGGTGGCCACAGCCAACCTCTCCCAGCGAAGAGCTCCCTAGAGGTATTGTCTTAAACATCAATAGGGGCAAAAACGGACCACAAAGGAGTAACAATTTCTGCCTGTGTTTGTGTGGTGTGTAAGTCAAGGTTTGGTGTATGTGCATTTCTCACGTCCTCTTAGAGAGACCCTCTGGCTTTGGAAAATGTGAAATTTATACACTAAAGCCCACCAGTTTTAGAAAAAACAAAGCTCAATGGATCCTTTGTGCCAGATGATGTTTCGAAATACTGCACTCAATAGGGCTGCCCAAAGTAAGCGTTGAAATGTTACACATGGTTGTCATTTGCGATGATTTGGGAACTCTTAGATGCACAGGGCCACAGAAGCAGTCCCTTCCACCTGGCAAGCATGAGGAACGCCCGGAAGCATCACAGGAAACCTTGCTATACAAAGTCTAGCTAGACAAAACTAAGGAGGACAACTTGGGGACATGGTTTTACCCAAAAATCAGTGAATGAGCAGAAGGTAGGAAACCATTTCAGTCTTTGTTCCACTAAAGTCAAACCAGGTTTTGCAGTTATTTGCTGTATGACCAGGGCTTCACCCGTGGTTGCTGCCCTCAGCCATATCTTGCCTGTTTGAAACAAGAAGTTCATTTTCAGAAGACTGGTTTTAGGCACAGCCTTGTTTAATTACATGGATTTAGCTGAATGAGACAGATAGGGCCAAACTGGAGGAATAAAAATGTTGCTGATTTATGGTGCATCAAGTTTCAGAGGTCAAAACTTCCACTTTCCCCTTGTGAAAATCAAAATATCTGAAATGAACCTGAGAAATCATAACCCTTAGTTTTGTAGCCCTTTGCGATCTCCTGGTAGAATATACACAGTCCTACAGCGGAGAACTTTCTGAACTCGGTGTTTATTAATGGAGCCCATCCTAGCTGTGCAATCCTCATGCCGAGTAACAGCGGGAGTTTCTTCAGGTCTCCTCACCACGCCGGGTTTTGGTGTTTGTGAAAATGAGACGCCCTGAAGGGAAACTTTCATCTGAATTTCTCAACAGGTGAGCCCCAAATGTGGTTCACGTTCCACATTACTACTTAACACACACAGCCAGGCCTGATGGATTTGATACATTTTCTGGTCCATCAGTCTGACAGGTTAGAAGGGAATGGGATCTTTTTTTCAATGCCATGCGAGCTTTCGGTGCCTTGCAGATGATCACTTTCCTGGCGCACCCCATCCTGAGTATGGAAATCATGTTTAGATATAAAGACCGTGAGTGACAGTTCAGGCAAACAAATGTATTTTCTGGTAACAAAAGCCAGACAGAGAGTTGGACTATTTTTCTACACCAATCTCCAAAAACCTGTGCTTGGTGTAAGAAAACTCAGGAAAGGAATCTGTCGAGTCTCCTCAAACTTAAAACACCAGCAAGAAATTACTCCCAGCCCTTCCTCTGCTTTTGTGCTGTAACCCTATTCACTTACCCTCCAGCAAATCTGCCGCACCAAAAGTGCCAGAGTTCAATCATAACCAGGGATTTTCAATACTCAGACCTGATCCCTTCCTTTCCCATTGCAGTCCTCCCCTATAGACCATTTCCCACAATTAGGGGTCCCTCCGTTCCCCAAACTGCTTTAAGTATAAGCATGCTATCATGTTACCTTCCCCTGGGCAGATGCTATCTTTAGTAAAGTCCCCTTTTCCATGTGTTTGGGTTTTTTTCCTTTCCTTTTCTTTTTTTTTTTTTTTTTAAGAGGAAAAATGAAAATACAAATAGGTAACAGTAATAAATCTCTTCCCATATTTCACATTCCACCATGCTCCCTTTAATATCTCTATTTATGGTATGCATTGTTTAACACCATTTCACAGCAACACCTTTTAAAGGAAGGTTGGCCAAAAATGTATTGTTTTTGAAGAATTACAAGACTAAGTGTTGAGTTCAGAGAGATTTCTCCGTCTCACCTTAGTCTGTAGCTTAGCTATGGAATGTATAGGTAATGTAGGCCCACAGAGTAAGAAAACCCAGAGACAAGGTCTAGCAGTGGGCTGGACCAGAGATCTCACCCCTTGATGCATAGACCTTGACTATTTTCAAACTCTCATGTATGTCTTGCAGTGAACTGGGACTGACCTTTGTTTTTAGAACAGGAAACTCTCCAGAATGTATTTGTTCTGGGGGTATGTGATATTTTGCATATATTTCTGTATCTGCTGCTAGCTCATGGCCCATGTTCCTCCTGTGTCCCTCTGGTCAAGTCTCAGAGGATCTGTAATCTCTTACATCTGCATCTGTAGCTCGTACGTGCAACGGGCAAATATACTTGTGGCTTCAAAGAATTCCTTTCTCTTATACGCCCTTTACTTCTCAGTACATGGAGAAGTACTCTTACACGTTCACATTTTGTTCCAAGAAAATAGTCTGGTCCTGGAAAAGACCCCAAAAAGGTGTTCCACAAGGTCTCCAGCTTGTGAGAAAGGTAAGCTCTGGTCTTTGGCTGTCTTCCTTCTCATCTTGTATTTTTTTCCACTCCCCTTGGTTCTTTCATGCTGTGCAAGTATTTGGACTTTGGTGCTTGAATTGGAGCGTCATGCTGGTCTTCAATGAGAGCATTTCTTCCCTAGAGAATGACTCACCAGGCACTGTCTTTGCTTCCTTCAGTACAACCTTCGCAAATAAAACTGCTGGTTCAGCTTTGCTGTTCAGTCACGGTCAGAGGGCGACACGCTGGGACAGGATTTCTCTTCCTGGGTTAATCATGCAAAGTTACTGCAATTCAAACAAGGTGCCTGCTGAAATGCCTCTTTGCTTTATTGCATTTCATCTGACAGTTCATCTGCCTCCCCTCGGCTGAACACTTGTCTGCAACGATGAGGTAGTTTGTGTGGTTTGCGATGAAAAGGTCCTTTCCTAGTTTGTTCCAAAATCTACTGGGGATGCTGTATATTTTCGTTGTCTCTGTTTGTTGCTTGGCCAGCATTTCCTTGCCTGTATAACATCTGCTCACCAGACCTCAGATATCCTTGATCACATTTGGCCAGAATGAGGCACCTCAAGCTTTCTGGTGTGTTCTTGAGAGTGCATCTGTTCCCAAAAATCTTGGTGTTGCGATTCAGCTGCGTTTCTGTCTGATCCGTCTATCCCACGCGACTAGCTCATCTCTGTATTTCCAGCTAGTAGTCTCTCTCTGTCTCCTTTTCCATGGCTTTTTGTGCATCCTGTTGATATCTGATGAACTTTATGTCTGTTCAGCACTTTCATGTAGGTGGGAGTTCACTTTTCCAGCACTCGCAGGTCCTGGTAGAGCTCTTGTGGTAGCATGAGGGTTGACAATTGGTTTGGACAATGGCGATGGCTGTGAAGAATTGTTCTCCTCTTTATCCAACAGTTCACTAAAGGAGCTTTGTCTTCTGCCTCCTTCACTAGTCAGCCCTCTTACTTCTCTCCTTTCCACTCTTCCTGCCTTTGGCTTCTACCCTATCTTTCCACTTAGAACCTCCATTTCCTCCAGTTACCCAGTGCCCACCTCCACCTCCCCTGCTCTACCTCCACTCCTCCTCTAGCCTCTTCATGTGCAGACGTTTAGGTCTGTAGACTTTAGACCTCATTTTACCCAACCTCAAATAGCCAACTGAGGAGCACCCTTGACCAGTTGTAACCAATGGAGACAACTTCAGAGGACATTTCAGCCCGCTTCTTCTGGAAATGCCTCCTTTTTTTCCATTGACAATAAAGAGGAGTCTCCAGTGAATGCAATCCTATGTGCTTTCCTTTGTTGTTTAGCATCACCTGGGACAAATCCAGTTTATATGCTGCCTGTTAGATACCCTGGCCCTTGATGCAGCACTCAAGGTAACTTCCTTAAATGTCTTTGGGGCACTTTCCTCAGCTTTTTCATCTGCTATTCATATTTCAGAAAACCCCTTCCTTCCAAATTTTATGTGCTGGGGAGCAATAATAAAGTCTGCACAGGCCAGAGAAAATCCTGACAGTTGGTAAGTCTACTGAGCCTTTTCATTCAGACTCCCACATCTTTCATTCCCATGACAAATTTGGTGTAATTTGGCAGTGGTCTGATCTATTGTTTCTCCAGATTTTTGACCTCTGCCACAACTCTTTCATACGTGACATTTTCTGTGGGCTGATGGTGATTTTGGAGTACAGTTAACATTTGTGGGCTGTGGGTCCATCCAGGTGAGGGGTGAGCATGTGACACCCATTGGTTACGACAGCTAGCAGTGCAGCAGCTTGTATTTACTGTTATTTTTTAACCATTTCAACGTCAGGGCAAAAAGCATCGAGCTGCTAAGCAGGGTTTGGTGGGGGTCAGGGCTATAATTTAGTGCCAGGGGTGTGATTTCTCTCTGACTTTTTTCCTTTTTTCAGTAGTCTCCACTTTGGATTTCCTAGATTTGCTCCTAGGATCGTGGTCATAATCTAAGTGGAAAAACAGCCACCCCAAACACTGATACAGTCCTATTTTATTCCTTGCGCAGACCCACCTCATGAAACACTTCCTCCAAGCAGAGCTGCCTGCATACCCAGATGTTGTCTGAGCATCAGTGTGCTGTAATGGCCCCATCGGGAAAAACACACTCTATAATGCTCCAGAAGTGCCTTTTCCTTGTCTGGCCTTGCTACATCCTGACATCACTTCTCCCTCACGCACGGCAGGCGTTGCAGTGGCTCCTGAGGGCTGGGAGAGCGTTGGAAAGGTTGGAAATACCCTGCAAGAGCTTTCCCAGGGAAATGACCTGGGCTGTGGTAGGAAAGCCAGTCTGTAGATGGGCTGGCAGCTCTTTGGAGGCATCGAGGGAATGCAACTGCACCCCTCTCTCTAGACTCCTACCAACAGGGAGAGGCCACGAGACTGAGTGCGTCGCTGAACTGGACTCCAGAGACCTCAGCTCATTGCTTGATCTAAGGCAGAAACAAAAGAGAAGAGCAAGCAAATCTCTTCCTCCTTTTTCCTCCCCTCCCTGTTGGTATGTCTTTTCCATTTAGAGATTATCTCTCGCTACGTGTATGCGCAGTGCACGAGGGGCCCCTGCTCTCCGCTTCCAATCACTGTTTAAATATACAGGAGGTAAGAGGAACCATTACCCAGTGCCTAGGGCTGTGTTTGCATGCCTCATCACCTTCAAAGGTGCGATCAACAGCTCGCATTCAGGGTTGAATCCCGTTCTCCTTCTTTGCAATGCTTCTCTTTATAGGATCGTACTTTATTGCTTTCTTTCCAAGTGTTTCATTACAAGCTCCATTAATGAACCACTAGGGGTAGCCAAATGTGTTTGGTTGCATGCAGGACCTCAAGAGAGGATTATGGAGCAAATTCACTGTGAACAGCCTCAGCTTGCTTGCAAACGAGGCAGCCTAACTAATCCCCCATCCTGCCCCCGCAGATGAGCTCTCGAGACAGAGACCTCCCTGAACTCAGGACCTTGGGGAGACCTGGAAGAACATCAGAAGCTCCAGAGCTGAGAACTGGCTGCAGCAACCTGACCCCATCTGGGCCCAGCACACGTCCAGTGAGATAAACTAGTGATGTTTGCCACATGGCTGTCACACATCTCAGCACTAAAGCCACCAGTCTCCCATGGGGGCTATAAAACATGTATTGGAGAATACTGGGAATGAGAAACCTCTCCTTTGGGTTTAAGTGAAAATGCTGGGAGAATGGACTGCAGAAACTACTGATGTGGTCATCTCTCATGACAGCTTTAGCTCTTGCGAGATGGCAACTTAGGAGGAAGAGACAAAACTTTGTTTAGCTCTTTGTCTTCTGTCTTCACCCTGCTTCAGGCTCTCCTCCCTGTGCTATTTATGTACAGTCATTAACTGCTGTTAACGAGGGTGTGCTATAAGGAAACAGCACTGCCATAGCATTGATGGGGAACCTGCGTAAACTTAATGATTTCCCAAGGTCACACGGGCAGCCTGTACTTCAGGCAAGAGATGTACCAAAGTCCTCCTGCACCCCACTTCAGTGCCTTAGGTGGGTTTTCCCATGGAAAGAACCCTACACGAAGCTTCCAGAGGTCTTTCTAGGGTCAGGGTAGAGATACTGAATATGGCCTAAAATTGTTAATTTGCTTGCATTAAATGTGTATTTGTCCATTTCCAGATTCTGTAAGTGCCTAAAGAACTGCCTGTTCTACTCACTTAAAACCATGACTTTGACACTGAAACCACGAGACCCTGCTCTATAATACATTTGACAAACTTCTCATTTAGCTTCTTGCTTTTGAGCCAGTACAATTGATCTTCTGAAGCTTTTCCTAGCAGCCATGAGGACAACCAGCTTTAGGAAAATATGACTTGATGCTATCAGAATTACATGTCCCTGGGAAAGAGGTGACAATTTCTGTGGGAGTCACTGTTGAACGCGGCCACGGTTGTTTCACTGGGTCTCTTTAGAGGTGCAGCACACCGTGCATTGAACAGCTTAATGCGAGACCACGTACAGAACACATACTTTACACTTGGACGTGTGTATTTCCTCCAGAAACACATGCTGCTGATCAGCCCAGCAAGGGAACAACCCCCCTTGATTTAGCTGACCGGTGGTAACAAGAGCAGCACAACTTGGCTTTCTGAATCCTCATCGTTTACCTCTTGACACGACACCTTTCTCTGCTCTCAGTCCCAGGATATGCGAGACGTGGTTTGCATCCAGGTCTAAATCCAAACCCCTCTAAGGTGTGTGAGAGTTCAGGTTTCAGCAATGCGCCTATCTCGAACGTGAACCCTTTTTAATAAAGCAGAAATCTCCAGATGCACCCAAACAGCTGAAAACCATCAGCAAGGATAGTGCCATTTCAGCTCTTTCGGAGGAACCTCTACGCTCCCCCTTACTTTCCACCTCTCGGTCTCCATCTTGCCATCTGTTATCTCGTGTAACTAGATCATTGCTTTGCATCTTGCTCATGCCCTTCACCTGACACTGCCCATTCCCCCTCTCCAATAAGGGCAGGAACACAGAGGATGTGCTGCGTGCACTAATCCTGTTCCTAACCCATCCCATGCCGGGGGGCCTCATGCAAACCACGCTATCAATCTGGCGGCCTCTGGCGATGGAGCCCACATGGGAACTTTAGATAATGGATTACAGTGGAGGACATGTATTTTTAAATGCGTTTAAGGTGTCTGGCATTCTGTTAAGAAGCAAAAGAGGGGAAAAAAAACAACTTAAGGGGAGACAAATGTACCCCAAATCAGTGAGAGCTTTTTGGAAAGGGGATGGGGAAAGTCCTCCGTCATTCTGTACTGCTTCACTCATCCCAACACAGGAGGTAAATAGTGAAAGTATCCTTAAAGCAGAACTCCCATAGCTGAGGGCAAGGAGGCAAACAGGTAATATGGTAAATATTGCACATGGTTTAAATTATCTTTGGTAATAAAACCATTCATCATCAACCTCCATGCTGAAGATTGAGATAGCTATTGCTCCCGAGGATTGAGGGACTGAAAGAATGAATCGTTTGCTGCTCTCTCGTTCTCTTATTTTCTCTGACCTCCATGGCCCTGGCTCAAGGTCTTGCTGCAGAATGACAGGTCAGCTGCTCTGAGCTCAGTATCCAAAAATTATAGCCTAGGATTCAAAGGTAATCGTCATCACTGGCGCGTCTCACTGCTCACTGAGACAGGGCCTCCTCTGGCATGAGGACTGAATTATCTCTCTGCCTCAAAGACTAATCACTCAGCATCAGAGCTGAGAGAGGGATGGAGGTGTCCTATTTGTGACCCGCCCCCCCCCGCAAGGGCTGGTGGTGATGGCAAGTCCCAGCCAGACCCCAGAATGCTGGTACTTTGTTGAGATTTCTTCACTTGACCCCATTAAAATTCTGCTTTTCATGGTGTCTTTGCACATCACGTGCAACATCAGTGTGTAGGAAGCAAGGAGAGCTTCCCTCCTAGTTCCTGCTGGAGATGGATACAGCTGGCTTCTGCACATCCCTGCGTGGTCTCCCAGAAGCCCAGAAAACAGGGTAGAACCCATGGCTGTCCTCTGCTTAAGATGGCAGCTCAGCAATCACAGAATCACAGAATCTTCTAGGTTGGAAGGGACCTTAAAGATCATCTTGTCCAACCGTCAACCTAACTGACAAAAATAGACACCCGCACAACAAACAAGGAGCATCACCATCACTAAACCATACCTCCCAGCACTACATCAACCCATCTTTTGAACACCTCCAGGGATGAACACCTCCATGGATGAATCGTCCATTTAAACCAGAGTTCTCAGAAGCGCATGGGAAAAGCCTTCCACATTGACCCCCACAACAATGGATTTTGGTATGCCTCCCTGGTGGTACCCAGCTCCCCGCCTCCCTGGCATTCTTTCCATTGCTTCTCTTCCAAGCAACTTCTCCCCACTCATAAATCTGCAGATTTACATCTCCTTTCCAGCTCAGGGAACTCATGCCTCTCTCCATGTAGGTCTGCCTGAGGCAAAATACCTCTGGTCCGACACACAGTGCACACGTGGCTCTCCACAGGCATGAACCCAAGGCTGGGTGGGGATGGTTGTAAATTCAGTGCATATGCTCTGTCATGGCTGGGGAGGGAATAAGATACTTCCCCTACTTGGCCTGGTTGTAGAAACCATAGGAGGGTCTTCACTTCATGCCATGTTTTCTTTAAGTGTTATAGAATCATAGAAACATAGAATATCTCAAGTTGGAAGGGACTCATAAGGATCATCGAGTCCAATTCCTTGCTTTGAGTAATAACAATAGCAGGTTGCTCTCCCAGACACATTCTTTCTGCAGCTAGCATTGCTTTTCAGGGTCCCCTTATCTTCTTCTTCACAGAAAAGGGACATATCCTGAGCTATACCACAGAAAGAAGGGTGAAAAATATGGTATTTTGTTGCGCCATGCAAGGGCTTGAGTGCTGCAATGTTGGGTAAAACTGGCTAAAGAGAGGCTTCATTCTATAGGTATCAGTGACTTTAAGTCATTTTTACACACGCTGAGTTTTGTGTTGCAGGATATTTCACTGTGGATGAGGACGCCATTCAGCAGAACTACTTTTCACGCAGCTTTTCTTTGTTGTTGTTGCTTCAAATAGCTTCATTTAGTTCTTTCTTTGCATCAGTTTTACACCACTGCATCTTCGCCAGACCTGAATATGATTTAAACCAGCCACGGTCACAAACCCTCAGCTGCTCAGAGAGCCACAGCCCTTTTGAGGTCAAGGTAGTGCCCGTTTTGTCCAGCTGAGAACTCGGCCCAAGGCCATTACAGAGGTGTTACCCTGGGATGAGTGAGGTTGGAAAAAACTCCTTGTCTTCCAGGGGGTTACTCTGATGTACAAACTCAGGTAGAGCAGCAGAAGGCTCAGACCTGCACCAACACCTCGATTTCTGCAGGACTATGATCACTTGAATCTGGAAGGAGATGCCCATAGGTAGGTAGCCAACACCAGGAGCACCACGTTGTGAAGTGTAAGCTCACCCTTGCAATGCTGCATTGATATAGTCAAGCTCTGTCTTCAAGTGGCTGCAAGAGCACGTGGACCAGATCACGTTGCTGGAGAAAGAGAAGGACAGGAGGAGAGCAGAGTCTGCAGTGGTATCCTCTGCCAGCACCCAACTGCTCTGCCCATACCTGCTTGGAGATCTGTTCTGTACTTATCATAGAATGATATGGGGTTGGAAGGGACCTCTGGAGACCATCTAGTCCAAAACCCCTGCCAGAGCAGGTCCACCCAGAGCAGGTTGCACAGGAATGTGTCCAGGTGGGGCTTGAATGTCTCCAGAGAAGGTGACTCCACCACCCCTCTGGGCAGCCTCTTCCAGGGCTCTGCCACCCTCACTGGAAAGAAGTTGCTCCCCATGTTTAGATGGAACTTCTTATGTTCAATTTTGTGCCCATTTCCTCTTGTCCTGTCCCTGGGCACCACTGAAAAAAAGACTGGCCCCATCCTCCTGACACCCACCCTTTAAGTATTTGTGGGTGTTGATCAGATTCCCCCTCCGTCTTCTCTTCCCCAGACTAAAAGACCCAAGTCCCTCAGCCTTTCCTCATAAGAGAGATGTTCCAGTCCCCTCATCATCTTCATAGCCCTTTGTTGTACCCTCTCCAGCAGTATCTCTTCATCGCTGGAGCAGAGAGGGAAATTAAAAGCAAGATGGTGGCCATAAAGACACCCAGAGATACAGCGTGGTGGCTGGTCTCTGGCCAGCTCATTAGCTCCACCATAAAGCCCCTCACTGCTCTGCTGGAGTCAGCGGGCCCCAGATTTACAGACGTCAATGCTCAGCTCCTGTTTCAGAGGTTAATTTACTATTGAAATGAGTGAGAAATCAGGTGCCTAAACAAGAAGTTAGACACAGAAATGTCTCTGTGGATTTGGTCTTGCAAGCCTGGCCAATAAATATCTGAAATGTCTCGTCCCCTGTTGAGGGTCTGCTCACACTTTGGTTCCCTGAGCCCTCAGTAACGCTACTGTCTGCAACAGCAGCGTCTGGGTATCAGGGCAAGGAACATCATCCATAAACCCGCTGCTTAACAAGATACAGAGAGCTTACCTGGCCCCTCTATTATTTGTGGGTTTGTTATTATTTAAGGTACATTTCCAATCCTGTTGCAAAGTCCACGTGGCACAGCAAGGTTTGCAGTAAATTTTATCTAGTGAGTGAAAAGCAAGTAGGGGGGGCAGAAGCTCATTTTCTGTCTGTAGTAGTGTGGGTTTTGATGGTCTGCATTTCTCTCATGCCACCTGCTCTGAAGTCAGGAGGGTGGACTGAAGCTCCGTCCGGCTTTTTTTGGATGTCAAAAAGTTGCAATAGGGTTACAATAAGGAATTTTGGTTTTTTCCCTTGAAGCAATGGCCTCAGCTCCCAGGGAGGACTGTTACTGTATTAGCAGTGCTATCTTTTGGAGCAGATACAAAGCTGAGATCTTGTCCTTTGAGGTTTTACAGAGTCTGTGCCCCTTTGTTTTGCTGACTTTCAGTGCCCCAAAAGTCCCGGCAAGAATCCAACTCTGGCAAGTACCGGGGACATGAACAGGTAAATCTAAAATAGCTGTGGCAGGTGAAGATACTCCCACACTCAGCTTTTCCTTTCCACCTCTCCTCCTCCCCGTACGTATGCCTAATCCATGCCAGTGCAATGCCAAACCTCTCTTATCCTGTCCTATGTGTGCAGGGACTCTCTTGCCCAGGCAGCATCCCTTCCGTCTCTTCTCCATGAAGGGTATATCACCAGAGCCATTTGACTTGGGAGGTGATTGTCCCCCTGTACTCGGCGTTGGTGAGGCCCCACCTCAAGTGCTAGGTCCGGTTTTGGACCCCTTATCACAAAAAAGATATTGAGGGGCTGGAGCAGGTACAGAGAAGGACAATGAAGCTGAGGAGGGGTCTGGAGAATAAGTCTTATGAGGAGCGGCTGAGGGAACTGGGGGTGTTCATCCCGGAGAAAAGGAGGCTGAGGAGAGACCTTCTGCCTCTTTACAACTACCTGAAAAGAGGGTGTAGCCAGGTGGGGACAGCCTCTTCTCCCAAGGAACAGGTGATGGGACAAGAGGAAAAGGCCTCAAGTTGCACCAGGGGAGGTTCAGATTGGATATTAGGAAAAATTTTGACACTGCAAGGGTTATTAAGCCTTGGAATGGGCTGCCCAGGGAAGTGGTTGAGGTATCATTTCTGGAGGTATTTAAAAGATGGGTTAACACAGAGCTTAGTAACATGGTTTAGTGATGTTTTTTTGTCAGAGTTAGGTTGATGGTTGGACTAGATGATCTGAAAGGTCCCTTCCAACCTAGACAATTCTATGATTCTGTCATTCTATGACTCCTGCACTGGTAGTTTTGCAATAACTTAGGTCTGAAGTCACTCTGCTAACTGCAAGAGATTTTCCTGGATTTATCCTGGTGTCCTCATTGACGCTACACTGAAACCAGAGAGCCCAGGGGCACTTCAGAGAGCAGAGGTGCAAGGTCAGGCTATAGACTTGCTCTGTGATACTGAAGTGTGATCCCTGTACATCCCCATAGAATCACAGAATCACAGAATGATATGGGGGTGGAAGGGACCTCTGGAGATCATCTTGTCCAACCCCCTGCCAAAGCAGGTCCACCTAGAGCAGGTTGCACAGGAAAGTGTCCCAGTGGGTCTTGTATATCTCCAGAGATTGAGACTCCACCACCTCTCTGGGCAGCCTGTTCCAAGGCTCTCCTACCCTCAAAGTGAAGAAGTTCGTCCCCACGTTTAGATGGAACTTCCTGTGTTCAAGTTTGTACCCCTCAACTCTTGTCCTGTCACCGGGCACCACTGAAAAAACCTCTCTCCCACATTCTTCTCTACATGGTGCATGGTCCAGGCAAGTGGGGGACCAGGACACTACCTCACCTCTCTGTCTTCATCTGTTCTGCAAGATCCCAAGAAATGTGTTTCTTTCCCTCTCGTTACACAGCTTCCCAAACATCTTCGAAACACAAGCCTTGAAAAATCAAGGTTTCACACTTGAATTTTCCATAAGCCACTTGGGTTCCCCCATCACCTTCCAGCTGCATTCCTGAGATTTAATTATTCTCCTCTCTCCCTCCTTTTGTATTGCGTGTGATTTGCCAGAGGGTAAGGCAATGGTAGCTTATCACGGGATGATGTTACCTTTTAACTTTCTCTGCTCAAGCCTCAGGAAAGTGCTCCCCTCCCATGGCCAGCCATGACCTTTCTTATCCCGTATGGGACACTGCTGCCAATCCGCCACCAGGACACAAACACGCCAGATGTTGTTGAGATCAAGAGACATTCTGCTCCAAACCCCCTTTTTATTGCTATTATGGTTATATTAGAAACTACTGAAATTTATGGGTTGGAGTCTGACAGGTCAGCCCGCTCCCCATCTTTAGCCTCCTCTTCTCTGATGCTTTTTTGTTGTTAAAAAATCTACACTTCCAGAAAGAGGAGGAAACAAAAGAACTAATGAGAAAACCATTTGCCAGCTTGTAGGATGACAAATCTGAAAGTGTTTCTCTTAAAGCCAACAGCAAAAGTCCCAGAAACTCCAATGGTGAAGACTATCTCTGAAGAAATGGAGATTCCTGAAAAAAACTCACCCCAACCCCAATGGACCTCTTATATTGTTTTTACTCTCCTGAATTTCTATGGTGTCCTCTTAGAATCATAGAATGCTTTGGGTTGGAAGGTGCCTTAAAGATCATCTACTTCCAACCCCTGTACCATAGGCAGGGACACCTCCCACTAGACCAGGTTGCTCAAAGCCCCATTCAACCTGGTTTGAAGTCTGTGTCCCAACTCTCTGCTTTACAGCGATGCCCATTCCTATTCTAGCTCCACTTTTGATGCACCCCAATCGTCTCCTTGCCAGACCTAGAGGTGCATTTCTTCATGCCCTCACCACCAACTCTCTGGCCTTCTCTCCACCTTCTCAATGAATTTGCAGCCAGCACATTATCCCATGCACCTCCTGGGGAGGAGTCCTCACTTTTGTATGAGAAGGTAAGGTTTCCACCAGTGTGACAATATTGCTGTTCCTTTAATAAGGAGTCAGAGTTACAGTATTGTCATGTGTGGCCTTTGCTGTACCGTAAACCTGTATTATACAGGTTCAGATTACTTGGGGTGATGAAGGTTTTCTCTTTCTACTTTTTATTATACTGACCAGTGTCCCATCAGAAGCTTCAGGGACCCAGGGAAAAATGGGAAGGGAGAGCAGAAGAGCAACACTAATAGATCCTTGGGGATCAACTAGTAATCCTATGGATTGCATGTGGGAAGTCTTGAAGAACACTCTCTTACTGCATGTTGGCATTAAAAAAACCCCCAAAGAACCACAAAAACGACAGAAGGAACCAAAGCTCCTAGGTTGAACAGACTCTAGGTAATGTGGTAATGTCAGAGGCAGGGGCAGAACATGGGATCTCCAAAGGTCTTCTCTCTTTCTGGGAAAATTCCTTGTAAAGAGCCACTCTGCACCAAGGTTTGCATTTTATCCATGATGAATCCTGGTCCAATGGCCATGTCTCCTTTCCCCACCACCACTGCTTTGACATCCACAGCCCTGCTTTTTCTTGCAGTCATTTAGTCAAGCCAGGTATTCCAGAGAAAACCGCTCATCAGAAATGCAACATAAAGTGGAAGTGACCCCTGACACTAGCTTAAAATTAGACTCGATGAGCCTACAACCAGGAAACTGTTCCCCCAGCCCCCTTTAAAATGTAACAAATGAAAAACATTTGGTTGCTATTACCGGTGATTATGATAAGCTATGCTAAAATATGAAGTGGGGGAATTTATCTTTATTTCCTGGGATAGCATTGATGAAAAATATGCTGCTCCATCTTGATTTTCAATCACTCGAATGAACTCTGTCATGCATTTATCTTTATTTGGCTTGATGTGTGTAACTGATCCGGGGAGGGAGAGAGGGCAGGGAGAGGGAGGGCAGGATTGGCAATTTAATCTGATGCAGATAAGTTTATTAGCTGCCCTCAGATCTGTTCCTGACTGAACACAACGGACAAGGCTGTGTGTCGGATACCTCATCATAGCCCTTCAGGGAGAAGGCACAGCCTCTGTCGCGGCGTAACCTTCAGCAAATGGTTTACATCAGTTTTCATTACGCTTAAGGCCTCTCTCTAGTAATTTTCTGCCAGAGCCTGGGGGCTGGGTGGGTCCTTCTCTCCACTGGGGCTTTTCCTCTGCAGAATGAAAGCAAAGTCTTGGACAAGAAATGAGGTCAAAGCTAGCATCCCTCCCTGCCTCCCCCTTTCCTGTAGGTGAGATTCAAATAATATCTCTCGGATTTGTTGCACCTAAAGCAGGGTTAGGAGACCAGATTTTGGCAAGATGAGATGGAAGAGGGCTTGGGGCTTTTTTTTTTTTTTTGTGTAGGGCCAAGTTTTTGCAAAGTAGTCTGTAGCACAAGCTGGTCGCTGAATGGCAGTCCCACTGCTTGATGCTGCCCCAGGAACCCAGGGAAGACCTGGCAGAGGTTCTCCTATGGAAAACATGAAGCAGTTTTCTGGGACTAGCACTAAAGCAGAGGCAGCAAGTTCACACTGCCTGACTGCCCAAGAAATCAGTAGCTTTCCTATTGACCTCCATGGGAATGTACTGCAAAGAGTTAATTATATATATATATATACATGCATACATATATATTTATGATTCAGAATTGCTCTTTTTAAGCATTCAGGGGTGAGCATTTTTCAGCTGGTGCAAACTGTGGAAAGTTGTGCTGCGATCCTGAGGGCTATATTGAGTTTCACCAACTAAGAACCTGACCGAGAGCTTTGGGGACTTTGTGGCTGAAAACCCCAGAACCATCAGAAGAATATTACATCTCCAAGCAATTAGCACTCATTGAGCTGTCCTGAAAAACATCTCTTTCTAATAACTCCTGTTGTCTGTGCTGTAAAGGGCTGAGCTGAAATGAGCATGTTTCTCCTGGAGCAAAGGTCGACCCAGTAGAAGAACAGATCTGTTCGGAATTTCCCCCCCACTTCTGTTTCAGTCACTTAACCCAAGTGCATTACAAATTGTAAATCAGCCAGACAGTTCCCTGCCTTCACCTGAGTATATCCTGATGGTCACACTGCTCAAGAAATCCACTCAATTTTCTTTTGTGTTTTTTTTTTTCCCCTTTACAAGAAAAAAAAAAAACAACCAACCCTCTCATGCAGCACAGCTCAATTTAACAGATGTTTGTTCATTTACGACAAAGTCCTGGTTACAAGATGGAGTAACTCGTCTGGTTCTCGAACAAAAGCAACTATATTACCTCGATGCAAAACCCTGCCCAGTCTTGGGAAGAGGAAACATTAGAAATAACAACAGGTGAGACCTGACAGAAAAGACGTAATGGCTCGTTTTGCAGAATGTGTCCGAAACCATTTATTGCTCGTCTCTCTCAGCAGAGAGGAAATTTCAGGAATGATTTCTCTCACTTGTTCTCTTGGTTCCTATTTTTACAGGAGGCGTTTGTATTTCCGCCGTTGGATGTTTGCCCCGTTTGTGCTGGTGCTGCGCAGGAGCTTTTCTTCTCTGGGGTGTGCTTCACCCTCTGTCTTTCAGATCTCTGCTCCCATGCAAAGAGGAAAGAATAGCAGGACAACTTCCATGGACAGACCTGGAAGGAAGCCATCTACATTAAGCAAAGAGACGCTGATGCAAGACGAGATGAATTTGAAGTCACCCCAAGGCTGACCACCTAAGCTGCACGGCCTTTTTAGTAGGACCTGTAGTGATAGGACAAGGGGTAATGGTTTTAAACTGAAAGAGGGTAAATTCAGACTAGAAGCAAGGAAGAAATTTTTTACGCTGAAGGTGGTGAGACACTGGCCCAGGTTGCCCAGAGAGGTGGGAGATGTCCCATCTGTGGAAACATTCAAAGCCAGGTTAGACAGGGCTCTGAGCAACCTGGTCTAGTTGAAGACGTCCTTGCCCATGGCAGGGGATTGGACTGGATGGCCTTTAAAGGTCCCTTCCAACCCAAACTATTCTATCATCCTCATGTAGGAAGATGAGCAGACCTCCCAACTGCGATGCGAAGTGTCTGGCTCTAAATCACAAATTCCCTTTAACCCAAACCACCTGCAGCGGGGTCTAAACTTAACGAGCAAACGCAACATCAGCTGGTTTCCATGAAGTTCTGCACGTGCAGTGGAGATGCTTTCAGCCCCTGCCACGCTGATAGAGGAATTTCAATGGCAATGAACGTTCCTACAGCGAGGACAAACATGTCCGGTGCAGATTAAGGGTGAGGGATTGGGAAAGCAGCATCCCCTTCGGTATCAAGAGCCCTGCTCTGGTTAGTGTTAAATGTCCACCTCGGGTGGAAAGTGCCTGCAAGCAGCCAGGCTCCTCCGGGGAGGGATTTAACGGGTTTTGGTTTCCAGGCAGAGCCCAGAGACTCTCTGGAGTGTGAGCCCCCAGGGAGGAGAAGCAGAGGCTGCGGGGGATAAGGGAGGGCATTAACGCACAGCGATCTCGCAGTGGCCTCTCCAGAGAAGTTATTATCATCTTTTGCAGCGTCGAACCCACAGCAGGTGGATTAACTGGCTACGTGTGTGCTTTTGCTGTTGTTCAGCTTTTCCCCCTGCCCACGCTTGGAGATACGCGTGTGCACAATTGTCCACCTCCTCTAAAAATAAGTAAACCCATTAAAATCAGAGCATAGTTTTTTTCCCTTTTTTCTCCCTCTTTAAGTTACTGGTAAATTCTGTACCTTGGCTGCAATCTCCAGGGATTTAAAACTTGCAGGCTGTTCTTTCTGCTAACTACAACATTTTAAATTGTAGGGGTTTTTTTTTGTTTGATTTGGTTTTTTTCTTTCTTTTTTTTTTCCCTTTTTTTTTTTTTTTTTCCTTTCTCTCTATTTATCAGGGTGTTTTTAAAAGGTTGCATGTATGCCAAGTGCTTCTCAGCAAAACTAACGTCCAGGAGACTTAACCATAGGGATGTGATCCATGCACACAATCAGAGATTTAGCTTGGGATGCCACAAACTCTGAGGGCTTCACCTCCAGAGATGCACATTTGGCACTTGCTTTGTGGCCCAGTGGCCAGGGCTGAAACCCAGGTGCAGGTAGGACAACACACGATGTCTCTCTTCTCCCTGTGCCCCACCTTGTGGTTCTGGAGGGCCAGAAAAGTCTCTTTCTGTGCCCATCAGTGGTGCTTGGGACCTTGCTTCAGGGTTGGCAGGACTTGTTGGCCCCATCTCACAGCACACGGCAGATAAGGTGGAGGAAATCTCCCAGTGTTTCCCCTTGACGTGGTCCATCCACCACAGTGCTGCCATCTGTGGTAGAGAAGAGACAACCTGAGAGGTCCAGCCAGGCACCAACCATCTGGCTGAATTTCAGGAGGTCAAGACAACGTCAAGAAAGGCAACCTCTGTAAAACCACAGTGCTGCAGGTCTTGTGCCCAGCTAAGGTGTCAGGCTGTTTGTTTAAAGTAAAGGGATTGGTGCTTTGGCATCTCCCACTCTCGGCCTGCCCTGACAGCAGCTCTTGCTCTTACCTTCCTGGAGATAAACCCTTTCCAAATGGGCTGTCAACCACCTTGGCCCCACTGAAGCTCTTCATACCTCTTGCCATGGGCTGGGTTGCACATTTTGGGTACAATTTTTGTAAATCAGGACCCCAAATCCCTCATTTCTCTGTGTGCTTTTTCTGCGTGAACTATCAGAGTCGGCAAGAGGCACCTTTGTGTTCTCTGTAGATTTCAGCAGAGGTTGCAAAGCCATCAGAAGTGTCACCAGATGCAACAACTGCAGAGACCAGATAAATTCAGAGGGTTGATAAGGCACATTTCGCTCTTCACAGGAAGCATAAAGAACCCTTGGGGTGGCTTATCTAAAGACGTGCTGAGTCCTTCATCATGTGAAGTCCCTAAATCAAGATTGAATGCCTTTCTAAAAATAGATGTTAGCCCACAAACTAGTTGTGGACTTGGTGCAGGAATTACTGGTGAAATACTTCTGTCCATACTAACAGGACAACAGACTGATGACTGCTGTCATCCCTTAGAGGCATCTGATTTTGGAATATGTAGATGTAGCTGGAGGGAAAGATCAAGGAATATGTAAACACAAATTAGAAAAAGACTAAGTCCCTTTCTTGTGCTATCTATGGTTGTGATCTTTTGGTAGAAATCACAGAACTCCCTGTTGTTTTGGGGTTTGTTTCTCTTTTTACAGGGAATTTGAGAAGGGAAGAAAAATTGACTGCACTTTTCTATACCTTACTTTCTGCAAATAATTGGTTTTTGTTGTTCTTGGAGCATAATGAACATACACCCACCAAAGGCCATTGCACTGCTGGTTGGTCTCAGGGAGCAGGATAGACGGATGGGGACTTCCTCCAAGACGCTCTGGTCCACAAGAACTACGCAGAGCCACAGGCAGGAATTCTTCCCAAAGCCAGGGGGAAAATGTCACCCAAGGGCCTGGCTGCAGCCCAGAAACGGCTGCATGGAAAGGATGTATTGGCCAGTGAGGAATTTGGTTTAGAAAATTATAGGAGGGTTTGAGGCTGGCTCTGAAATGGTGGTGGCAGCCAGTACCCACAGCAGATAGCTCAGAATTATATTACTTATAATTCCTACAAAATGAGCAATCGAAAATTTAAGCCTGGGAATGAGCAAACTTCTGGAATGATGCAACTCAAGGGTTTTGCACCAGATAGTAATTACCCAAATGCACACCTACCTCAGCACCCTCTGTACCTGCTTTTAAGACCAGGCCCTGAGAGGACAACAGACAGACAGACACTGTATGGATTACAGGTGCAAATCAGTGTGATTTGTGGCACATAGAATCATAGAATGGTTTGGGTTGGAAGGGACCTTAAAGATCATTTGGTTCCAACCCCCCTGACATGACTAGAGACACTTCCCACTAGACCAGGTTGCTCAAAGCCCCATCCAGTCTGGCCTTGAACCCCAGCAGGGATGGGGCATCCTCAACTTCTCTTGTTGCACGGGCAATGGCGACATTCCTACCCCTCACCCATTCTTCTTACTTAAAACCAAGCATTTTTCTGGACATTGAAAGACTTACAGTCCCTCCACTTCCTTCCCTCCCCCACCCCTTTAGCAATCGGCTGTTTGATGGATCTGCTCAGTGTTCTATGTGGCAGGGAGAGGATGGACCCTGCTTTTGAAAGCCCCGATAAAACAAGGATGTTTGATTAAGGGGCTAGAAAAGATGCTTCATAGACATAGAGCTGGTATGAAAATTTTCTGAGGTAATTGTAGCAAAACCCCTTGATTTTCCCACCCATACACTCTGGATTTTGGGCAGTTAATGACTTCTGGCTGGTGGTCTTCCAGGAGGAAGAAAGACAGAAGACCAAAGGGAAAGCTAAGGGAGCTCTTGATACCTTTTCAAGCTTTTATCTGAATGACTTGACTTAGAGTGAAGTTGGTGGAAGTTCTCAGCTCTCCTGAAAGGGCAGCCTTCCATCTGCCTGCTGTGCTTATGCCATTTATAATTGGGAAAGGTTTTAATAATGAAGCACCTGTAAACTGTGAAGCAACATGAAAACATTTAAGTCAGCACAAAAAATAGAATTTACTCCAACCATGGCACAACCCTGGTTTTCTAAATAAAACCACAGAATGCTCCACCTCTATCCACAAGAAAACCCTCTGAATCTTGGCACAACCTTCCCAATGAGTCCAGTACTTGAGGCAGAGCCAAACCTTCAGATGGCCCTTATCTTGGCAGCACAGAGCTGCAGGACCGGGCAGCCACGACGCAGGCTTGGATGATGCTGCCAGCAGCAGGGCTGGGTGCCCAAGCCCTCTCCAGGGTGACAGCGATGTGTTTGTACGGTCACTGATCCCAGGAAGCACT
Organism: Calidris pygmaea; assembly: GCA_003697955.1. Taxonomy (NCBI): domain Eukaryota; kingdom Metazoa; phylum Chordata; class Aves; order Charadriiformes; family Scolopacidae; genus Calidris; species Calidris pygmaea. The sequence continues at coordinate 1,246,908 of QJSC01019265.1, forward strand.
GGGATCACTGGGATTACTTCTCCTTGGCCCACTGTGTGGGGGCTTCAATCGAAAATGTTGTTTTCCAGCTGCTTTGGTATTTCTCTCAAACATGGCTCAAGCAAGTGGAAGGGGGGAGATGGGAGGGAAAGAAGGATAAGCCCGAGCTTTTCAGGTCTGAGGTTTCTACATCTTCTTCCTGGAGGCTTTTGTGGGTTGGGTGACTCCCTTCTCAGGTTGGCTTCCTCTTGGAGAAATAAAAGGGAAAGTGGAGGAACTAGGGTGGGTAGGCCTTGAAAGTCTCTGTGATGCAGATGGGACGAGAAGAGGCTTTGTGGTACTTGGTCCCTTCCAGAGCAGCTCCTCCATGACCAGGAGCCATATGGATGGATGCCTGTACCTGGGACACTCCAATACCGAGGCAAAGCAAGAGGCAGATCCAGAGTCCTCATGAGTAGGTGTAGAGATGGAAAAGGAATGTGAGAAACAGAGGCCCTGAGAGAGACCTATGTATGGCAAACTGGGGATAAGCACAGAATTTCTATGTTTTCCAGCCATTCACCAAGCTGCTATGAGCATCTTAGAGCATGTAGAAGACAGTAATGAGCCTACCTTCATGAACATGAGAGGTTTGCACAGGAGAGCTCCATCCCTCCACGGGGAACCTCACTTCAGGCCCCTCATTCTCTGCCTCTTTGCTGACTTACCCCGAATGTGTCCCCAACAGCCAAATTCCACCAGCCCAACTTGCCCAGCCTTTGGGGCTGTGTTGTGAAAGACAACAAGGAGTCAGCACAAGCAGCAAAAAACCTGATTTCTTTTCAGGTTCACAGACGTACGATGTACATCACACTGATATAACCCTTTAGGAAGGAGGGCTTAGCCTGACAACTACCCCATGTGGGTAATTAACACATTACAACCCTGACCCCACGACTGTCTCAGAAACTTACTTGCCTGCAGTTAATTCTTTACCAAGTACAGTCATTAATGCCATTATTTGTCTTTCCTGGAGCGTGTGAACTGAACTGACTGACCTTGCATGGGATACGGGGATTTTAATAGGAAAATCTGCTTAATATTAACACATTTTTCAAGCCCTGCACAGGCCTTGACAAGATTATTTTTAACAGATGACACACGGCTATTTGAAAAGAAGATGAATGTTTTTTTGGCTGCGCAAACCAGAGCAGAAATATCTTGTTTGTGTTAATGGGGGGAACAAAAGAAAAGAAAAGGCTGCTTGGGAAAGGCAAACTGGAAAGTTAACTGAGATACTGTAATTTAGGCACTTCTGTCACCCATGTGCAAGTACTAATCCTGGTGTCAGGGGAGCCTGGGTTTGGCTAATGAGCCAGATCTTCCCTTGCAATGAGTTATGTGGACTTTCCTCTCGGTGTCTGGGAGTCCCCTGAAGCTGGGCTGAGACACCAGCTCCTGGTAAAGATGTTACACATCAACTTCTGGGAGAAAAAGCAAGGAGATACTTTAAATGCAAATTGCAATTCGAAGCAGAAAAAATAAAGGACCGCTTGTTAGGAAGTCATTCAGATGAGACACCTCACCACCTCTGAGGCAAGTTGTGGAGCATCATGGAGAAATATCCAAGCGTTAGCATTATCTTGGCATGATTTGTGCCAAACCCGGGTCAGAAACTGGCACATGATGCTCCCCATCTCTCAGGCTTTGCATGACACAACGTGGACCTGGGGTCTCTGCAACCATGGCCCAGGCAAGCCCTGACTCAGAAAGATAAAAAAAAAGGCTCATACCTAAATGAGAATTAACAGTACCATGAAAACATGATGCTTTCTGTACAGTTTGCAATTTGCTGACATAACAGCAGCAGCTGGCATAGGTACATAGCAGTTGTGAGCTGTAGACACCAGCTGAGAATTAAAAAAAAAAAAAAAAAAAAAAAAAAAAAATGAAAAAAAATGTTGGCAAAGCCACTTAATGTTCACAAGCTGCGGGATGGGTTTTGTGAAAGCTTCTCACCAAGAAATCAGCCCGAGGCATAGGAAATGTCAAGTTGAATTGCTGAAGTGTGGCAAAGTCACATGCGACTTAAAAGAGGTTTGTAATGGAAAGGCAGAACACACTACACGCTGTGTGTTATGCTCCATTGCCAAGGAACAGTCTGAGAGACCTCTGAATTCGGGCTCAAGTGCTGTAGGGCTACAGGGAGCCGTAACATAAAGAAGGGCAGCAGTTTGGCTCCTCCTCTTGTAGCATTGCGTGTGTGATAGATGGAGCAGGGCTAAGAGGGAAAAGATGATGGATTTTCCCAGCCTACCCCAGTAAATCCACCCTTGCACTTACCAGCATCTTCTCAGAGACGTGCAAATTCCTCCAGGTCCCAAAGCTGAGCCTGCACTGCTGTGAGGGAAGGCCCTCTCTGATTTCTCTTGCATTGCCCTTATCTTGGCCCACCTTCCTTCCAGATGAGATTCAAAACCAGAAACACAAAGCTCTGTGAAGCTACCAATGTGATCAGATGCCTGGAGTGCAAAACCTACAAGGAGAGCTTGAGGGACCTGGGCTTATTTAAGGGGGATGGAGGGGAAGTAAAAGCAGCCTCCAGCTACCTGAGGAAAAGTTATAAAGATGGGTAAAACCCAAAACATTTTCTATAGTGGCAAATACAACAGGCAATAGATTGTGCTGCTTTCATGTTTGTATGGATGAGAGTCCTCCAGAGGTCCCCTTCAACCACCATTTCTTGGACTGTGGACATAATACTGGTCTGATTTTGTTCTGTTTTGAAATTTAAGTGAACTTTTATTGAACATGCCTGAGAATTACCCTGTCAAATCAGAAATGGTTTCTCAGCAGACCTTGTTTCTCACTATTTCCCCCGCTATTTATTTCTTTGATTGATTTGATTGAAGTACTTTCACTGCTAAATGACAGTCCTAGAGAAGTAAATTACTGCTGGTTAATAGTAAAGTCAGTGCATTCATTTGAGCATACATCTAGCCAAAAGAGAAGGTAGACAGTGCTGTATTCTTGAGAACCAAAGGCAAGGAGGTCACAGTCTGGCAGGGTATGTTCAGGTGGAGGGGTTCTGGGACCCAAATGGTAACCTATAGGCCTCCAGATTCAGGAGGACCCAAGTGATGAAAAGCCTCCTAAGCCCTGTGTGTTACTTTCCTGGTGGTGAGAGAGAAGGGCACAAACTTGAGTATAGGAAGTTCCACCTAAACACGAGGAGGAACTTCTTTACTGTGGGAGCGGTAGAGCACTGGAACAAGCTGCCCAGAGAGGTGGTGGAGTCACCTCCTCTGGAGACATTCAAAACCTGCCTGGACACGTTCCTGTGCAACCTGCTCTGGGTAGACCCGCTTTGGTTGGGGGAGTTGGACTAGATGATCTCCAGAGATTCCTTCCAACCCCATATGATTCTATGATTCTGTGATTCTAAGGTGAAATTGTCTGAGGTGTCCCGTGGCTGAGCTTTTGGCTGTGTAGCATCCACCCAACAGAAACACAACCACCACAAGCCAAGGACCAGAATTATCTCTGGTTGGGTTTTAACCATCTGGAACTAATCCAGGATGATTAATAGGACTTCACCAGCAGGCCATGGTGAAGGGATGGACTGTGAAGCCCTGAGGTACCACATCCCAGAGCCACAGAGGTAACATGTGCCATTTCTCCTTCTAGTTGACTCCTGCGTGAATGTCCCAGGTGAATTTGTCACCATAGCTTGAAAACGGTGTTTTGCAAATATCTGGCATGGGTGCTCACACTGCAAGAGCAGATAAAAGAGCTGAATTTCTTTTTGTTATTATCCCTGCAAGCCGTCCACACTAAATTATTCCAGAGGAGTGATTCAGTTTTCATGTAGCTTCCCTGCAGCTGTTCGGCTTGGCTGATGGACCCAACCCCTCCTGTGATGTTTTGTCAGATTTCCACCCAGATGGCAAACCTTTTTCTCTTAGGAAACCTGTGAAAACAAAAAAATGAGGTCGCCTTTTATTCTCCAGTTCTTTTGTGCTTCTTAATGTGCAAAAAGGCCATGCCCGGGGCAAAGACCTGTTGCAAAACCTCTGATGGGCAGGGGGCAAAAAAATAAAAGAAAGAGAAGGAAACCACAGACTGAATAAAATCAAAGTGGAATAATCCAAAAATTCCTGAAAATGTTATCAAACTCTTTCCAGTTCAAGCCTGGCATTTACAACTTTGACATGCAAAAGTGACAGGCAAGGCAATTTTGGATACCAAACTGAGGGGCAGAAGAATTACTGTAAATAATTGCTCAGCCTATCCCACCATGGAGAGCGAGGTCAAACACCTAGCCTTTCCCTTTTCTTCTTCTCAGCTGCTTCTTATATTCCCTTGCATCCCTGCCAATCATGCAGAAATGATGAATTTTGAAGCAGCAGGCTCATAAATTCTGAGACTGGCTTAGAAATCATGAGAATTGATGTACTCTGGATTCTTTTCCATTGACTCCTTGGTTTTGGCACATTTAGACACACTCAGGATATATATTCTAGCTTTTTCAACATTCATGAGGGCTAAAATAAACTCTTTTCTTTTTCCTTTTTTTTTTTAAAATTTTTTATTTTCCCCTCAAGGGAGGGAGAAATGAAAGCCTAAGTATTCAGCTCCTGGAACTGGGGCTTTAAGAAAAACAATAAACATCATGACCCACGCAATAAAGTCAAGAGAGTTGGCAACTGTCTGGACATCATGGTTCAAAAGTCGTTGTTCTGCTCTCATTAACTTACGCTATCTAGTGTGGCTTCATTGGAAGGGAAAGAAGGGGAAGGGAAGCTAAATGCAAGGCTCCTTTCCCCTACCATAAGAGTCTTCTCGCTGTGTTCCCAGATGGACTGTTTTGCCTGTGGCTTCTTCTTCTGCCTTGGTTTGGGGTGTTAGAGGTCTCTAGATTACCCTTGTTTGGGAGATGATAGGTCAGTTGTCGTAGATCATGTTCCTCCTCAAGTGTGATGGGTGATATTGGATTGCAGCACTCAAGTTGCTCTTACTCCTCCATCTCTCTTGAAACTTTGCACTTTTCTGTGGCAGGATGACGTCCGTGGTGTGGAAGAAGAATGGATACCACTGGGTTCTGGGCTGAATTGTATCATCTGGGTTAAATAAAACAATACTTCAAAAAGGCACAAGTCACGTTCCCATGGTAGAGCACAGTGAGATTTACATCAGATGACGAGATGGCTCTGCAACACCAAAGGCCCAGAGCCACTCAATATTAACTCGCCTTCACTTCCATGAGTGCATTTGACTTCAGTGGAAATCAAGCGCTGAAATACCTTCCTGGAGGCGGGCCAAAATGCCTATTTTATCATGTTCCCCTCTCGCTTGTCCCTGTAGAACTATAGGATTGCCTGGGGGCTGGGGGGTCAGACAACGTATTTTCTTGTCACTGATGAAAAAGGAAATTATTTTAACTGGGCATAGAGAAAAAGAAAACTCTTTTCTCCCTGCGGTAACAATAAAAAGTTCTCAGGCATTTCCTCACTGATACTCCAGCATCAAGCAAACATCGGTGGGGCTCCGTGGGTTCATAACCCGACACAGCATTTGGCGTCACGCAGGTTCTGTGGATCTCTTCCAGGTTTTTGCTACCACAGAGTCAGATCCCCGACCCAGCTGCAAGGATGGTGATTAAGGAAACGATTTCCTAAAAGAGAATATACGTTTTACACCTTCCTTGCTATAACTTAGCAGATCAACTAATTCCCCTGCCTGGTTCTTGTGCGTTGCTGGTCATACATGCCTTTTACCAGCTGGTACATAAGTAGCTGATCAATGTACATTCTCGTTACTTGAACTAATGTTTCTTTATGCAATGAGGGTCCCTAATATGTTGCATGTGGTTTCCATTTGGGGCTTTTTGGGATCTTTTCCAGGAAGTTTCAGGTCATTACCTCAAACCTTCCTCAGCTGAAAAAGGATTGAGGTAATAACCCACAATATCCTGGAGGAGGGGGGGGGGAAAGAAAGAAAAAGAGAGAAAGAAAAATTTCTATAATGCATTGAGGACAAGAGAATGAAAATTGCATGCAGGATAGATAGAAGGAATGTGGCCTTTGGCTTTCCAGCAAAGGTGTCATAAAATGTGCTGTATTGAAGCAATATGTCAAAATGCAAGATATTGGGCAGGGAAAGCACAAAACCGAACCTCTGGGACCGCCGTAAAGTGGTGGGCCTGATCCTCAGCCCCTGATCGACTTTCACCTCGCAGAGCTGAATGTTAATTAATTAAGAGGTTTCATTGGAATAATGGCTGGCTTTTTAGGATGAAAGAGAAACAAAAACTGCTGCGTGCTAAGAAACCCCCTAAAAACTTCCAGCGTGATGGGGGTGGCTCAAAAAGATCATAAGGAATCACTACCAAAGGAAAGTCAGTTTTAAGTGTTACTTACCCAACCTTTTTCTCCGTCTCAGCCGACACTATACCTCACTCTGTTATTCACTCCTTTTTCCTCTCCCCATCCGAAAACTGCCTTGGCTACAGAAATTACCATTTACATCCACTTTGTGTTTTCTGGTCGGGAGCCAGCTCTCCACCGACCAAGCTAACTGACCCCAGGCTTCAGCCAAAACCATTCAGCACCTCCAGCCCTTTTCAAGGAGGGGAAAGGACTGCCTTGCAGGGCCCCAGGAGAGGAGGGCGGTTGTATTTATAGCCCCAACACAGGCAAATGACTTTAAAAGTCAGCTCGTCCAAAGTACTGAGTGCTGCCTGCTCCTCCAGGGTTACGGGTGCTCAGGAGTTTTAATGACCAATGGAGGGTGTCTCAGATGCCCCGGGTATTTTGTGAAGATTTACCTCCAAAATTATCTTCAAAGTTCTTTCAGGTGAGATCTGAAATGACCCATTCAAAATGGTTGAGGATAAAGCCTCCCTGAATGGAAAAGTCTTCGTGACACTCAGGGTGGAAAAGGTCATAACAAAGCAGCTTGGGAAGGGGCTGAAACTACCGACTCTGCTAAATGATGGATGGAGCTATTCTTTTTTGTTGCTTTGTTTTCTTGTTGCTCGCCTGATGGGTGAAAATGGTTTCCTTTATTTCAAAGGATTGGTTCAGATGAGTTGATGTTGAGGGACATGACAGAGACGCTAAGTCTTCCCCAATTCATCCACAGCTGGCATTCTCCAAATCTTCATTAAAGCATTAAAACAACATGTAAACCACGTCCCTCAGAGCTACATCTACCTGTCTTTTAAATACCTCTAGGTATGGCCACTCAGCCACTTCCCTGGGCAGCCTGTTCCAATGCTTGACAACCATTTCAGTGAAGAAATTTTTCCTAATATCCAATCTAAACCTCCCATTGCACGGCTTGAGGACACTACCTCTTGTCCTATCACCATTACTTGGGAGCAGAGAACAACCTCCATGAAGATGCAACCTCCTTTCAGGTAGTTGGACTTAATGATCTTAAAGGTCTCTTCCAACCATAACAATGTTACAATTCTATGTCCATGTCAACAGATAGAGGGACCAATTTTTACCCTGCAAGTCTCTGACTTCCAAAACCTCAAGGTGACTCTGGGTATCTACATCTGAAGACTTTCTGGAGACCTTGTTTTCGGAAGGTGTTAAATAACCAATCTTAGAAGCAGGTCCCTCATTACCTACTCCCTCCCTCAACAAAATCAGTCAAAATTCCGTTTGAAACCCTTTGCCTTTGTTTTTGTGAAGCAAAAGTTCACATAGAGACCAGCACTGTTGTCTCCTCTGTGGCTCTGAAGTGGTGAACTCTAAAGCACTAGGGTTCTTCACACTGCTAAACGTTTACAAAGATGCCTCTCCCTTTTCCAGTCCTAGTCCACGCCATCTTTACAGCTAATATATTTTTCTTAACACCCACAAATAACTGATATAACATTCCTGTACATCAAGGACCAACATCTTAGAGATTTCAAAAACTTGAGACAGAAGACAGTGTTTTGTATCCAAGGGCAGCACGCGTTTTCCTTCCATTTCTCATTCCTCCTGTATTTCAAGGCACTGGTGTCATCACCTGCCAGTACTATCCAGCACAGCCATCCAAAAAATGATGAGCCCACTCCAGGAAGTAATGAAATCAACACAGGATTCAGGAGGTGTTTCTGGGATGAGACACATCTTGGTTTTCCTTTGTCTTCTGGCTTCTAAAAAACATCAATGGATTACAGGATGTGATTTTGTACGTCTGCCATTTTGACTGCTTGGACATCTCCGTTTCTGTTTGAGTGATGAGTGATTCCCACAACTAGTCACATTGATGACACCTCCAGAAGATACTTTTCTTGACAGAAAATCTTTTAAATCACTCCTTGCTTTCCATTTAAGACTCCTTTCCCCAGAAATGAAGGTCTGTATTCTCTTTAAATGCAGGATGGGATTTCAGGACACCTCTCCGCTTGCTCATCCTGGGCTTCAGAAGCACTACAGAACAGCACTAAATTCACACATAAAAAAATTCTGAAAACAGCTAAAATCATTTCCCAGATTGAGTACTGTGCTTTGTAGATTTGAAAAAAAGAATATTTTGAGGGTGTGGGATATTCCATATTTTGGAGCAAAAGGAGAAGATTTTTCTGTTGTATGCTTCCTGCTTTTAGGAAAAAAAAAAGAAAAGAAAAAGACAAAAAAGCGCCTCTATCTCTGTTTGTGGACCCTTTCAGCAATCCTAATCAAATCCACACGCTTTGGACTAATATCCAAAACCAGAAACACGCCAAAAAGCCTGCAGACAGACCAGTTTTAGATTAATAAACAGTTTTAGATCATAGTGTAACTCCAGGAGGGACTATTAGCTCATCTGACCTGTATATTGCAGGCTATTTAATGTTACCCAGTTACCTGTATTTTAAGCCCAATAATTTGTGTTTGACAGCAGCTCATCCTGAGTAAAGAAACCTGTAGTCTGTTTCCAAAGACACAAGAGAGATCTTCCACTTCCTTTGGTGTCTTTTCCCAGCACTAACCGCACTTACTTCCACACGTCCATGCTTTATAATCTGAATTTATCATGCATTGTCTGTGAGACATCTGCTCACATCAGCTTTGCTCTTTCTCCATTGCATGAGGGCCCCTGGCAACTTTTATCCTCCTCTACAAGATACCTTACATGGCAATCAAGTCACACTTTGATTTGTCTCTTGATGGCTAAGCAGGCTGAATATCTACCTTTCTCACTGTAAGATATTTCCCTTTTCTCTTACTCCTTCAGCATCAAAAGCCTAAATTCTCTGCTAACTTCAACCACCCCTAGGAGTCAGGCATCTACGCCCCACGACTTGTCCTGGTCCTTTTTGGACAACGGGTTCATCTCCAAATGGGATGATTTTTGTTTGCTGTGGGTGTCCTACCTTTAGTTGTGCAGGACAAAGTGTTTCCCTGCTATTTGACTAATGTCTGCTTGGATAAATGCCGCTCCTGAGGCTTGGAGAAATGCCCTGTGGGCCTGAAAAAAACAGGTGACGAACAAAATGTTTTGTAGTGAGAGATTCAAACCATTGATCTGCTCAGATAACTAACACTAACTCTGGCAACGATCCTACAAATTTGGTGCTCGAGAAAGAAAACCCTGCAAAGCTCAAACAAGTACTCTCCCCACCCTTTGCGGAGATGACTTTCTCACCAGCACCTTTCCGGTTTCTTAGCTAGAAAGGACCAAAGCTTTACCTTTCTCTTCCTTCTGAATCACATGTTATAACAGTTACTTCAAAAGTGGTTATATGAATAATGTTCAAAAAAGAAGGAAATAATTTATACTTTCTTCCAATCCTTCACCCTTCTTCTTTCTTCTCTGCATTGTTCTCCAACTTGTTTGACAGACAACAGATTTGAAAGAAGGCACCACAAAGGCTCACACTCCTTCTGTTGAAGTCCCAGGACATCTTCAGGGAAACAAAACCAGCCCTGAACCCAATATAACTGGAACCACAACCCCCAGAAGTGCCTCACTGTGGCCTAGTCGGACCTTTCCTTATGAACAAGGCAGTTTTGAGATGAGATCATGTTTGAGGACAAGTGTGAGCATAAAGGGGTGACTGCATAAAGGAATGACTTCTTGACCAGGAAGGTCTTTGTGAAGAGAAGCATTGGAAGGCCACAACCTCCCAATGAACCTCTCCAGCATTAAGGCCCAAACCTCATGTGCTGAGAGCTACCCAGAGGTTTTGGTGCATCAACAAGAGTCACCTGCTGACATCTAACAGCCTGTATAAAACCAAGGTGGAGACATGAAGCTTTCCAAACTCATGTTCCTGAAAAACGTGCCTTCTGGAATATTCCCAGTACGTGACTCTCAAGGAGTATCATTCTTCAATCTTTCCTTTGCAAGCTCAGACCTCTGTAAGGAGACCCCCGAAGCCTATTCAAGATCCCCCCACATGGAGAGGACCTATCCATCTGCCTTCACTCATCTTAAAATTTTCTTAAACAATGTGTTTCCCTTAGCGGTCTGTGTAGCACAGTATTATTTCCTTCTTCATGTGTTTCTGTTCTTTCCCTGGTGTATCTCTTTATTTGTTTATTGAATTATCCTTTGAACTTGCTTCTGCTTCTTTTCAGAGACCTCCAAATTATTCTTCCTATGCTAATCTTCACCTTCCTTTCAGGCCCCATATTGGCCTGTGCTGCCCTTTAATCCTACTGAGGCTTAACAACGATGAATTTAAATTGCAAACTCTTCCAACTATTTCTGGTTTTCTGCAGTAAAATTCTCTGTGCATTCTAAGATCACAATCACTATTCCTCTGGGCGTTTTACGTTCCCTCTGAGTCAGCTGAGCAGAGGTCAAGAACATTTAGTATTGCCTCTTCCAACATTTCATTCCTCCCGTGCCTTGCAAATCCAGCAGTGTTGTGATTCTTCTTTGTCTAAGATGGTTTACGTTCAGATCCTTCCTTTTGCTCTTATCTACAGCTTTGGACCAGACCTTGGCTTCCACCCAAGTGGCACCATGCACAACTGCTTCTACTTCTCCACACCTTTGCTAGCATTCAGCACCCTCTCTTGCTCTCTCCTGAGTTTCAATTGATTTGAGTTATTCAACTTTCAGTCTCCTCTTATACTTCCTGTCATCTGAGTGCCATTTTCTTTTATGACTGCAGTCTCAAAGGAGACTAGAAATAGGCCATAAACCATCATTTTTGGCACTTTGGTGGTTCCTTCAGTCCAAGTCCTTGGCAAACAATAAATTTAGCTTCAGCACGAATGTCCTGTCCACTTACGTCAAGTAGAGTTGCTGCAACATGAACTGACTTTCTGCTGTGGGTATTTCAACCGTATGTGCTATGACAGGAGCTGGCAGAAGCTATTCTATCGGTTAATATTTATACTGCTGCATTGGTCCGAAGTCTCTGTTAGGACCCCATCCCAGGGATGTTTTGCAAACTTGGGCTGATCTGAAGCCTGTTGAGTCTTCCAGTGACACCCAGCGCCAGTTCCACAGATGCTGTGAAGCACAATGACAGAGCTGGGGTGGGATGCACTGGTACAGGTGCCTTTTCATTCACGAGTCACTAACTTTCATTTACACAAGAGTAAGAATATTTAGCAAATAACATCTCATCCAGTGTGGTACTTTGTTCTTGAAGGTCACACAATCACAGAATGATATGGGGTTGGAAGGGACCTCTGGAGATCATCTAGTCCAACCCCCCTGCCAGAGCAGGTTGCACAGGAACATGTCCAGGTGGGTTTTGAATGTCTCCAGAAAAGGAGACTCCACCACCTCTCTGGGCAGCCTCTTCCGGGGCTCTGCCACCCTCAAAGTGAAGAAGTTCCTCCTTATGGTTAGGTGGAACTTCTTCTGTTCAAGTTTGTGCCCATTTCCTCTTGTCCTGACCCTGGGCACCACTGAAAAAGGACTGGCCCCATCCTCCTGACACCCACCCTTTAAGGATTTATAGGTGTTGATCAGATCCCCCCTCAGTCTTCTCTTCTCCAGACTAAAAAGCCCCAAGTCCCTCAGCCTTTCAAGATCACTTGTTTTAAGTCTTGATTCATCCATGAACATCACAATATCAGCTTAGGGTAAGAACTGCTGGATTTGGTAACCCAACAGGGGTGAGATTGCTGCCCTGTCCTTGTTTTCCCCACACCCTGCACCCACACATCTACCCAGTACATATGTACATATATATATATGTACATATTACATATGCATGTAAACACGTCTGGCCACACAGATCAACACAGATGGAAAAGACAGCAGTCACACAACAGAAATTGTGCCAATGGCCTCATCTTCTGTAGCTGAAGAAGGTGAAAGCCCTTTGGTGGAAAGTATACACATATATATGCACGTTTACTGGCCGTAGGCAATCAGTAGCTGCCCCTGTTGCCCCAGGCACAGATACACATGTATGGTCAATGATTTGAACCCATCATCTTACTAGCATCTGACCACCAGACCTGAGGTTCTCCCTAATCTGGCTTGGATCCCCAGTTCAATCCAGCAGCCAACTTGCAGATGACCTGGTCTCTCCAGTATGTGGTCCAGCATTTTTGGCCACTCCAATCATGGGGTCCCAAGCCTGTCCTCCCTTTCTCTACCTTTGGTCTTTACCTTAAACATTGTGTAAAACTCACACAACCCCTAAGTGCTTTATCCTTGGCATCTCATGAGTCCTACCCTGTAGGCGTGAACTTCCCTCAGTCTGCAAGGTGGCCCTGTGTCTTCTTTCTCAGAGGTTTCACATCAGGACCATGAATTTCGCAACAGGAACATGGGCTGGTCCTCCTCCTTTCATAATCGTGAGTAGCAAACAGCCAGGGTTGCTCTGATGAGGGTTCTGAGGTTCCTCCATCCATAATGGTTCATCTGCTCCTCTGATCTTACAAAGACAAACTTTTAATTGCACAATCTAACAGAGATGAATGTGACAGGCATGTTGGCCACTGGTGGACCATGCAGAAGCTCATGGGGGTGGGCAGACAGCAGGAAATACCTACCTATGTGGGACAGTTTAACACAGTGAGGACTGCAAGGTCATCTTTGGAAGCATAGCTCTGGGTACAATTTGCAGCCAGCACTCTCCTCATCCTGCTGTCAGTGGTGCCAATCTCCTTTGCATGTCTGGCAATCAAATTGACATAAATGAGATTTCTACACACAAAATAAACTGAGCCATAGATCCTCACTGTTGACAAAAAAAAAAAAAAGCCGCACAAACAAAGCAACAAGTCAAGGGAAAGAATTGTCTGGAACATCAGATGGATCTTAGTCTTCCCTTGAAACTACAATTTCCAGCCTTGGAAAAATACAACAGAAACAGAAAAATTCCTCTAACCTTTGCAAAAATATGTTCCCTTTTGCCAGTAAAAGCCATTCCTTCACAGCACCATTTGGATAATTTGCCTCTACATCTTGTTCATCTGTCACCTCATAGGCTTCAGATTTTTTTGTGTTTTCATCACTGGTCTGTATATAAGAAAATGAGTGGGGGGAAAAAAAGGAGGCACAGATTTTGGCAGGAATCCCTGCCTGGAATGAATATAAAACTTTGTTTTATTTAAGCGATCTGGTTGTGTGTGTGTGTGAGAGAGAGAGAGAGGGGAGAAAGAGTAGGGAAACAAATAAAGATAGTTTTTTTAAAAGTGAGTGTGAAAGAAATTCCCCAGAGAGACAAATAAAGGACTTTTTTATTGCTAATAACACATGTTCTGGTATGTGCTTTGCACATTGTTAACCCACCTTGAAACCGGTGGGTTTAGTTGTTGTTGGTTTAGGTTTGGTGGGATTTTTTTAAAAAAATCTTTCTTCTGGCTTTTGGATTGTTGCAGTGAGGGGAAAAAATAATTAAACAAAAAAACCAACAAAAACACACACACAACAAAACCCAATATTTCCTCTTATTTGGAAACCCTGAAGGACGAGGGGGTGATTTCATTCCTTCCCCTCGTTATATTACTAAATCTCCCCGATGGACTGGGGTGGCTTTACGCCGGCTGATGCATGTGCATTTGGGCTAGACGACGAGGACGGATGGTTTCAGCAGCTGTCATCTCGGTGGTTGCTGTTTGCTTGACCTGGGTGGATCTGATCTCCAAGAGCAAAGCAGAATGGAATTTTGTGAAAAAGGGGAATAAAATTGCAAAGGAAATAAAAGGGAAAGGTCAAATGCATTCTGGCTTTCACTCTGCTCCCCACTCGTGTCTACCAACAGATAGTACAGGACGTGCCAGTTCGAGACAGGAACGTACATAAACCTACACTTTGAGCACGCCCTGGATCAAGGAAGGACCAGAGCACGTGGCTAAATGTTTTCCTCAACATGGCCCAAATGCTTGTGACCTATTTTGAGCCAGGTGTTCTGGGGTGTGATCACGTAGTCCCTGTGTGGGATTGTGGTGAGCTGAGGGCCCTCACGTGCAGTCCAAATGGAGCTCCAATATTAAAAAAGAAAGAAATTAAAACACCGCCTCTTTCCTCTTGGTAGGATTTTCAGCATTACAGTTCTGAACAGTGACTCTCTGTACAGATTGAAGGTTAAATTGTAAAAGAAAAGTTTCTTGTATTAGAGTTCTTCACTTTTTTTAGGGTACAGTCTCTGAAGAAGACATTACCAATCCCTTCCCATAAGTCAGGTCTTCACTCAAAGCATCTCTCACCAAGAACCTCTGCATCTCCCAGAGCACAGTCAGGCTGTAAATCTGGCATTCATTCCCATCTCCCTTGTTCCATGGCCACGTCCTTTTCTGACACACTGGGAGCAGAGCATCCAGACTTCTCTCACTGGTGGTGACCCCAGGTGTCAAATCCAGGTACCAGCCCACTCTGTCCTCTGCTGACCATCTCCTTGTTGGACATATCAAACTGAAAGAGACTAGACTTAGATTAGATGTCAGGAAGAAAATTTTCATTCTGAGGGTGGTGAGACACTGACCCAGGTCTCCCAGAGAATCTGTGGATGCCCATTCCTGGAGGTGTTCAAGGCCAGGTTGGATGGCACTTTGAGCAGCCTGGTCGAGTGGGAGGTGTCCCTGCCCAGGGCAGGGGGTTGGAACTGCATGATCTTTAAGGTCCCTTCCAACCCAAACCCTTCCATGATTCTATGATACAGTTGCCTCCATAGAATCTATACAGTCCCAGAGTGGGACCTGCTTGCACCCATCCTGGGAGCAGCTCCTGTCACCTTTTTGCCAGGACTGAGCATATCAAGTCTTACATAGAAGAATGCGGCCTCCCGTGTTCTGCTCCACACTCTCTGGAGCTGCTTGGCAGCAGGGTGAGTAGTGTGCCAGACTGGAGGCAGTGTCCTGGTTTGGACAAGACAAAACTGTTCTTATCTCTTTACCCTATACTACTTCACATCCTCCAGTCCCACTTTTCCCAGGTCCATGGGGATTTCCCCGAGCAGGAGCTGCCAAACCAAGACGGTGTCTCTGTGATGATGACAAACATCTGGGAGAACACTAAGGGAAGAGGCTGCCAAATTCTCCCTCTTGGGATTTGAGCAAGACTTGGCCTTCTCCCTACCACAACCCAGAGCTTTCTCTGGGCGGTGAAAGTAACAGCAGACATTCTGACAGGGCTCTGTCCTTCCTTTCCCCAGAGGTACCCAAACACTCAACACTCTGCTCTCTGGTTGAGGCTGAAATCACAGAAAAACTGAGCCCAGAGGTATACAGGTCTTGTATAGACCACTGCCAACCTGGGCTGCATGAAGAACGGTGACACTGATGTGTTGCATAGAGGGTCCCCATCCAGAGATACTGTATCCCCAGCTGCAGCCAAGAAGAAGACCCCGTCCCACCATGTCTCTCAACCCCCAACCTGAGACATTGTTGTCTCACATGCTGGACGTGGAGTTACCAATGAATTTTAGGATATAGGAACACAAGGCAGAATGGAACTTCTCCCCAAGAAGGAAAGCGGATGGCCATCAGCCTCTCAGCTCAGGTCTCCATATCACACAACATGACACCAAAGGGGACATGGTATAACCTCTCTCCCACTTTGCACAACCAGGTTTTCTAACATAAGAAGGGCACAGCAAAGAGCATTTGAGCCAAAGGAAAGTTGTGGGGGCTGATTTGCTGTTGAGTGGACCAGAAACAGTGACTATTTTCACTTTGATGGTCCTCATTCTTGCTTTCATTCTTCTCTGGAGACACCTCTGTCAGTTAAGACTTCTGTTGCACGCACCAATGAACACATTTTTGTGGGCATCACCTTTCACCCTCCCATCAAATACCATGCCATAAAGGTACCAAGAGCTACAAGCAGGCAGAGAAGAATTAAACCTAACCTCATACCAAACAGCGCAGTCCTTGAGCTGAAGAAGGGACTTCACTTAACTGGGCTGTTCCTCAGCCATTCATCTGCAAGGGGATTTCTCACCAATCCCTAACCTGGTGGCTTGTTCTGGGGCCTGAGTGATTACTTGTGGCATTTTGCCCACTGAGCTGTTTGCAAATGACTTTTCTGGAGAGGCAAAAGTCAGAGAGAAAAATCATTCGTCTCCATTGCTCAGCAAGAAAAGCCAGACATGATCAATGGAGAAACCTCTGCCACGTTTTGTCAGGCTGCCTGGGGCTCAGCAGCCCCAGAGGATGCAGCACAGCTACTGTCTTGCTATGCCTTCATTTTCTTCCTCCAGTCAAAGGCAGACAAAACACAGGGCTTTGCAAGCTGACAGACAGCCAAAAGTGCTGCTTCTTCAACTCTTGGAAAAGTCTCTTTTTAAAGCAAAAGCCGTAGGTTAACCTTAGAAATTGTTAAACACTTCCAAAAACCCCAATACGTCCAGACCCCAGACTTTGATGAGGTTTTTTAACAGTCATTTCACTTTTTACCCAGCTTTAGACCTGATCTGCCTCAAAACTTTGTTGTTTTGAGGTCTGGAGGTCGCTGTTTTCTGCCCTCCCAAGAGAAAATCAGGGAACCTCTCTGTTTTGGTGGATTCCTCATCTCAGCATTGGGCAAATTGTACCAATGGGCCACAGATTATAGAATCATAAAATCACAGAATGGTTTGGGTTGGAAGGGACCTTCAAAGATCATCTAGTCCAATCTTCCTGCCATGGGCAGAGACATCTTCCACTAGACTAGGTTGCTCAAAGCCCCGTCCGCCTTGGCCTTGGCTTTTGTCAGCAATGGTCACCCGTGTCTCAGGATTAGCCCTTCTCTACCCTACCACACCTTTCTAATGCTGAAAGGGGACAGAGTTTACCACAGCAAACCAAGTTATTTTTCATCTTTGTGAAGTGTCCATGTCGTTTTTCACTTGTCCCAGCTGAAAAATGAAGTGAGGTAACTCAAGGCATGTGTTTTAAGCTACAAATAGGTGCTGCAGTAATGCAACTCCTTCCCCATTGCCACATGGGACACCCCTAAGGGAGTTCTTCCTTAACTGTGGCTTGCATCGCTTGACAGAGGGCCTCTTCTCTTTGCAGTCAGGAGCTTTAACTCATCGCTGCCTGAACCAGAATTTTCTGGTTTGGTACATAAATCGAAGCCAAAATGTCACTTGTCCCTTTCTTAAGATCTCACCTGCAGCTCCTCACTGTGATCCCACAGAAGAGGCAAATATAATGTTCTTCTAGTAGGGAGGAAACTGAAGCAGAAAAGGTAAAGAAAAACCTAAACAAATTCTTGGAAATGCTCACTGGTACTCAGTTCCTATTATTTCATTGCAGAGATGCCAAAACAAATGAAACCTGCTGGTTACTCAGTTCCTTTGAAGTTCAAGCCATGTCATTGTGGGGGCCTACATCTTAAGCTGCCAGCCCTGAACATTTTTGCTTCAGAGACATATCCATGGCTGAACAGGGAACTGTCGGAGCTAGCAGGAGCTCCTGACTCCCAGCACGATGATGTACAGATCAGTGCATCCTGCATCTCTTCTCCAGCCAAAGCAGCACACTCCCACCTCCCTCCCGGCTTGTCCACCCTTTGCAAGGCATCAGGAATCGCTTGTAAAGCTGAAATTCTTGCATCTGGCCTCACCTAACCTGGCTGACACCCATTGGACTGGAGCACTGACTCCCACACGTACATTTATGGCTGGAAAGACAACTTTTCTAACCGTCTCCAGTGAAGACGCTGGTGAAAGCGAAACTGAATACAAAGCAGATGCTGATCATAACCAAGTGTCCCCCAGACGATATTATCTCATTTCACAGCCAGTAGCTTTTATTTGTTGGTGATGCTCCGGTATTCTTCTCTTTTCCTTCCTTTTCCCTGTAGATCCATAGCCATGTCTTGTCCCTGTTTTCTCTTAGATGGAAGCCAGTTACCTGACTTTAGACATGAAACACAAATTTCCATCCTCACCTTTCCCCCATTCCTGCTCCTTGCCTGTAGCAATCCTCCAGCAGTTTGGCTACTGAACTTTTTTATCTCATCTCCTTACACCACTAAGGTGACAATGACACTCCTATCACTAACTCCACCACCATGAAAAACATGGATGAACGTCTCAAGGACAGTAGTGTAGAACTTTAGAAACTCATTCAGCAAATAGAGGGAAAATTTGTGGTGTGTATCAGTGACTTCATTTCTTTAAGGTGAATTTGGCAAGGTTTTAAGGCTACTTACCTGGGCATTTGAACTCTGGCTTTTTTTCCTCTCTTCATGTCTCCCAGGTATAGATATCACCTCATAAACATCTCACACCACTGCAAGTTTTGTTTTCATACAGCAAAACACCCAGAAGACACGTGTGACCTCACACCTCAATTTCTGCAGGGATATTCATGCAATCAAGTTCTCATGTAGAATGAAGCAGACATCAGGAGAGCACTTAATGAAGTGCACCCGATATACCATCTCAAAGGAAACCCACCTGACCATCTTTTTATCTTGCCCAGCTAAGTTCCTGGGCTCTGGTCCCTTGGCAGCAGCTGCTGAAATACTGGGAGTTTCCTTGCTGAAGTTTGTCAGCTGGAAACCCATCACCTGGGTCTACAGCGTCTCCAGTCATCACAAATCTTTCTTCTGTGGACAGTCCACATCTGTGGACAAATTTATTGAATGCTGGAGATATCCCACTTGACTTTGGACTTCCCTTTGTCTTATCTGCAAATCCAGTGTCTGCCAAAGGGGCATTTTTGTCCAACAAGGTTGCGGCAATGAGGGTCACACCTTAAAGGTGAAGGCCAGAGGTGTTGACTGAAGAGGAGAAGCAAGAGGTCAGTACCGGGACGTTATCTGTTGCTGACACTGCCTGGCCAAGCCTTGTGCTCAAAACTTCACCTTCATCTACCGGACCTCTGCACTTTCCATAATTACTGATGACTTGCCATTCTTTGCAGCTGATTTGCTGATGATTTCCTCTTGCTCCAAACAATGACAGGAGGAACCAAGTTCACCCTGGATATGTATGGCCCTGAGCCTGCTTCCACCAGAGGCAATCTTGTCCCTCAGGAATTAAAACATGCAGAGGATGCCGGCTGGTGAAAACTGAAAAGATCCCTGGAGAATTCCTCCTGCTTCCCAAGTTTCTTTTTTTTTTTTTTTTTTGCTTTGTTCTTGTTTTTGTCATTAAAGGTACAGTCTCACCGCACACTTGGTCTCCTATAGCTAAGCCTTTCCTCCAGAGCCACATTAAGCTGATCTTGGAGAATCCATCCCGGTGTTTTTTTATGTCTCTCCTTTCTCAGGCTGTAACACGGGAGAGGTGTGTGTGTGGGGGGGAGATTTCCCATCAAAATATCCTCTGTCAAATGCACTTCACATGTAACTTTGCTGACACGAATCAGGGCTGGAAGAATGTCATTGAAGTCAATCCTTTTGTTTGGAAGGGGAAATCCAATAAATTCTCTGGCAGCTGGGCTTGGGCTTCAAGGATGATTTTTTTTCTATATTTGCTTGAAATACCAGCTGCTCTTCCAGCCCCATTCAAGTCCAATAGCAATTTCTTCCTTTTACACCTTCTTCTGTTCCTTTCATGTTTCCTTTTGGAGGAAAAGACAAACAAACAAACAAACAAGCCAAAATCCTTTGGAGTACAACTGACGGACCCAAATTATTTAATTTGGTCTGCAATCCTACTGAAAAAAAGAAGAAAGTTCAAAGAGAAAACAACTAAATTGGCATTGACCCTTATAAATAGCTTATTTGGAGCAAGGCAAATCAAGGTTGGCAGAGACAGGCTCCTTGAAGTTAGCTGAGGGTCTGTCTCACTGATGTCATGTTATTTGTTTTTTAAACAATATGTGGACCGACCACACCAGCACCAGGAGGGCCAGAGGATGGCAGGGGATTAACTGCAAGAAACCAGCCAGGACCACTGATTTACACCCCGCAGCCTTATCTGTGCCCTGCAGGACAGAAAGGTGACACGTGGAGAACCAGCCCAGAGCTCTCAGATTGTTAGAAGGGACAAAATGAATCCCACCCTGCCCCTCGCCCTCCCCCCCCGCACAGAATAACTCATTCTTTAATTACAACACGACAAGAGAAGTGACATAAGCCTATTATTTGATTGTAAGATCCTGTTCCCATCTACACCAGATGCATTTCTTCTGAGACGATTGACTGTTTGTTTCTGCACTCAGCTTTGCCAGCTCCTCTTTGCACCTGGAGTGCTCTTTCATTAGCAGTTTTGAGACTAATTTGGCCGAGTTTTGAAACTTTTCAAAGGGCCAATCTCATGACAAAAGTGTTTTTAATATAGATACCTCCTGGACTATCAATTATAACACAGAAAAAAAACAATAAATGCTTGAAGGAGAATATTCCCTGTGTCACTTTGCAATACTTGTTTTGCATTTTTCAGCTCACAAGGAGTATGCAAGGCTGATCACTACCAGTTTTATGCTGGCCGGTTTCCAGTCACCTTCACTTTCATTTATATTCAATTGCCATGTTGATTTCTACAGTTTCTCATAGGCTGGCTTAGTGAGGCCACAAGCATAAGCTCTGAAATTGCAAACAGTGAAGAAGGAACCACTGATACGCATGAAAAAATAATAGGAATATTATGTATGCCTGGTTTTCCCAGGGCTATAGTGACTTTAGATGGTGCAGAAACTCCTCAGCCCTTCAGTGAACAGCAGTCTTGTGCTCCTCCTGCCATGGGCACTTTTCCCCATCCCATCTCCACCGGCTTTCCAGGGCTGCCACAACCATTTGTGTCATTACAGGGATTGATATTCCTGAAAAATAGCCCAGGAACAGAAGTTTTGGTTTAAATTCAGTTCTGTTACCTGACCTGGTGCAACACCCAGAAGTGCTTGTTGTGGGGCAGGAGGTGGTGAGGTACCTTTCCCCCATGGCAGTGACAGCTTGTGACAGCTCATCATGTTCATTGAAATGTGGCCTTAAAACCTTCCAGGATATGAAGGACTCTATTATCCTTGTTCTGCAGGACAACACAGAGAACGGATCAGGTGATGGTTATTCCATGCAGACCTTTAAACACCAGTTCACGGGGCAGGAAGTCTCTGGTGAGACTTACCTTGCAGTACCACATCCAGCTCTGGAGCCTCCAGCATAAGAAGGACACGGACCTGTTGGAGTAGGTCCAGAAGAGGCCACTGAGATGCTCCAAGGGCTGGAGTCCTTCTGCTGTGAAGACAGGCTGAGAGAGTTGGGGGGGTTCAGCCTGGAGAAGAGAAGGCTCCAGGGAGACCTTATTGTGGCCTTCTAGTAACTAAAGGGGCTACAGGAAAGATGAGGACAAACTTTTTAGCAGGGCCTGTTCTAATAGGACAAGGGGTAATGGCTTCAAACTAAAAGAGGAGAGATTCAGACTAGGTCTAAGGAAGAAATATTTTACACTGAGGGTGGCGAGACACTGGCCCAGGTTGCCCAGAGAGGTGGTAGATGCTCCATCACTGGAAACATTCCAAGTCATGCTCTGAGCAACCTGATCTAGTTGAAGATGTCCCTGCTCATTGCAGGGGAGGCTGGACTCGGTGTCTTTAAAGGTCCCTTCAAACTCAAACCATTCTATGATTTTATGATTCTGGAGATGCTGGGAAAAGAGGCCCTTCCAGAGGGACAATCAGGGGCAACTGGCAAAGAGCTCACATACTCCTTGCAAAGGAGAAATGGATCTGATCTATTCCCAGAAACAGAGAAACTGTCCTAAAAAGGGGTTGCACCTGCCCTGTTCCCAAGAAATATCTTTTCCCCCAAAACCATCTCTGCCTATGGATTTCCTACATGAAGGTGCATGTGTATTGGGGGAATCTGGCAGAAGGAGGTCATAATCATGTAAATAAATGCATAAACACATATAGAGAAAGCACCTCAATAAGAAATATCGTAACAAGTCTCCGTGACCAGAAAGCCTGTGGTGATTCATAGCCGTCACTTCCCTCCCTTGCCCCACTGCCCCCACAATTTGCTGGAGTCCCAGTGGTCATTATTCACCCCAAACAACACAGCTGGATAAACTCAGTGAGCAGACAGGTCTTTCCTATTCCTAATGGGAATCCTGCCTGAACTCTGGCCTGCCTGGGTAGCCCTGGGAGAAATTAGCTGATTAAAAATGTCCAGGGGGAGCTGCGAATGGGAAGAGTTTTATTCTTCTAAAACGCAGTTGGCAATGCACCGTGTTTAGTGAGTTATCACAAGATGCTGCGTGACCAGACTATTTCATTAAGGCATCTCCTTCCTCCGATTCATTGTCTGTCCTGGGTTTTTTATACCCTGAACTGGGGGAAGTGGTGTTTCTCCATCCAGTGTCCCCGGGAAGGTCAGGCTGGGCTAACACAAAGTACTTTCTAGTTTTCAGCTCTAGGACAACATTTGCCTTCCCTTCGCCTCTGAGTACAGTGAGTTTGGTTTTCATGCGTGCTGCCCCCTCTCTCTGCTCAGTCTTTTTTCCCTTTCAGTGCAAAGTATGCACTTAACTCCTAAAATATTAGAGCTAAGATCTGGCATGCTTTGGCCGGCAAGCACTCTTACTGTCACTCCAGGGGAATTCACCGTGGTGAAATCCATCTTACTTGGCTTTCCAGCCCCGCGCCTGCCGATGTCTCCATCTGAGCTGCATACCCCCGCGCTCCCCAGACGTTAGAGTCAAGAGAGGAAAACAGGCACTTCTGAGGTGCAATTCATCTCAGCCCCATGTAGACGTTTCTATTAGGTCAGAACCATGCTCTGTTTCTCTTCACTGACTATAAAGGGAGCCTGGGGTGACTAGCTCGCATGGAGGCCTCTCTCGTGTAGATGCCTATGTTAGGTGAGATTAATTCATTCCTGGAAGCCAGTTTCTGTCAAAGTCAGGCACCCAACTTTATGTCAGAGCTTTCATTTTGGAGCATTACCTGCAAATTTCTTTCTTTGTCCCTGCCTTGCAGAAGCTGCAGAAGGGCTCTGGTAGAGGTTAATCAACCCGCTTTGATAAACCTTGACAGCAAGTGCAGGGTTCTGCACCTGGGACGTGGCCATCCCAGGCACAAATAGAGGTTGGGCAGGGAATGGCTGGAGAGCAGCCCTGAGGAGAAGGACTTGGGAGTGCTCGTGGATGAGAAGCTCAACATGAGCCGGCAATACGTGCTGGCAGCCCAGAAAGCCAACTGCATCCTGGGCTGTATCAAAAGAATTGTGGCCAGCAGGGTGAGGGAGGTGATTCTACCCCTCTACTCTGCTCTGGACCTGTTGGAAAGAGACCAGTGGAGGGCCATGAAGATGATCAGAGGGCTGGAGCACCCCCCCTATGAAGACAGGCTGAGAGAGTTGGGGTTGTTCAGCCTGGAGAAGAGAAGGCTCCAGGGAGACCTTATAGCAGCCTTCCAGTACTTGAAGGGGGGCCTACAGGAGAGATGGAGAGGGACTCTTGGTCAGGGAGAGGAGCCATAGGATGAGGGGGAATGGTTTTAACCTGAAAGAGGGGAGATCGAGATTAGATTACAAATTTTTTACTGTGAGGGTGGTGAGACACTGGCCCAGGTTGCCCAGAGAAGCTGTGGCTGCCCCATTCCTGGAGGGGTTCAAGACGAGGCTGGATGGGGCTTGGAGCAACCTGGTCTGGTGGGAGGTGTCCCTGCCCATGGCAGGGGGGTTGGAACTCGGTGGTTTTTAATATCCCTTCCAACTCTAACCATTCTATGATTCTATGATTTGGTGACTCATCCCTGGAAACATTCCAGGTCAGGTTGGACAGGGCTCTGCGCAACCCAATCTAGTGGAAGATGTCCCTGCTTATTGCAGGGGGTTTGGACTAGATGGCCTTTTAAGGTCCCTTCCAACCCAAACCATTCTATTCTATGACTTGTGGCTAGCGTGGGAGCCCTCTTGAGTCAAGGAAAAGCCATGTTGCGGATGAGTCCTGCAGAAAGCTGCTACATCTCTCAAGCAAATCAGGCCATGCAGAGGCAATGGGCCGATGTTGCTTTGTGTGCATGCATGTTGGATATTCGGTGTCCTCTGCTGAACATGACCTATCACCAGCTCGGTAAAGACAAGGTGTAAATGTTGGCAATGTAGACCATGAAATTCTGGGGTTTTTAATGTAGCTCCAGTGGCCTGCAAAAACCACATGGAAGAACAATGAGAAGACACAGGCAGAGTGAAATCTATAGACACACAGCGCTAAATCAAAACACCACCACGCTGCTAACACAGATGTCAAAACAAAGTATGAGCTCTGGGATTCATCTTTTGCCAGTTCAGTGCAAACAATTTGGCTCACGGAAATTAAGCGAGGAAATCTAGCTTCAAACATGTCCAGAGAATGAGTGGGAATGTGGATGACATCCAGCTCTTTTGAACTTGGTTGATAATCAGAAAACGAGGCTCTGATAGTTGCTGGTTAGCTATGAAGGACAGTGGTACATTGCTCCCTGTGCCGCTCCTGCAGGAGGTCTGACTGGTGCAGTAAAACGGTCTCTTGGTGGTGAAATAGTAAACAAGGGAACAACCATGAAAGGTTCTTTTATGTGAATGTATATTTCATCCTGATCTAGGTCTCTGATACATGCAAACCTTCATGAACTGTGGTATAGGTCATGGAGAGCTGGTGGTGTTCACCAGCACCTCTGCTCAGGAGCCCTCACCTTACCACTCTCACAGTATCACAGAATCACAGAATGATATGGGGTTGGAAGGGACCTCTGGAGATCATCCAGTCCAACCCCCTGCCAAAGCAGGGTCACCCTGCGCAGGTTGCACAAGAACATGTCCAGGCAGGGTTTGAATATCTCCAAGAAGTCCCTCCTCATGTTTAGATTGAACTTCCTAGGTTCAAGTGTGTGCCTGTTACCTCTTGTCCTGTCCCTGGGCACCACTGAAAAAAGCCTGGCCCCATCCTCCTGACACCCACCCTTTAAGTATTTATAGGTGTTGATCAGATCCCCCCTCAGCCTTCTCTTCTCCGGGTTAAAAAGGCCCAAGTCTCTCACCTTTTCCTCATCAGAGAGGTGCTCCAGTCCCCTCATCATCTTCACTTCCGTGCAAGGAGACATATTTAGACTCAGGTGATGCTTCTAGCTACCTAGATACCACATGGCTTTAGCAACATATAGACAAATCCAAGCCAATATATCTAGTAGCACTTATTATTTAAAGTTTGGTTCCACTCTAAGTGGGCTCTTAACTGGGCTAGTTTCTGGTTCGCTGTTGACTTAACATCTATTTTTCCCAGAGTCTCTGCAGTGACAGTTTGCATCCACATGCTAAAACCACCCGTTTGTTGGTTCATCCGTATTACCTCTGAGCCAGACACTTGTCCGTTAGATGCCTGGCCTGAAGCTGAAGTCACAAAAAGCATTTGCACTGACTATCTAAGGTTTTTAGTTTCAGACTTGATCACGGACATCAATGAAACACAATAAATTTTAGGTAGCCCCCTGAAATTGAGCTGGACTAACTTTGTTCACCATAAAGACTTGGAAAAGCCCTCAGGGTGAGACTTACCAGCTGGAGAGTGTGCAGGCATTTAGCACACTCAGCACAGATGGCTTCCTGAGTCAAAAAGACCTCCACTGAGAGAAACCTGCTGCACACCAGCCCTGGCACTGCACAGAGACAAAAGAGGTGCTTCAGGGTTGTGTTTTCCCTTGCTAACTGCAGTCAGGTGTTGCTCACCCAAGGTTAACCATGGACTATTTCCTAGAGTGATGCTGAGTATCCTACAAAGATGAATGGTGGTGACCAAGGACACCAACAGCTAAAGACATATCCCAGAGACAACCTGCATTCCAGTGATCCTGCCAAAATCACTTCATGGCAGCTCAGATAGCAGCTGGCCTCCCTCTTCTGTAGCAGAAAGTCCTACGCTGCTAGTGAAACTGTGGGATAGGTCTTTCATCAATTCAGATCCACTGTCTGCAATTTGATCAGTGTGTTCTGGGACCCCAGAGTAAAAAAAAACTTCTGGATAGAGAGGATTTGTTGGCTGTTACCTATTTCTTCTCATTTCTTTTGACTCCTCAGTCTTCCTGCCCTTCCTATTTTTCATACTGTTCTTCTGGGTCTTCCTCCTTGTCAGAGATCCTGAGCATCCCCTGGGACAATGACTGTAATTTCAGTTCAGGGATAACTTGTGGAGGATTTGAAAAGACAGATGATACTAGAAGGAAGGTCCCAGCTCTTGTGATTGAACACAGCTGTGCCACTGCATTTCTGTACTTTCATGATTTCCTGATCCTCACAGGGAACCACCAAGGCTGATCTAGAGGAGAGGAAGAGCTTGGTTAGGAGATCAGCAGGATTTGGAGATGATGTGGCAGCAGCCTGGTTGGTGACACGCAGTTGGTAACACACGGTCAAGAAAATTGTCATGTTCTGCAGACCGAGAAAGCAGCTAATTTTGCCTCTCTTCTGGCCACCGTTCTTCACGGTGTTTACAAAACACAATCCCTGTTCTAATGCACATGGGCATGGAGAGTTGGGTTCACCCCACCCAACTTCAGCTACTTACTGTGGAAATGGTCACTTGGAGCTGTTGCTGCAGACAGTGGAGAGAAGAGGACACACTCGGAGTTGGTCGTTGGGTCAGTTATTAAAGCCTACTCTGGTATGAGCTGCTGCAGAAAGCAATCAGCACTTTTAGACCCTGCTTCTGGAGAAGATGAATTTTTTCAAAGAATTGTTTTCTTGTCTCAGTTGTCTATAAGGAAACCAACATTTAGTCATCTTAGTCATCCGCCCTTAAGTACAGAGGCGCAGGAGTGTACAGCTCTAGTTAATCCATGAGAAAATGCTGGATGATATAAGGCTCTTTCCACATGGAGGCTTTTTCTCTTAAGGAATGAAAGATAAACCTGGGGCAATCTATTTTGAGGGAACTTCCCAGGGAATCTTGTTGGGTCTTTCTTCTTGTGAATAATTTTTAATCTTGTTTCCAGAAATCTAGGGTGTTTGCCTCTGCTGGTGCTCGTAGACACAGCTCTGGAGAAGCACAGTGAGATTTTAGTCCACTGGTTAGTGAATGATCTGGTTCAACTCCAGAAGGATCATGTTGGCTCTCCTTCCTGGGACATCAGCAGCTGTGTCACTAAGATGAAAGTAACTCATTAAGGCAGAAATTCCCTAGACCTTGATCCTGCTCCCAGTAGTATAAGGGTGTCCAAGCAACGCCTGACAAGGTCCATCAGTGACCTGGATGAGGGGACAGAGTGTATCCTCAGCAAGGAGGGCTGTGCTGCCATCCAGCGAGACTTGGACAGGCTGGAGGGCTGGGCAAGGAAGAACCTCATGAGGTTCAACAGGGAAAAGTGTAGGGTCCTGCACCTGGGGAAGAAAAATGTCAGGCACCAGTACAGGTTAGGGGTGGACCTGCTGGAGGCAACTTCTGAAGAGAAAGATCTAGGGGTCCTGGTGGACAGCAAANGGTGAGGCCACAACTGGAATACTGCGTCCAGTTCTGGGCTCCCCAGTTCAAGAGGGACAGGGAACTACTGGAAAGAGTCCAGCGAAGGGCAACAAAGATGATTCAAGGATTGGAGCATCTCCCTTATGAGGAAAGACTGAGAGAGCTGGGACTCTTTAGTCTGGAGAAGAGAAGGCTGAGGGGAGACCTTATCAATGCTGACAAGTATCTCAAGGGTGGGTTGAAGGAGGAGGGAGCCAGACTCTTTTCAGTGGTTCCCAGTGAGAGGACGAGGGGCAACGGGCACAAGTTGGAACACAAGAGGTTCCACTCAAATATGAGGAAAAACTTCTTCACGGTGAGGGTGACAGAGCCCTGGAACAGGCTGCCCAGGGAGGTTATGAAGTCCCCTTCTCTGGAGATTTTCAAGACCCGCCTGGATGCAGTCCTGAGTAACATGCTCTGACAAGCTCTAGGCAATCCTGCTTTAGCAGGGGAGTTGGACTAGATGATCTCTATGGTCCCTTCCAACTCTAAAAATTCAGTGAAATTCAGTGAAAGAAACCCCCATGTGGATGGAAAGTTCTCTGGGGAAGCCAGGAATATGAGAAAAAGCTTGAAATGGTGCTAGCACAGTCCTGTGGTTAAAAAGCCATTCTAACTTCTGCATCAGGCTTCTTGTGTGAGCCTTGGAGATGTCAATTAGTCTTTCTGTTTCTTAGTTCCCTCTTTGCAAAGTGGAGGGACAGACTCCGTTTACGCAATTGCAGATTCTTCAGGACAAGGACTCTCTTCTTGCTCAA
This sequence comes from Calidris pygmaea, assembly GCA_003697955.1. Taxonomy (NCBI): domain Eukaryota; kingdom Metazoa; phylum Chordata; class Aves; order Charadriiformes; family Scolopacidae; genus Calidris; species Calidris pygmaea. Next base: position 1,275,381 of record QJSC01019265.1, read on the forward strand.
TTAAGTTCAAGCACCACAGAGTCCTGATCTCAGCTCACATTTCTAAACAAAAGTGGCATGTAAAAATCAAGAATTTACATACCCAAATAGAACAACAATTGAGAAATACCTAAGTCTGAATTTACAGAAAACAAGTCTTGCTTCAGATGTGAAAAAAACAATTGCATGCTGCTGCCAGACCTTAGTGCAATACAGAAATAAAGGAGTGGAAGGGAAAACCTGTATTGTAAATCCTTACTGTTTGCATTTTACATTTCTTTGTTCCTTTGCCATTGGCTTGTAAACCAACAAGACATGCAGTAAAAGCTACATTTTCTTTCCTCTAGGCTTTTGAATGCTGCCATTGGGTTTGCAAGGTGGGATAGCAGTAAAGGGAACAGCATGTTTCCCTTGGCAACATGGCATTTTCTTTTCATACTGAATGCAACAGCAGTAAACTGAGTTTAAATCTCTAACCATTAGCTGAATGCTCATTGACGCGAAAGAAGAATCCAGGGAGCTGGCTGTCCTCTTGCTGAAAGTGCACAGACTCCACAGGAATAATTAAAGTCAGAGACTTTGGCTCAAAAGAAGCAGTTGCCCATACAGAACTAGGACCAGATCTACACGAATGGAGCAATCCCATCCCATTGTTGGGACAGTTCAGTCATTGAAGTCAATTCTTGTAAACCTGAACATGAAGAAAATCTCTTTTTTTTTATGATATAATCACTGTGACAGATTCCGTACCAACTCAGTGCCTAGTCCACAACCTTAGAGTCAAAGAAACAAAAAGGACAGGATTTCATCTGCTTGGTGCTTTGCCCCAGACTCATCTCCACACCTTGTGCTCTGTCAGATGTTTTTCAGACCTGGTGTTTTAAGTTCTGACCAAGAGTTTACATCTTCTCCAGGTGAGTTAGTTATTGCCCTCACAGCAGCAGGTGCCCTGAGTCAGCTCTAGTGAGCGAATTCCTGTGTGCTGGCAAACCCAGCCCTCGAGATGTGCAAAGATGCTCCCAATGATGTGAAATCTCCGATGCTGGTTACTGTGGCACGGCAGGCACGTTTGGACAACCCTGCATGGTGGCTGTGTGTCAGCTGCAGAGGAAATAAGCAGTCTCATTGTGCTGAGATGGTTGTGTCCTCCTTCTCTGTTCACCAGTCCTCTGCTTTTTCTCCTTTTCGTAAACCAGCTAGTAATCTTTCTGAGATGAGGACTGCCTTTAGCAGAGAGTATGCAAGGCTCAGCCTATTGGTAGTCACATCCCTGCGTAGGACTGTTTGGTGCTACTGTGACATAAATAATACACTCTTTATTGATAAACAGATAAGAAGTTCCCTAGGTCTTAGTTTGCTGGACTATATCCCAGTTCAGGAATTATCTTACAGGTGATCTCCCCTTCCAATCACATATGGTCCCGCCAGCGACTCCCACAGTTACTTACACATGAAAATAATATTAGAAAAACATTTACTGTAAGCTTTAGCTTAATTTAGTAGAATTTAGCAGCTGGAAATAAAAAGGAGGAGCCAGCACCTTGCAAAGAGCCAGCACTGCACAGACCACCAGCAAGTGCTCCACAGACCTCAGCTTGGAAAGTGATGAGACAGATGGAAGTCATTATTTTGTTTTGAACAAAATACCATCTGGGGCCAACATTTGCTGTCTGTTACTTCTGAGTAAATCCAGAGAAACTCCATCGTGTTCCTTAATAATCAGTCCTGGGACCGATCTTATTAAATATTTTCCTTAATGAACTTGGCAGAAAGAAGCAGGCGCCTGGTCATGAGATCTGCTGATGACACAAGCTTGAGTGACTGTAGTGCTATTGCAGAGGTGGATCAGAATATGATATGGGAAGAGCTGGATGACCTTGAAGGAAGACTGAGTGAGAGAATCGAGTGAATTTTAACAGTAACAGACAGTAAGAGACTTCACTTAGAGACTAAGGTGGAAGTTCATTGGCTGTAGAGGAGAAAAGACCTGAACTATTTTGTCTGAGCACAGTGGTCTTAAAAAGAACAACCAGAGTCATAATGTACCTCAGGGAAGGTGTTTGCAGTAGAGATAGGGAAGGGTTCATACCATTGCACAGAGAGCAGCTGAGACATCATCTAAACTGCTGTAAAGCTCTGGTCACCCAAATTCAGGGAAGATGAGTTGAAAGTTGAAGAAGTGCAAAGGGACCATAGAGTGCACCTCATGAACAGCAGCTAAAGAGCTCAGCTTGTTCAGCTAGAGAAAACAGTTACATTCATCAACTACATCTGTACCAGTAAATGAAACATTCCCAAGATGGTTCTTTGACACTGAGGTCCACCAGGAAGGAATAAACCACATCCAGGCTGGTTATATCCAGTCTGCTGACTGGGTAGTCCATGATCCATGCTGACTTAAGGAACTTATCCTTAATCCTTCGCATTGCTTGAGAATTTCCCAGCTGGCACAGGCTGAACCTTTGCCATTGATGTTCCAGGAACTGCATAGTCGTGACTGAGTGTTCCTGGCAGTGTTTCCATCAGGATGCAAACATCAGCAAAGGAGAAAAGACATTGAAGTTGAAGGAGTAGTTGGTACAAAAAGCAGCAGCTATTACATAGAACTGAGCAAGTTTGGGGTAGAAATTAAAGATAGGGGCTTGCCCTGCTGTATTTAGGTGTGCATCTCTGTACACATCTGCCCCGGAGTGAAGGGGAGCCACACATGGGGTGACTATTTCACTCTAAGGTGGTGTCTAAGCTACACCATCATGACAGTTGCATTGTAGAGCTGCTTACTTCTGTCCTTTGGTGACAAATGCCAAACAGCATTTACACATCTCATGTATAGATATCTGTGCTAGGGGAAAGGAATGTCATTCTAGAAGTTTTTCAGGTATCCATGAAGCAAATTCTAGAGCAGGCTTCCAAGATGTTGGAGCACATGGAGCACATGAAGCACACACGGCCACTTGCCAGCATTTGTCACCTAGAAGAGGACACCATCAACATGAAGAGGACGTCAACACCTAAGCAGCATGGTGTCTGAAACCGAAGGAGAGATCCCCAGACGATGGAAATTGATGTAATCTTTGGAGCTACACTGATTTACAACAGAAGTAATCTTGTTCATCATTGGTTTTGTTAGCACAAAAAATGAATTGGGTTGCTTTTTTAATAACACATTGTCTTGTACCTGAATGTGACTTTCTCCATTCATACTGGGGCTACTCCATTTATTTTAGCAAAACTGCTTGTTGCTGTCACTCACATGGTAAAAAAATTAGTAATCAAAATTATAATAATTAACTCCAAAACTTATTCTTGTCCAGTTAATGCAGTGACAAAATGCAAAATTCCTTGTCCAGTTAATACAGGGGCAAACGAAAGAAATTACTCAAGTCCATGAGCATCCTTTGAGGTTTATAAAGTTGACATTTTTTACCCCTTGCCTGCTTGCACAACGCAGGTGGTGTGTCCCTCCGAAACATGCCTGAGCAGCCAGCCAGATGGATGGGTTCCATCCACCTTCTCTCCAGAGGAGAAATGCCAGTTAGCACATCCATGAGTCACTCAACCAGCTCAGCTCTCTGCCCCAAACACAAAATCTGTTTTTTTCTGGAAAATCTTCGTAATGGACCAGAGAGCTACCAGGTCTGTAAATATATCGAATGACCCTCTCAGCTGGGACATGCGAGCCCCTTGGTAACTGAATCTCCACTTCATATTGCAGGTTGTGGAGAGTGTGAGGCTAAATCACAACAAACAACAGATTCAGATGAAGATTTCCATGAGGGACAGTCTCCTAAATCATGAATTATTGCTTTGCAGCAGTGGTTAAGGGTGCAAGGAAGAATTAGGGAGTCACTGCAGTGGGTACGGCACAAAAACACACAACTTCTCCCCCGTACACGTGTATTTGTATATGGCCACAGGGGTAACAGACACAGCACACGCACACAGATGTATGTGTATCCTTTGATCATCCTGCTTGCTTTTCTCGGAGCTATTCAGCCTCAGCTGCGCTGGGTTTAACTGCAGTCGAGCGCTGATGGCATGCACGTTAAATCCTTGCCTTACAAAGCTGGGGGAAGAAAGAACATTAATAAACGTGCTGATTTCCAAGCTGCACAGCACGACGGTCCTTGTTTTCCAGAGCTGTTTCCTCCTCATTCCAGCAACATCTTGCCTTTCAGACCTATGCCTTAGCTTGAGCCAGCAGACTGATTTTTTTTATCATTTTTTTTTTTTAACAAGTGTTCCCCGTTTATAACTGGGGGACAGGGGAGAGAAAAGAGACGATGATGATGATGATTAGCACATGCACCATGTGCCTCAGAGCAGGAGACAGCAGGGAATATGTGTTTCATGGTGCAGCTTCTTAGTGCAACATGTGCTTCATCTGTCTTTTTCTGACTACAGTTTCTTTCTTCTACTCACTCCTCTGTGCTTTGATGATTTTTTGGTGGATTTTTTGCTTTCCTGCCAACAGTGCTCTGAGAGGTAGGGTTTCCAGCTCTATGGCTCCTGGGCAGTCCTGCCACACGAACTGCTCAATGTCATCAGTGTCTGGGTTATGAAGGCATTTTTCTTTGAGGTAATACAGCCATATGGATTGCCTGAAGACAAGTGGGTTCATTTCCAACTCTGGAGCAGATCCACAGTATGACTTCTGTGGGGCCAAGGGCACCAGAGCTGAAGGTAGGTCTTTGCTGTCAGGTTTGTAGTACCTCCAGGCTTCAAGATTTGTTTAAATGGGACTTTGGAACAGCTGATAACCTTCATACTGAGGCAAGGTGGGAAAAGTCCTGGATTTGCAGATGCACAAAAGGGAGGTTGAAAAGCCGATGACAGACATGCCCATCTTGGACAAGTCCTCCTGGACTCTCTGATTTCCTATAATGAAGTTAGAATCTTCTAGCTTCTGGACTCATGTTTTCTAGAAAATCTGCTACCATGACACTTCCTGATCTGCTCTCCTCATCCCTTCAACTTTGGGAAGCCAACAGGCTTGAAAGCAATAGTCTCTGTCTACAGGGTACTTTGCATGGCTGGGTTGCTCCAGACCTCTGGGCTGTGAAAGCTGCAAGAGCCCCTGGTAGCCGAAAGAACAGGACTGACAAAGTAATGTTTGCGTATTTTTTTAAGGTGTCTTCAGGGTCCCTTTGCATGACAAAGAGAAGGCTCAATGCATTCAAACTTTCCATTAACATAAATTATTTCTCAACACAGCCTATCGGTAAAAAAGCTTTGTGTCTCTCATTTCCCAGGACACCCTTCTTTTTATTTGGTGTTCACCACATGGGAGCCCAAGTGAGAATCTGTGATTATCATTTACCAGAGTTTGGACAACACAGAAAGACTTGATGCTTCCACTCCACCTTGAGAAAACTGCCTTCATATTTGGCTACCCCAGCAGTGGAACAAGAAGACCAGTGCCAAGTGAATACATCATTGCCAAAATATATGGCTGCTGACAAACTATAAGGCTGGAATGAAGATTTCAAAGCCTTGGGCCTGGACCAGGACACTGTGCTGAGATTGTTCAACGTTGGCTAGACAGCTGGGGATGCAGTAAATGGGTATCATGACATAAGCCATCATCCGATGATCTCCAAAACCTCACTGAGGTATTTGTTTACCTCCTCCATCCCTAGGAACATTATTTGTGCTCTGTATTTTAGATGGAGAGTCCCTATTTCAGGGAACTGCTAGAAGCAGGTAGGCTGTTCTGCATTCCTGCAGTCCCAGTGGTCAGACTAACAGGAATGACCGTGCTGGGGTAAGACTAAGTCATCTGGATACTGTGCAGAAAGCTCATGTACACTTACCTGGCACATTGTCCATCTGCAGCTCTTTCTGCACTCTCCAATCAGAGATTCATAGAATGGATTGAGTTCTAAGGGATTTCAAAGATCATCCAGCTCCAACCCCCTGCCCTGGGCAGGGACACGTCCCCCTAGACTGGCTTGCTCAAAACCCTATCCAACCTGGCCTTGGACACCTCCAGGGATGGGGCAGCCACATCTTCTCTGGGCAACCTGGGCCAATGTCTCACCATCCTCGGAGTAAAGAATTTCTTCCTAATACCTCATCTAAATCTCTTCTCTTTCAGTTTAAAACTGTTCCCTCTCATCCTATCACTCCACTCCCTGATCAAGAATTGCTCCCCATCTCTTCTGGAGCCCCTTTAGGGACTGGAAGGGGCTATAAAGTCTCCCTGGAGCCAATCTCCGGTGCAAAACCAAATAAACAAAACCACACCTCAGTATCCTTAGAGTGTGGGCTAGAAAATTGGCAACATCAGTAATAGTGTCTCAGGACCTGACTGGAAAAGATTTTCCTCTCCTGTGGGATTAACACCCTTCGTTGTATGTTACCTGACATATAGTCCAGCAGGTCTTCAGAAGCAGGTTCAGGCTTTCTAGTGCAAGGGACCCGTATCCAACACAAATATACTGAGTGCAAGAGGCAAACAGATGAGTGCTAGAGGGCTACGGTCTTCCCACATGTTCATTTGGACAGTTTAGACACATTTCCATAAACCACAGTCCCCAGAGACATTCCTCTCTGCAAGGGAATGTGCTTGTTAAGCCAGGGGGAGAAAAAGCCATCTTAGAAATGAAACAGGTTGTTCTCCAGCACTTAAAGTGAGGGACAGAGACCGCTAATACAGCCCTAAGTCCAGGTCACACATCTTTTAGTTATCAGACTTGTCTGGAGACCAAGGCTTCAGCTTCTGATCCACTCTAACCTGGGGCCCAGCCCAGGAGCAGATGTGGGCAGAGCCATCTTGGCATCCCTCTACTTAGGACCACTTCAGCAACCAAACCCCAGAAGAAAATGCTCAGTAGGTCTGGGACTGTTCTATCTTCTTGCAGTTGTGCGTGGTCCTTGTATTGGGTCTGGCTGAGAAGGAATTAATTTTCCCCGTAGCAGCCCTCATAGTGCTGTGCTTTGTATCAGTAGCTAGAAAGGCACAGCAGTGTTTTGGCACTGGCTGTTTCTCCAACATTCCCCCTCCCTCATCAGTAGGCTGAGAGTGGGCAAGATCTTGAGAGGGGACATAGCCAGAACAGTTGACCCAAATCGACCAAACTGATCCTTTTCTCTGGGGAAACCCCCCCTGCACTGCTGCATTCGGCTCTGGGGCCTCAGCACAGGAGACATGGACCTGTTGGAGCGGGGCAAGAGGAAGTCATGGAGGTGCTCCAAGGGCTGGAGTCCCTCTGCTGTGAGGACAGGCCGAGAGAGTTGGGGGGGTTCAGCCTGGAGAAGAGAAGGCTCCGGGGAGACCTTATTGTGGCCTTCCAGTACTTGAAGGGGGGCCTGCAGGAAAGATGGGGACAGACTTTTTAGCAGGGCCTGTTGCAATAGGACAAGGGGTAATGGTTTTAAGATAAAAGAGGGGAGATCCAAAGTAGATCTAAGGAAGAAATGTTTTACACTGAGGTGGTAAGACACTGGCCCAGGTTGCCCAGAGAGGTGGAAGAGGGCACATCCCTGGAAACATTCCAGGTCAGGTTGGACGGGGCTCTGGGCAACCTGATCTAGTTGAAAATGTCCCTGCTCATTGCAGGGGGGGTTGGACTAGATGGCCTTTAAAAGTTCCTTCCAACCCAGACCATTTGATGATTCTATGGTATTGCATACCTATCACATCTGCTCAGCAATAAAAGCTAAGAGAAAGGAGGAGGAGGGAGGGCATTCATTACCATGATGTTGTCTTCCAGAGCAACCACTACATGTTCTGAAGCCCTACTTCCTAGACATTACCTGCTGATGGGAAGTAGAGAATAAACTTTTTTTTTTTAATTTAGATTCCACACACGGCCTTTGGTTTGGCTTTATTAAACTGCCTTTACCTTGACCCACAAGCTTTTTAGTTTTTTCCACCTTATTTTCTCCACTGAGAGAGTCCTGATGGGGAGGGGAGTGATAGAGCAGCTTGGTGGGCACCTGGCATCCAGCCGAGGTCAACCCACCGCAACCCCACAATACATTGTTGACCTTAAGCATAAAGAGAACAAAAAACAGCCTGATGTTTAAGTCTCTAAGGTCCAGGGAACCCTTCTACTCATCAAACTGCTACATCCCAGCCATTCTGCAGTGACTACTCCACAGTTTCCCTCGAGCTTTGAGCTAAGAGCGTGTACAAATATCCATGCTGGAGTCACCAGCATATGCAAGGAGTTGGGAGAGTGGTGGTATGCACTGGTGAAGGGAAGAAGATAGGGAAGCATGAAGTACAGGTCTTGATTTTAGAAAGCAGTAATAGGGATAAGGAGAGGATAGAAGAGAATTGGAGATAAGGGGTCAGATAGGTCACTGAAAAGACCTTTTAGGAAGCAAAATTTGAAAAAAAAAAAAGTGAAAAAAATGATGGAACCTGCTTCTAAATGTTTACTGGGGAGTGTTTCAACCCAAAGGGCTGGTCATGGGATTGATGCTTCCTAGTAGCATCCCTTTTCCGTAGCCCACATGCTGCAGGATGTATGGCTCCACACTGAACAATCCAATAGCTGCAGCTCTTTGGCTCCCTGAAATAAGCCAGGGACAATTTTCCAACCCTGAGCATGACTGGCACAACATGTTTCATGTCCATAAGGCTGAACTTTCTTACCTTGTTTCTCAGGTAGTTTGGTGCTGGGTCCCAACTTGCTGAGCCGTTCTCCTGAGCCTGAAACTTCTTACTGGGTTGAGAGCCATGGCCAGGCTCTTTTCAATCTCCTTGAAAATTCACTGATTAATTAGACTGCCCTGGAGCTTTAAAACCCCTTCTCCCACAGGGACATGGCCCTTCTGGACTGCAGCATAACTCTTCAGAGTGGCATGATAGATCAGCACATAAGATACCTGCCAAGACAGCTTTTGCAAAGGGTCCCTGAAAACACCATTACTCTGGTTGCCTCCCAGTTGACCTACAACACCTCACTCACTACCACAGAACAAACAGACAGCAGCTCCTGTAAGCCAGGAAGACGGAGTCACTCACCAGCCTTTGCGCTGTGCCTCGAACATCTGGTTGTTGATAGGGGAATGAATAAGCTAGAGGGCTGATGTGAACCAGATTGTTTGCACTCTGTCCAAAAATTCCTCTGCAGCTTCCAGTGTCGACTTTTGGCTTATCTTTCACACATAGCCTCTCAGGGCACTTTCTGGGAAACCAGGAGAAGTACGGATTTGCACCAGCTGAGAAGAAGGATTTGTCATGCTCGTCATGCTATGCTTTCATCTGAGTGGACATGTTTGAGCTTGATTAAGGACACACTCCTCCGTGTCTTCGGAGTAAGGAGAGGCACTCACCCAAGCTCCAAAGCAAGTGGAGCAAGGAGGGGCAGGAAGAAAGGGACTGTGAGAAAGGACTCTGCTTCCTACAGAGTTTTGGAGCTTGGGTGAGTGAGGAAGGAGCTCAGAGTAGGTGGGAGAGAGAAGGAGCTGGAGGCAAGCTCAAGAGCCATGTATGAAGCCCCAGTACATTCCTGATGTTGTGCCTTGTTCACTTGGCCAAAGTCTGGGATCAGCATTTGCATCTGCCCTGTCAACCGTTTTTTCCAGAACCTGGGGATTACTGCAGAACAAAGTCTGGCCAGTAGGTTGATATTGAATGCCAATCCCTCTCTGAAGGTGAGGCAGGTTTTTTCCTAAGCCTTCTTCCTCAAAACCAAGTGAATAAAAAACATTGTGGGCCAGCAGGAGAGAATCCTAAGTCTGCCACCCAGTCTCCATCTCATTCATGAAGAAGGTGGGCCACAAATTCTGTGCAAGCCCCAGTGCAAAGCAACCACCTTTTCCCCTCCATGATGTTTTTTGACGCATTCAAGTCATAAATTTGAGAACAGATACATTGTTTTTTAAAAATACATTAGAATGTACTAAAGCCCTGGCTAGGTGAAGTTCAGCATTCACAAATGATAGAATCACAATCATAGAATGGTTAGAGTTGGAAGGAACCTTAAAGATCATTGAGTTCAAATCCCACTGCCATGGGCAGGGACACCTCTAACTAGGAAAGATGGGGTGTCTCTTTCTTTAACCAGCCATCCTTGGCATGACTTACAAATCTCTGGACCTCTGGAATGACCGTTGAGCAAATGGGCTTTCAAAAATGAGTGCCCAGCTTCCTCCTAACTGAGGCATAAAGGCAAGCAATTCCAAGAAAAAAATCCATCATGGGCTGCTGAGTTTATCAACAGCACTGGCTGTGTTGCCTGCAGAAGGCAAGAGGCAGAGCCCATCTACAATATTAAGGCCGTCGCAGTCTGATCCTTGGTGCCTAGTGCTGACACTCTTCCTTTCTCTACTCTGCCTTCCAGAGAGCTGTAATTTCTTCCCTGGATATTAATGGCTTCTTACAATGACTTCTCAAGATGAAACTTTGGCCCAGGCTCTCTATTATGGCCTATCCTGGCCCAAATAAACCAATAAAAGTCTTTTTATATAGCAGAGAGAACAATATCTTCCCTTTAGCATTGCATAGTCAAGATAATGAACAGACATGGCAAGAAATCATGAGGCTCCTTTGTAGTAAGGATGATTCAAGTTAAGAAATCTTAATTCTTAAGAATTAAGAAAAACTTGCTAGCAGAGAGCAGAACTCTGGAATCAGCTGACTGAGATCTCTGGTCTTCAACACTGCATTAAGCACCATCTCTTTAACTAGACATTTAAGGTAAGTCTCTGCTAGGAATGACACAGTTACAGATGATCCATCCATGGTCCAGAAAGACAAGCCAAGAGTGGTGGGTTGACCCTGGCTCTATTGGACATGGGGGAGCTTCTAGCAGCTTCTCACAGAATCCACCTCTGTAGCCCCTCTGCTACCAAAACCTTGTCACACAAACCCAATACACCAAGTAATGCTTCAAGATGCCTTTCAGTTTTATTTCTCTATAGTTTCACAAGTTGTCTTTGGGGCTAGCCCATAACCTTGAATCCTCCCATAAAAGAGTGCATGAACTTCTACTGCTCTTTCTAATGTTCAGTCTAGCTGAACTTGAGAGAATGAGAACTACATATCTTGTTTTCTGAAGAACATCTCTAGGCCACCTTCAAGACCAGATATATCACGTACAGATGATCATGGTGCAAGAGCAACCTATGTGCGTGCAGAGGCCTCGATGACGAGCGCAAGGGCCATGGTGCTCAAGAGCTTAATGTGCCAGCAGTTGCACTGCACGATCACAACAGCCATTTTCTGCCTTCCAATGCTGAGGAAACTCTTAGGGTCTACAGCTTCAGATCCCAGCACAGGGAAAGAATCGAGGTCCCAGCGTTATGTCTCACAGAGTCCATTTGGAATTGCTAATGGAGGAGCCAGGAAGAAAGGAAAATCATTAAGCTATAGTTCAGTGCATGAAAGAAGAGTAAAGAGATGGAGAGACCTCTTGAGTCTTCTGATCAAAATGTTGCTGTCATAGGTACTCTGCCATATGTTGCCATTCACACCTTTAATGCTACTAAAAGGCTTTTCCAGAATTGCATTCCTTTGAGGATTCAAAGCCATCTGCTAATTTTTCCGCTTCAAAAGTAGCCGTGGCCCAATTTACATCCACGTGTATTTGTGCCAACAGAGACCTGAAATTTAAATACCACTTTCTGCCTCCTGCATCTTTACCATGCACAGCACAGAAACCTCACCTCTCCCACCCACCCCTAATAAGGACTTTAGTCTCCAGACTGTTTGAGAAACTCAGATTTGGTGCCTAAAACTACAAAAAAAATTAAAAATATATAGATATGACTACAGGTCTTTGCTGACAAAACTGGCAATAGCTCTTAGCATAATGTCATATAAAACTAGCTCATTTTCTTATTAGTATAATTACAAAAGTTTCATTTCCTTCCTTCCTGTTCACACCTTCTCTCTAAGCTGAAAGCAAAGGTTTCTGTAATTGTTGCTGCCAAGCCCAAACAACTCAAAAGAAATCAAATCTGGCAGGCAAAGCATCTCCGTTTGCTGTGTCTTTCAATGGCTTATTAAATATTTCACATACAAACACTCACACTCACACCCACACAGATGCTCGCACAGGAATGTCTTTTTTTAACATTAGTTTATGAGTCTCCCCTGATGCCAAAGAATGAGTAAAGGAAGCTGGAAAATTCTTTTGGATCATAAGGTTGAGAAGACATAATCCAAGAAATGTTGATGTTGAAAGACAGAAAGATCCGTCAAGTCAAACCGAGGTGGCTCCTGGAGATGTTTTCTAATAATTTAAATTCATAATGCATTATATATCCTGAAGTGCTTTAAGACTCAGACTGTGGTTGCTGATTTTCTTTCGTAATTCAGCAGGGGAAGAGGGCAGTAGCCAAGCCATGTCGGTAACACAGCAGTTTTCAGGAAGGAATGCAAGTACAGAGTGAAATTTAGTGGAAAAGCAAGCCAACCTTGAGGAGGTACATTGGGTGGGAATCATCTCGCCCGCGTGTGGATGTCTCCAGTGTAGAAGAGTCCATCCCAGCTGGACACCCTGAACTCTCATTTTAGTCGAAGGAGAGAAATAGCCACACTTAGCACAGAGATCATTTAATCTGTTTTAAATATCTACTTGAGATAAAATGAATCATACCCTGCAAGTACTTGCTTCCCTCCATTGACTGCAGAGTCCAAACATAGAATTACTTGCAACGTAAACATGTTGGGTGGGATTTATAACATCTATTTTATGTTTACAAAGTGCATGCTTTCCTCTGAGACAGAAATCTTGGTTTCCACTCAAGTCAATGGGGCAAAATCTGGTCAATACAGCCAATGGAGTTTTATATGGCAACCGAGCCAAGCACATACAGATTTTATACATATTATTTATTGTTTACTTAATTTGCTTAAATTGTTATTGCTCTTTATTCTTGGTACTGGCTAGATCTCCATTTACTGTCATAAAAGCCTGAATGCCCAACTGAGGGATGAATATCTACACTCAAAAAATTTGCAGATATTTGAGATTAATCTCATTGAGAAGTTAGGAGAGAGAGATTCCCAAGAAGAGATAGCAACAGGAACATTTACCACATCCCACACCATCTTTTAATGCTCAAGCTTGGTCCACACAGTGATTTTACCTTCTAACTCAGAGGAGGCAAAACTGGCATCTCCAACAGTACCAGCCCCTAGACCATCATGCTTGGTTGCCTTTGTGGTACTGCAGCTGGTAAGAAATAGTTCTAAGTTCCTACAGAGTTTCAAATTTCCTTGGAGATTTGATGTACTGAGACTGATGTCAGAAAACCTGGCCCCAGCGGAGTAAGGGATGTTCAGAAAGTTCACTGGTCTTGGCAACAGTCCTGATGGCCAGACAATGGCTTCAAGTGATGGCAAAGCATCTTTACAGTATTTAGCATGGTCTCAGCTGAGACATGATAACTGCTTGTCTGGGGGTCACGAAGTGAAAAGCTTCATTTTGGACTGCTGTGACTCAAATAATTTTGACTTTGCATTAGGAAGGGCAGGCATCACACACTGCCATGGCTGGATCCCAAGACTGAAGGATTTTGGTCATCCAGAGCTTGACTCCAGCAAGGCTTTACAAGAGTATCACTCCAGTTTCTGGCTCCATCACCTCCACAGTCACTGGCTGGGCAGGCACATGCTCCTGAGTCACTTGAAACAACTGTGGTCAGACAGCTGGATCGAGCTGAATGCATCTTTTCCACTTTTAGACACTCTGTGAAGTCCCGTCTGAAAGTCCATGTGATGAGGAACATGCCATGGAGCTTGCACATCTCCAAGGCACAAATGCCAGAGGTTTAAACACCAGATTGGAGGTATTTCAGCACGAAGTCATAGGCCACAGGACATTCCTCCTTAAGCCATGGCTGTATTATTCCATATTCATACCTGCCGGAGAAAAGGTTGTGTTAATCTGAAACCTCAGGCACAATTCATGGGGCTGACGCATTAGGCCTGACAGCCTAGCAGGTTTGATTGGGTCATGGAAATATCCGCTGAAAGCCACACGAGCACATCTGATTTGGCAATAATAATTAAAAAGAGAAAAAAAAAAAAAAAGGAAACCCAAACATTTGCTGCATATAAACAGAAAAAGGTGCTTTGTTTTATACCCGGAGTGGGGTGTTGCAGTTTATAGCAGATGGACAGAAAACATATGTGAATCATCATGTAGATTATATTTATATTGCCTAATGCTCAGGTTTGTTTGGTTGGCATTAACAACAACTCGTGGCTTCCTTTCCTATAATGCTGGTTTACTTTTAATAAAATCTTGCATTCACATCATCTCAGCCAAGCATTCTCCTGGGGTGGAGTCAAGGGCAAAGAAGGAAACCTCTGTGAAATTCATTTCAAATGTTCTCCCTCCCTTGTGCAAGGTTGGGTCTCCCCCCACCCCCTCCCAGTCCCTGTTATAAATAAATAAGTAAATGCAAGATGCCCACTGATTGCTTTTGACAAAAATAAAAGGCAGGAGAGAGGCTGAGAAATGCTTGCCTTGTTTTTCCCGACCTGTCACCCTGAGATGTGCTTGGCATGTCATAGTACTCATACTGAGAGGTGACAATGGGTGCCAGCATGTACATTTTGGATCCGAAGATCTTTTAAGATGATGGAAAAGAACAACTTTGTCCTTCTCTGTGGTGATGTTTGGAGCAGTGGGTGGGACAACAACTGGGAGAGAATGGGAAAAAGGACATGAAGGACATGGAAGAGGAGGGAATTTGGGAACTTTGAGGGGACTGGACCCAAGTTTCACAAAATCATAGAATCATAGAATGGTCTAGTTGGAAGGGACCTTTCAGATCATTGAGTCCAACCATCAACCCAACACTGACAAAAACCACCAGTAACCCATGGCCCTCAGCACTATGTCTGCCTGGCTTTTAAATACCTCCAGGGATGGCAACTCCACCACTGCCCTGGACAGCCTCTTCCAACACTTGATAACCCCTTCAGTGAAGAATTTTTTCTTAATATCCATCCTAAACCTCCCCTGGTGCAACCTGAGGCCATTTCCTCTTGTCCTATTGCCTGTTCCTTGGGAGAAGAGACTGACCCCCCTAGCTATACCCTCGCTTCAGGGTGTTTTAGAGAGTGAGAAGGTTTTCCCTCAGCCTTTAATTTTTTGTAGACTTGTTGTTTTAATTGTTTTTAGGCATTTGGAGCACATCACATGAGGATGGTTCTTCTCACTTGTCAGTCAAAGCTAAACCTTTGGTGATAGCAGAAGTTTCTCAGCTGCAAATACAAGGCTAGCAAGGTGCCTACATGCGTCTCTTGCTAGAAGTAAGGAGCCAAGTGAAGGAAAGGGCAGGAATCCCCTATATCATAGACTTCCCATGCACTGCAGGAGTAAGCTACAAGGGATCAACCACAGAAGAATGTAGTGGAACAGATATGGCTGAACATCAGGGCACAAACCAGTCATAGCTCAGGGGTTTACCACAGTCTGATAATATTGGATGTGATGTCTTAAGAACTACCTGGAGATCCTCCCTTCATGTTCCCATCATTGTGTTTGACTGCAGAAAGCAAAAACATGCACTATTAAAAGGTTTTCACAAAGAGACGGATGGAACCAGTGTGCTGAGGCTCTGATCATACAGAGGTGAGAAGCTAGGTCCTAGGACCTTGGTTAGACTTCATGTTATATCATGCAGCATTTTTGGAGGGCCATTCTACCCCATTCTCAAAACTTGTCATGTTTACAAAATTCAGCTCTTGGCTCTGATTATCTCCTGAACAACTGAAAATGTGCTGGACTTCCAGCCTGGGAAGCTGAAGTGCCCACACAGAGTGAAAGGAAAACCCCATGGCAACCATTCAAAGTGTCTTAGAGCTGACCTGAACGGACAAATCTTGAAAAGCTTCCACCTCCAGATATTTTCACAGTATTACAAAAGATAGGGATGGAGGAAACATGAAGTTTTGCCCAGTCCATCCCACTATACTGAGATAAGACCATCTCTCCCTCATGCCAGGCTGGTGGTTAGCCAATACCGATGACCCGGGAATTGCAGCCTTCCTCTGAGGGTGATGAAGAATGATCATCCACAGCTGATAGGAGCTGTAGGAAAATTAAGATATTTTTCCTGGAGATGTTCACTTAGCCAAGAGCTAATGCCAGGTTCTGGCATTCAGTGTCTCCTTACATCAGCCTGGTTTTCCTAATTTGCTACCAAGGATTTCATTTGTGCCGATGGGAACTGTGAAATGGGTTTGTCTCCTATAGCAAGACGTGGTCCATCACCCCCTTTCTCAGAGCCATGGGAAGAAAAAGCAGTTGTCTTTATTCTCCCAAGCCCAATCAATCCCCATGGCTTCTCCTCCTTTACGCAGATGTCAAAGCAGCTGTGGCAGGAGCAGAAAACGGGCTTTGCATTATGTCCAGCTGTTAGGCAAATCATGGAGCAGAAAGACCGCATTTGGGATCTTTTTCCTTTTCAGTGCTGTCAGTCAGACGGAACAGCAGGTCCCTAAAATAGTTATGAATAACCATTAGTAGGAGAAGACTTTGAAAATGTTCCTTGTTTATACATTTGCTGGAGGGTCTAAATCCTGGTAGAGCTTAGAAAAATCCACCGTTTTCACTAAGCTTTCAACTCTGCTTGGGCAAGAGCTCTGCAGCACAGGATAATAAATAAATGTCATGCCACATGTATACACATTTTCTTCCAAGGCTGTTTTCAATTTCTCCTCTCAGGCATGTTTTGCCCTGATGGTTCCCTTTGCTGGCTGCGTAAGAACCAGCTTCAGCACGTCTCTGAAACCTTTCCAAACAGAAAGCTCATTCATGTCCTCAGCTCTGAGATGAGTAACAGTCTGCAGCCATGTACCTTAGGAGCCATAAAGCAGAGTGGACTGGATTGGAAAAGCTCCTGTCCCCTTTCCCACTGTGGTTTTTTTTTAATGGAAATAATATTCTGGAGGAACACGAGGTTTGAAAGCGATGCCAGCAGAAGGGCCCTGGAGAGTCAAGCCCTCACATCTCCAAATTTAGCAGCCTCAGCCTGATCTTCTTGTTATTTTTGCTACGGGGACACTTCACTGCCCACATCACAAGCTGAGCCCACAGTGTATTCAGAACCACTGCCTGGATTTCAGCTGGAGAGCTGGGTTTCCTTAAAAAGAGGGTAGTATATTAACCCAACAAATGCTGGACTTGCTCACCTCATCCACCTTGTCCTTGTTGGTGGGATAGCTCTCAGAAACATTGCATGACCTTCACAGGCTTCCCATGAAGGCTGATGTTGGCAGATGTGTTCAAGAACCAGGAAACTGGAGGTGTTCAAGGCCAGGCAGGATGGGGCTTTGAGCAACCTGGTCTAGTGGGAGGTGTCCCTGCCCATGGCAGGGGTTTTGAAACTTTAGATGATCTTTAAGGTGCCTTCCAATCCAAACCATTCTATGATGCTATGTGTCCTTCAGCTGGTGTTGGCTGTTGGTCCACAGCAGCAAACAGCTTAACGAAAACCTCAGGTCTGTGTGGTGTCCATGCCCTCAGCACCTGCTGAAGCAGAAACTGAGGCTGCTCAACACCTTGCAGCAGACTAGTCCTAAAACCACCAATTCAAAGCCCTTGAAAACATCTTCCTGCCACAGTATGTGTCAGACAGAAGTGGCACCTGGAGAAGACACAAGGCAAAGCACTCAGGGGCATTGAGCATACCCTCAATGCTGATGACTTCTGGACAAATTTTTGCAAACAGAGACAGCCTTGCTTCCACCTTGCAGATAGCTCACGCTTGCCAACCATGGTGGCCATCCCCAAGCAGCAAGCTTGGTATTTCCTATGCGTGTTAGGGGAGTGATCAGAGAGAAGCTTATTTGTCATAATTTGGTCTTGTGTTCTAATCTTGGCTGGGCTATCCCTTAAAACAATAAACTGCTGTCCCCTTCCCTGCCTTTCTTTTTTCTTTTTTTTTTTTTTTTCTTAAATGATATCATAGCAATAAAGCACTCCAGAGTGAATTTTATCAGACCATTAATACACAGCATGGGTGGGTGAAGGCAGAGGCCACACTGCAGCCCCACCCCCCCTCTAGACACATATTAATAGGGTCCATAAAACACACCCCGTTGCGTCTTCTGGCGTAATTGTCAAATGGTTTCCAGACTTAAAGCCCCTAAAGAGAATCTTTTAGAGGATCTACCTTCATTAGGTAACATCAAAAGCAACAGTAAACATAGGAAATGGGAGCTGCCATTTCAAACTCACCGAGACGTATAGCAGTGAGGGGTTTCCTAATGTTTTCTTTTCATATTGGACTAACCCAATTAAAAAAAACAAAAAAAAAAAAAGGAAAAAATTGTACCTAGCAGCTAGAAACTGAATGCACCAAAATTTTGGTTTCTTTCTCCAACTGGAGATCTGTTTATGTTCTGATGGCCCTGCCTAGCGCTTCCCCACTTGTTGAATTATAACTATGTGTGAGAAAGCAGAAAGAAAACTAGACCTTGGGGATTAAAGAGCACTGGCCACAATTTGTAAGAAAAAAGACCAATTTTGGATACCTCAGAGTTTTAAGGTGCCTCTCATGAGGTAACTTGAAGATGTTTTGAACTCCACGTTATTAACTCCATCCCTTTGCCACGTCTCAGGCAGGACACTCCAAGATCCTACAAATGTTGGCTCCATTTCACCTTGTTTCAGTCTCCCTTTTTTCTTTTTTTTCTTAATACAAGCCATAGCAGGGTGGTTCAGTAACTTTCTTCAGATGTCTCTTTTTTTCATCATTGCCTACTTCAGAGCTTCTTGTAGCTATTATCGTGACATCTGGTACTGATCACAGGCAGAGACACAACAAACTTGCTGGAGCACGGCTCTGGTGTGGGGTGGTCTGCAATATGAGACCTCCTGCTTACACTGTCCTCTGGTACCAAACAGTCCTGCACCCTGGATGGTCACCGTGCAACGTCATTCCTGAAAACACCCTTGCTTTCTTCTGAGTCCTAGCTTGGAACATTTCACCAGCAAGGGGAGGAACGAGAAAAGAAATGATGGGATTTCGCTTCAACAGATAGCTGGGAACCACCTCTACTAGATTGTGCACATGACCTTCAGGAGAACCACAAGTATCCCAGCTGTGGGACCCACCACATGTAAAATGACCAATAACTACCATTTTTCCACATTTCATCTTCACTCTTCTTTTCCTCTCGGATTTTGAACACCAGACAGCTCTACATAAGCAACATAAGCAGTTTCAGGAGTTCCTCAGTCTGGGGAAATAGAAAGCAGAGGAAAAAATATTCTATATATTTACAGTGTACACAGTCTCTCTACATTTGTAGCTGACTCGTGCAAGTCCATGGTCACAAATAGGTACCTCAAGACTACCTGTATCATTCTCAATTTGATAACTAAAATAGTCCACCATCAGTTTGCTAATATAAGTGTTTGAGACCAGTCAGATGACTTGCGTTCTGGAATTGCCCCTTTATTTTTCCATGGACAATGAAGGGAGTTGATTGTGAGTAGTTCAGTCTGCAAACTATCCCCTACTATTGAAACTTTGATGTCATCAATGTTACCCTTAGTTCCTGCCCAAGCCCTTCCTGAGATCCACTGCGATTCCAAAAGAAGGACAGGTAACAAGAAAACCTGTTGTGCATAAGAGTCCCTTTCTTAAAATAAGGCTGCAAACACTTCCTTTCTCCCCTCCCTTGCCTGTCATGTCTATCAGTGCTAGTGATTCTCCCTTTTTTTTCAGGATATAGTTTCTTGCATACCATGGACTCAAACCTTGTTCAGGTTACCTCCTGCGAAGACAATTCCTTTGCAAAAACAATTATGGTGGAAAATATGCCTTATAACTCATGTCAACACCTTGGCCTGCCTTCCTCTGGGTTCAGATCACAAAGGTGATTTGAGCTAATGGTGACTGAAAACAGAGTGTAGTGTCTCTAAGCTCAAGCTACCATTCAGTGATAAGCATTTGGGAACATCGTTAACTGTTCCTACCCAGAAAGATGCAGTGTCATAAAGCTGGAAAGAAATGGAACATTTTAGGCCATAGTCTTGTCTTCATAAAGGAATGCTGATAGCACAGCACTACGCAACTGGCTTTATCGAAACATCAGTGCCAAAGGATCAAGATGTTTCTCTTAGAGAGTGTTGCAAAGAGCATGTTAGTGATGCAGAAGGTTTTTGCCGCCCACCTGTGCTGTAAGGCACTCATCTCTTCAGTCCTGAGAGAGTGGTGTTTTTTCTTGAGCATGAAATATTGTGCAGATTAGCAAGAAAGCCAAGTCACAGAATCATAATAAAAGAGGGCTGGAAGGATGAGGAAAGGTCATCAAGGCCTTTTCTTTGCCTCAAGGCAGGATCAGTTGTTCCTAAGCCATTCCTGACAGATGTTTGCCTAATCTGTTTTTAAAGGCCTCTATTGGTTCAAGAATCACAGCCTCCCAGGGCAAGCTACACCACTGCTTCACTGGCTTTACTGTTAGTAACTCGCCTCTCAAGTTGAACAGAGCTCTCCCAGGGCTCCGTTTAAGACCATGACTTCATGCCTTGCTCCCTGAGGATACAGAGAAGAGCTTATTCCCTTCCTCTTTACAGCCCTTTTTATGTAGTCAAAGACAGCTGAGGGGAACCCTGGGTAATCCCCTCTTACTTGCATGTTTGGTGTCCACGATGTTGACCAACCCTAGCTGTGTGAGTAGCTCCCAAACATTCCCATGGGGTTTATGCTTACTTATGGGGTACTTAAATTTGGTTCTTCAGCTCACTCCTGACCAGTAACGACAGCAAAAAAACCTGTTAGATCTCTGCTCAGCAGCATGAGGGTGACAGGGAAGTCTGTTGCCTGAGGGCTTCTGACAGTGGGGCACTGTGAAAGTCTTGTGCAAGTACACAAATGCAGGTGGTCCCCTTGGGGTGGTGACATTTGCTCTCACTCTAAGTGTCCAGCCTACAACAGCGCAAACATCACCTATACCCTTCCCAGAGACCGTGCTGGCCCCAGTGGGTTTCATGATTCCTGATCCTTGAAACTCTGTTCTCGCCTCTGAACTGATGCCCCATGAAGACTGTTTTTTCTAGCTGCATCCACCATGATCTTAAAGGTCTTCTCCAACCTAAATTAATTTATGATTCTATGTGAAGTGACGATCAAGCTTTAACATGGACTATCAGCTTCCTGCCCAACACTGCTGCCCATCAGCCCATACGGTTGCTCTGGATCTAAGCAACATCCACTGGGGACCTGAGTGGCCCATTGGGTTGTTTCACGCATACAAGATATGTTTATCTTGCAAAAACATGAGCTGTCCTCCAAGTAGGCTACCGAACCTGCTCAAAGTCTCCTCCACTAGAGATCTTGGGTGTTAGGCTAAGGTGGTCTAAAGTCCTGAAAGCCTGCAGAATGGCTGGTGGGCACATCCAGCAAGAGTAGAAGGTCCCACAGTTCCATCTTTCTCTTCCTACCCTCAACACTCAGCCTAGAGTGGCCTTAATTTGACCCCCAAAAGGCAGCACCCTGTATCTATCATTCCATCCCTTGTCCTGTCTCTCTGAGCACTACAAATTCCCTAGAGAAAATTCCAGCTCATTTGCCCATAGCCACGTCTCCTTCTATGCTGAAAGACTGAGTTAGCAAAAGTTCAAGGAATCCCATTCCATTTCATGCTGGAAAAAACAGTGAAGCCTTGCTAGCAGGTCCTGAAGACAGATAATAATAAATGAGATGGGTTGAGGCCAACAGCTGCTCCTGTTCCTCCTCTCTGCAAGGGTAGTAAAAGATGACATTTCTGACAAACTAGAAATGACTTGGTGTAACTGTCATCTTTCAGAGCAGCCATGGAATACTGTCTCTCAGTGTATATAAACCCTTTTCTCCCCGACTCCTCTCTTAATCAAGAGTTTGGTAGCCTTTCGGTATCAACCCACATTGCCGGGCAGGAGGCTTCCCTCCAGCTCCCAGCCTGCTTCTTCACTTAAAAGGCCAGCAAGGAGGGGGAAGCACAGCAGAGGTCACATTCCTGCAATTTATTTGCCTTGCAGCCCAGTTGCCGCACTGCTTTCCCTGCCAGAGGTACCGGCAGCCCCCTCCAAGACCTCATCTTGCACTTGGGCATACAAAGTGACTCACAGAAAACAAGAGCATGTTGTACCCAGAAAGAGTGACCATCATCTTCTAGGTGATGTAGGCTTTAGTCTGCATCTCTACAGGTTGCCCAGAGAGGTTGTGTATGCCCCTTCCCTGGAAGTGTTCAAGACCAGGCTGGATGGGGCGTTGAACAACCTGGTCTAGTGGGATGTGTCCCTGCCCATGGCAGGCGGGTTGGAACTCGGTGATCTTTGGGGTCCTTTCCAACCCAAACCATTCTATGATTCTATGATCTCTCTTTAGCAGGAGTTAAAAGTCTGTCACATCTGTCCTTGGTTATGTCTGCACTTCAACTTGTCACTATGCCTGGGACAATCTGAGAACAAAAGCCCCATGCTCGGAATGGGGACTTCATGAGGTCCTGGTAAGAGAAAATAAACCATGAAACCCACATGCAAGCCTTAGACAGGAAGATACCACTTAGATAATATACAGTTTCTGAGATTCCTCTGATCAAATTCTGTTTGATTGCAACTCAATGCGTGGAGATGAAACCGTCTTGGTTTGGTCACAGAAATTCAAGAAGGCTCACTATGAAGGTACAAGGGATTTCTGCCTCTCATGCAAGGACAAAGGCTGTGCATGCACTTGTCTGTAAGGCACTTGGGCTTTTTCTTGGGCTTATAGTTGAGCAAGGTAGAGCTATTTAATTGCCTATTTTTACAGTCCAGCTGGTGCAACTGGGATTCATTTAACAGGTCCAGCACTAACTTCTCAGGAAGAATGGAGGTGCCATGGGTGATTTTCTCAAAACAAACTGAAATGAGAAGGGAAGTGAAGTCATTACATAATTCCATCACAAGTGCTTTCCTGCTGCCGTTGGCTTTCTCGTGCTTCCTTCTGGTTTGTAGTGGATGAGGGTTTTGTTCCTGCTCATACTCAAGACATTTCTGTGGTGCCCAGTTCATGGAGTTGGGTTCATAAATGTTTCCAGTGATGCTCTGTGCTGAGTTGACACACAAACCTGTCCACCAAGACTCAGCACATGTAGTACCTTGTGCTATAAGCAGCCCGAACTCAACCCAGTCAAGAAAGTGGTCAATAAGAGTGTTGTCCAAGAGTCCAGCCACTCTGGACATTAAAGAGGACATAATTCATGAAGGGGCTTCTAGAATCAACAGCAATTTCTGCACTAGTTCATGAAGAGTGTTGCAGAACATTTCTGGGTATGTAAACACATTCATCTGTGGTTTGGGACACAAGAGGCCAAGAACCTTTCCCAACAAGGAGCTGGGATGAAGCAACCTAGATTTGTGTGCTACTAAAATTTAAAAGTGTGGATGTAAGCTGTTCCATGCCATAGAGCCTCAGAGTCACAGGACAATCTTGGGCACATTTCATTTATTTGCACAATATTTATTATTGGGTCAAGTCCTTGATATTTCAGGCCCCATGTCTTATAATCTTTCTCAGAAACACATTGGGGTCAAGAGCCAAAGGTTTCCATGAACAGTGTGGTCAACTGGTAAGACCTCTCTAAACTTCTTAGCAGTTCTTTGAGTCCTTAGAATCGTAGAATCTAAGTGGACATGGTCTCTGGTCGAAACACCTTGCCTTGTTCATGTGCAAAAAGGTTGAGGTTTGCGGCTGTGTCTCCAAAGGAGACTGAGCAAATCTGCAAACTGCTCAGGTGTTGTCCTACTTGTGTTTGTAAAATGGGCTTGGAAGAATCATAGAATCATCGAATCATAGAATCATCTAGGTTGGAAGGGACCTTAAAGATCATCTAGTCCAACCATCAACCTAACTCTGACAAAAAAATAAATAAGAAATAGGAAATAAAAATTACTTAACCATATTCCTGAGGACCATGTCAACCCGTCTTTTGAACGCCTCCAGGGATGGTGCCTCAACCACTTCCCTGAGCAGCCTATTCCAATGCTGGATAACCCTTTCCGTGAAGAAATGTTTCCTAATATCCAATCTAAACCTCTCCTGGAGCAACTTGAGGCCATTTCCCCTTGTCCTGTCTCCTGTGACTTGGGAGACGAGACCGATCCCCACCTCTCTACACCCCCCCTTCATGTAGTTATAGAGCGCGATAAGGTCTCAGCCTCCTCTTCTCCAGACTGAACAACCCCAGCTCCCTCAGCCTCTCCTCACAAGAGTTACTCTCCAGACCCCTTTGCTAGAAAGACATTAGCGTTGAGTTATTTCAAGAAGCAAAACCATAAGGAAGAATTACAGAAAGAGATCACAAAAGCCTTACATGCAGAGCTTCTTGCTTTTGAATCTTACATTTAGCTTAAGTTTATGTTATTTAAGTTTATGTTATTTAACTTTGCTTTGAGCACATTATAGTAAAATGGTGTCTG
The DNA here is from genome assembly GCA_003697955.1 of Calidris pygmaea. Lineage (NCBI taxonomy): Eukaryota > Metazoa > Chordata > Aves > Charadriiformes > Scolopacidae > Calidris > Calidris pygmaea. The sequence continues at coordinate 1,299,728 of QJSC01019265.1, forward strand.
CCTTCTCATTTGTATTAATGCAGCTTTCTAGAAGCCTTTAGATGATAAAAAATACACCCCAAAAAATTGAAACATTGCTCTTCTGACACTGACCTTCTCTCCATTTTGAGTTGGGGTTGGTGGTTTCCCTCTGGGAGAGCACAAACCACATCAAGAGCCAGGATCTTTAGACTTATCCCTGCCTTTCCAAAGGAATTTTATTCCTTTGGAATAAACAGTGAAACAGTGATCATAAAACAAGTGTCCCAGTCATGACTGAAGTTCCCACCATGCCTGACAAGGCACATAATAAAGTGCCAGCCCTTACCTTGAAGAGGTTTTACAAAATGGCATTGAAGTTATTGGAAGACAACAACTGCCTAACACTATTAAAACTTGTGTTACCTGCCAGGTCAGGGCAACTCTTCTGAAGACATCTGCCATGGAAGGTGGGGTGCGTGTTCATGTGTGGGTGTGCATGCCAACTGCATTATAGCCATGTGCTCTGAGGTGGAATTCACATCTCCAAAGTGCACATGGACACTTGAGGCTTACCAGGCTTCGGCTGCATCTTCTGCTCTCACTCAACCCCTTTCTCTCCACTCATCCCCTTGCCAAAACCTGGGCGCTTGATGTTTGCCAAGCACGCAATAGAAACATCTGCCTGCCAGAAGGATGCCTGCGTGGGGTCGGCTGCTGAGACTTCTCCTTGGGAGCTGTCAGCCTTTGGGGCTTGGAAGGCGTGCCCAGCTCCTCGCTGTCCTTTCCCTGTGCAATCTTTCCTCTGCACCCCCAAAGTTTGCACTGCCCTCCATGGCTGTGGCACTTTTCCATCGCTTTCAGCCACCTGCATAACCTCAGACACAGTCCATTTCTCCATATCCTCCAAAGAGAATTTCTCTAGCTCCTCTATCTGTTTCCCATCTCCCTTGCTCATTTTCATGGCCCAAGAGCAAAAGCCTCCACACATCACAGTGAGAGAACGAGTTGAGCTGGAATAATACAAAGAATAATTTCAGAACAACAAGTGGGCATTGGAGACCTAGACTACTCAAATCTTGAAGATTTTTGTCAAGAAATACAGTTTTTCTGTGTCTCATTTTCCCATGGGAATATTTCATTTCCCCACTCTTTGTCTGTCATAACTGTCCAGATAAAAAACTTGACAGAATCATAGAATCACAAAATGGTTTGGGTTGGAAGGGATCTCAAAGACCATCCAGTTCCAACCCCCTGCCGTGGGCAGAGACACCTCCTGCTAGACCAGGTTGGTCCAAGCCCCCTCCAACCTGGCCTTGAACACCTCCAGGGATAGGGCAGCCACAACTTCTCTGGGCAACCTGGGCCAGTGTCTCACCACCCTCACAGGAAAGAATCTAAATTTACTCTATTCCAGCTTAAAACTGTTACCCCTTGTCCTATGGCTCCACTCACTGATCAACAGTCCCTCCCCATCTCGCCTGTAGCCCCCTTTAGCTACTGGAAGGCTGCTATAAGGTCTCCCTGGAGCTTTCTCTTCTCCAGGCTGAACAACCCCCGCTCTCTCAGCCTGTCTTCAGAGGAGAGGTGCTCCAGCCCTCTCATCACGGCCTCAAGTTGCACCAGGGAAGGTTTAGATTGGATATTAGGAAACATTTCTTCACTGAAAGGGTTATCAAGCATTGGAATAGTGGTTGAGGCACCATCCCTGGAGGTGTTCAAAAGACAGGTTGTCATGGTCCTCAGGAATATGGTCTAGTGATTTTTATTTCTTATTTCTTATTTCTTATTTCTTATTTCTTATTTCTTATTTCTTATTTCTTATTTCTTTTTTTGACAGAATTAGGTTGATGGTTGGACTAGATGATCTTTAAGGTCCCTTCCAACCTAGATGATTCTATGATCATTGTAGGTCTCAGCCTATGTGTCTAATGCTTAAAACAGTGACATTCTGACCTTGCTTGTACCTTATAGGCTTCATTGCAGCAAAAATAACATCACTCTAGTCAGATAAAAACACCTTTGCACGGAGCCCCTTGGTATGGACTTCTCCTCGCATCTCTACCCCTGGCCATGATGAGAAATCCTTGGAGTACCAGCCTACCATAGCATGGAGGTAAATGAGTAAAGCTGCAAATACTCCTTTTTCCCTACAAAACTGAAGGCACTTGGCAGCAGTGAAGAAGAAATCCCTTGTCCTGGCAGTGGTCAAGAGTTAGTCCTGGACAGGAGGAGTGAAGCTGTGACTCCCGAGCACAACTCACCTTCCACGGGACCAATTCTGCTGACCATTGCTCCACCACCCCGGCACAATCACACCCTCTCCTGAAGTGTATTTTTTTAATAGTTCCAAACCAAAAAGAGAAGAAACCTGGTTCCGGCAACAGTTTTCAAGGAGCGGGGAGGGAGGGAAGATGTGTAACACATGTGTTTTGCAGTAGGACATCTTACCTCAGACCAATTCATCATTGTCCATCCACCCTGCTGGGCCCCGGCAGCAGGTCATCAGTGGAGGCCCCTCATCCACCGTCTTTCCAGAAGTGATCAAAGGATGAGATTGGGAATGGCATAAGCTTTCATGGATGGGATTACAGCCCTGCCAGGGCACGCAACACTCTGTTTGAGAGTTCCTCCTTTTCATCTTCTTGGAGCAGGTTCTTTTTAACCCCCCTCCTGCCGTGCCCAGCACCCAGTGCTCATGGGAGGTGCAGTAGGGATGATTTTGAGGGGGACTCAGTGCAAATTCCAGCCCAAAAAGCCTGAAGCAAACTGGTGGTGCGTAGGGTTCACCCTCCACAGCAGCTCTCCTTACACGAACAAACATACATCAAAGGAAATGTTCAGGTCCTAAACTCTAAATAAGGTTTAAAGGTGAGGTAAGACCAAACAGCACACGGAAAAAATTATAGCAGAAAAATTCTTTGAGACCAGTTAACACAAGCACACACTACTTCTGTCTCATGGCATCTCATTTGTGTTGGGTGGTCCTGGGTGCCAGGCAAGAGGATGCCAGGTACTGGTCCCTTTATGCAGTAACTGGGCTGGAAAGGATGACTCTCTGTGCTGGGCTTAGGGCTTCAGAGTCTGCAAGTCGAATTTTCTTTTCATAAAAAACCCATCTTTCATAGGTCCATCTTCTCCTGAAAGGTGAAGACTACATGCCTGGAGCTTTATAAGATGGCCAAGAGTAGGGTTTGGGCTGATGGCTAGTGCCAGAAACATATAAAACCCACACATTAGCCATGAAACAACTCCCAGGAAGGAAAAAGGACTTTCCTTCCAAGGAGGAAAACTTACAAAGAAGGAAAGAAAACCCCACCAACACCCGGTAAGGTGAACACTGATCCTTGGGGAACAGGGACAGCTTGCTAGGATGTGTGCGGAGGGGCAGCCTGTGTCCTTGGCAGCTCTCAGCAGGAGCTGTGGGTGTGCTGAGCTTCTCAAGGAGTTCCTGCTGTGCCCCTGCAGAGGCACAACTGTCCTGCAGTTGCTGTGGGCTATGCCTGTTTCCCTTGTGCCAGCGGTGGGGAGTATCTCAAGCACACAGGACTGGGACAGACCTCCTAAACTCCATCTTCTCCTCTTAGCAAGCACATACTAAGCCTCGCAGTGCAGGCTGTCTGATGAAGTTTGGTGTCCCCAGCTAGAAACTACTGTGACTCCATTACCCCCTCTGCCCTCTTCTCCCCTAAAACAACCCTGGGACTTTTCTCCCTGTGAATGCACGAAACTTTCCAGCTTCTTTTCCTGCCTCACTGGCTTAGGTGAAAGACTCAGCGTGTCAGCCGTGTGCTGGAGTTGTCACGGCCTCTTGTAAGCACTCCATATATTACAAGGAGTGACTCCCACAAAGGCTTAAGATCCATGACAGCTTTTTCCAGCGCTGCCTTGTTGCTTCCAATTACCCTGACACGGAGTGATGAAGAAAAGAAGATCCATGTCTCCCATCCGGAGACTCACCGGAAACGTTTTCCCCCCTACGCCCTCGTCCATCGTTCTCCTCGTGGATGAGTTACATCTTTGGTGAGCAGCCGGAAACTAACACGTAAGGAAGAAATATGCATGTAGTAAAGCAGAACATGTCATATTGTTTAGATGTTAAGGGCAGGCAACAACGTGGGACGTGGCATGAATCACAGCTGCAGCTCGCCTGGAGGATGGGGGTACCCTGCAAGTGGCAGCTGGTGCTGATTATCTGGAGAAGTTCTCCTTTTTTTTTTTTTTTTTAATTCCTCTTCTTATAATAAGATCCAGTAATTCATCCTCAGCATGGGCTGCGTGTCTGTTCTCTCTGGAATATCCCAGGGATGGGTTAGTAATCCATCACAGGGAGAGGGCGAGTTTTTCCTCCTCTTTGTTTTCCCCCAGGTGACTTCAGGGCAGCCAATGTTCTTCTACCACCTGAGGTATGTGGAGACTGGCCTGGTGTGTTCAATCTTTGAGGAGAGGCATCATCAAAACCAGTGTTTCTAATTAAATAAAATGGAAAGATAAGCAGATTGACAAGCAGGCGAAAAATGCAAGGGGTGGAAGTCTCACAAATGCCTTGCAGTGGAAAAAAACCTCATAGGATGGCAGCTCGCACAATGATATAGATCACATTACAGAGGATCAACTAGCCTGCCTTATACTGAGACTCAAATAATTGTGTATCTTTCTTCACACTGGCAACTTTCACCCTGAAGGACATTAAAAAGCCTTGAAAAACCATGCACAGATCACCACGAAGGTACCTGTGCCTTCCCAATGAAATGTGGGCCTGCCAAACACCAAAAAACGCGGCTGCCCAGGTGTCCGGAGCAAGGAGCAAAATGTTTCACGCACCGTTTGAAATTATGCTCCGGGAATGTAATGAGCAGCCTCAAGCTGGGGGATTACATTTTACTGGGTAGCAAAGTGAGCAATGCAGTGGTTCTGAATGCTGGCTGAATACACTGCGTATCAAATTTAAAGTGCCTGGCAATGATATTTGTAAGCAACACGGCATCTTCACATGTTGCAGCTGCTGGAAAGTACTCCTAGATATGAAGTTAGATGGATCCTTAAACCAATCCAATGTAAACACCCTTAAAAGATCGTTCCTCGTAAGGCCTTCAAGACAAATACTCCAAATCATCAGTCACATCTGAAAAAAAACCTGGCTTTTAGTCTTTACCATGAGAAAAGATGTTAAAATGAGAGTTGTACCGACACCCCGTCTTAACCAGCTCAGTCTGTCATAAGAACACAAACACAGTTGTGTTGGTTTGGGTCAAGGATCCATCTATCCTCCTATGTAGCAGTGGTCAAAGCAGAGAAGGTGGCAAGTAATACAGTTGCACCCCCCCCAACTCCTAGCAATCGCATTTTATTCAAGATATTTTCTGCCACCCCGATCTATAGCTTGGGGTCTCTAACCTGACCCATGCACCAGGTACGGACCTGGGAGGAAGTGGGCAGGTCTCACCTAGGGCTGTTGTGTCCATCCTGTTTCTATCCACCCGCCTCCTCCGCTCATTCATCTTTGCAGCCCTGCTCCCAGGTGTTGACAAAGCTGGCGTGTCCAACCACGGTAGCTTTTCACCGATGGCTGCTAATGCCTCAGCAGCCCGTGCCATGTGGTCAGAAAAGATTGCAGAGCTCTGAAGTTCATAAAAATTCCTAGATTATTAGTTCAATAATAAGTCTAGTCTTTCCATGTCAGTACGTTATAGACCCCCGGCTAGGAGTTTTAAATCCAGGACTATGAGAGAATGTTGTAAAGTCTCCAGGCCACAAGCCTGTTTTTTTCTTTGAGAAAGAGGAAAATTAATAAGACAACCTAGAGAATGGGAATAAGTCCAGGAGACAAAGCAAAAGAATGAGAGGGAGAAAAAAAAAAAAAGAAAAGAAAAAAAAAAAAGAGTGGAAAAAAGCCAGAGGGAAAAAGATGGAGGCTGATAAATGGCTCTGTAGAAAGGCATATTGAAACTTTGTTTACAATCTCATGGTACCAAAGCATGCAGTATTAATAGCCTTCGACACCTTGTAAACTCAGCAAAACTAATTTTGGAGAAAAAGAAGTCCTTTCCCAGCAGTCTCCTCTTTCTTGCTTAACACGCATTTTTCTAGGGCTGACATGTCCCCCTTTCATCATGACAGCAGAAAGGAAGCTGGAAGGTTTGCCAGGACGCCTGGGGTAGTGCCCCATGTACTCTTGCAAAGACAAAACACAAAAACAACTCCATAAGATTTTTTAATGACCCCAACCGCCCCATAACACTCTGCTGGGACAATGGGTCCAGAGGTGAACTTGTAAACTCCACTTGTGAGGTAAATCGTCGTTATTGTCCCAGTCTGAGGGATAAAGAAGCTGAGCAGTGCAGTCCAGGGTCACACAGAGAGCTAACATCAAGGCTGGGAGAGAAGCAGGGGCTGCATCCTGTGATCCTGGTAAAGCCCATGTGGTCCTTCACCACTGTGTTCACGCAGATTAGCAGGAATGGCCATGCTGATACACCCAGACTGACGTACCTGTTCCTACTTAATTAACTCTACTAAATGTGTAATGTTAGACCATGTCCATGGTCCAAAGACCTCGGACCTTCCGAAGACCTGATGGCCAACTCACTTCTGGGCATCAGCCACATGATGCCCAGGGCCCTGGGGGTAAATGATGGTGGCTGGACACAGTGAATCATGCTTGTTCCTCCTATGAGAAGGATACAAGGGGTAGCATGCACCAAATTGTTCCCTGGTGCGCCCCAAAGCTCAGCTAGAAGCCCTACCTCATCCATGGCTTGCCTAAAGGCAGTCTGGGCTCAAGACATGGCACAGCTTTGCCAGGTGAAGCCATACTCTGAGGTCCGTGTTCACACACCCTCTTGTGCCAAGGCATGTCAGACTCATATGGTTTAGCATATTCATGAGAAGGAACCGTCTTTGGGTCACCCCCACCCACATGCAGTGTTCCACCAAAGGACAGAGGCAATGTCCCAACCAGCAGTGACTGGGCGTGCAGACCTCAAAGATGTCATCCTCGGTGATGCTGAGGATGCACAAGGCTGAAACACAAAGGTGTTTCGGATTAATAGATGCTGATGGGTTTATGCAGAGACACCAGCAGCAGAGGCAGGGAAAGGCATAGGGGTAGGCCAGGCTGGATGGGGCTTTGAGGAACCTGGTCCAGTGGGAGGTGTCCCGGCCCGTGGCAGGGGGTGGAACTTGATGGTCTTTAAGGTCCCTTCCAGCCCAAACCATTCTATGATTCTGTGAATAGTTTTCACTGAAAGCTTTTAGCTATAAAATGACCTTTTCCCTCCGAATGAATCTTTTTACATGAAATTTCCCCTTGTGAGCATTTTTTCGTGAAGAGTCTATCTGATCATTCTTGAAATTTTCCATTCTCCCTGCTCCAATGAATATTTCCCTACACATTATGAAACACCATTACAAAGAGAACAAGAAAAGCTACCCTGGATTAGTGGGAATGGCAACCATCTGCACTGTGGGAATCTGACAGCGAGGGTCCCATTAGAAGCTGATAAAGTGGGATTACCCCCTTCCTTGCCCTCCCCAGGCTTGGGACGATCACCTACTCTAGGGCTGATACTTGTCTGTCTGTAGTTTGGGGACTACACCCTTCTGTGGAGTTGAGAAATCATGAAGCTTCACAAAAAGAGGCAAATTTTCATAGAAAAAATGTTGAGTTTGAGAGAACATTTTGGGCACAGGAGAATTTTCTCAGTAAAAAGCGTTTATAGGGGAAACATAGTCCTAACACCACAGATGCAGCATATTTGTGTCCCTCCCTTTTCTGAAAAGGAGGCAGAAGCTCTTGATTCAAGGAGGAGCTGCCCTGGGGGCACCTCCTTTCAAGAGACAAGGGACTGACTCCAGAAAGCTGTCAGAAGAGCTGGTTTATGGTTTATGGGCCTTTGTCCACCTCTAGTTACAGGCCATTCTTACCTCTTACTGCTGGTAACACGAGCTAGAGTTCCCCAAAGAGACAGGGGTTAACTGACAGCCATAAAAGTCAGTCTCAGAGCATGACCTGGCCATGCCGCCTGTGTCACGTGTTCCCTCCCTCTGGGCTCCATCACCTGGCTGCAAATCTCACATACTCGTCTACATCTCAGAAGACATTGTTTTTCTTTCCCTCCATGGTCTCCGGTGACATTTGGCTGGTGACTTTCTGACCCTGTTGGTAGCAGGGTGAGTGTCAAGACCAAAATCAACTCCCACCTTCTTCACTGCAAGCAAAACAAGGCAAAGCCACCCGTTCCCTGCTCCCAGGCTCTCCAAAGGTCACGACAGTCCTGAAAAGTTTAACCGTCCCCTTTCACCACCCCTGCAACAGCACAACAGGCTCTGCTCCGCTCTGTGAGGAGCTTGACTCAACAGGCAGGAGATGCACCGATTCCTGGGTTGCAAGGTTCTTGCACAAATTAGATCAGTTAAGTCCTTTTCCAACTGGAAAGATCACTGCTTGGGCTTAGTCGTTCACTGGGGAAAAAACAAAACAAGCAAGCAAGAGGCTCTGCAGGACTCTTCCCTCCAACAGGAACCTTAATCCAGATACTCGTCTGGTTTCAGCGACACTGAAGAGTTGGCCTGGACTTGGCAGCAGTTCTGTGAACATTTTGATGGAGAGTAATATTCATGGCCCACATGCTGACTCAGCAAGAGCATTCAGTTCGTCTGCCAGCTCTTGGGATGCTGGCTTGATTAGCAAGTACATTGGGGCTTGTTGCATCTTCATTAAGCATTGTCTTCATGTGTGGTTACTGCGGGGACAGTGAAGTCTCAATGACAGAGAGGAGTTGCTTAAGACACTTCAAAAGAGTTCCTCCAGTGCATTTGCAGCACAGCGTAATTAACCTCAATAGCCACCCTTGTTATATTCCAGCATAGGATGAGACCACTGAACACCTAGTAGGGGTTAGCTGGAGAGAAGGAATGACAGAGAAATCCCAGTCATGGAAGAGATATTGGGGTGGAAGATAGATACCTTTTGGCTTGCAAAATCCAGACAAAGTAGAGGAGGTCTGAGGCCCCTCTAAGCCACTTTTCCTTCTCAAAAGAGTCACAGTATTTACTCTGTGTTGCAAAACCGTGGGACACGCAAGAATATAAAAAAAAAATGTAAAAAGATGAAACCACCTAATCTGCTCCCAGTAATAATGTAAACATGAATCTATAACAGGACATACACACTTCCACTGCACAGCTCCAACACAGATGATATTTGTTTATATTTTTGGGGGACTATATGGGAAACAGAGCTTTCCAGCCTTATGAGAACTGACCTGATGAAACTGGGAAGGTGTCCAAAAGCATCTGCCGTGTCAATGGAGGGTGAAGGAAGAAACTTGTGGAGATTTTGGCATGCAGAACTGGTTGAGCAAGACTTCCACGGTGCTGCTGGGATACATAGTTCAAGGGTAGCACAATAGACTTGTGGCTTCTCCCACCTGCCTAAGACCTGGCACCCAGCTTGGCAGTGGTGGAGCCGATACTTTCATGAAGAATTCGAGACGAAAACACATAGGGTTTGACATTTAATGAGATGGTTGTCAAGTGTAGCTGGAATATGAACTGATGAGAAACACATTGATGCATAACCAGCAACAGAGACTTGTTCACGGATGTTCTTACAGTCAAAGTTAAACGTTTTTGAGAAAAAATCTGTGCATGGTTCTGAATTTCAGCATGGGATCAGACTGGGAACAGGTGATGTTCTGTTCTTCAGACTGGAAACATGGCTGCCACCTTGCCCCAAATGAGCTGGCTCAGCCTCTGTTGTCTCTTCAGTCAAGAAGAGGAGAGCGTAACAGATTTGTTAGGTGTTTCAGACCTGCAGCCTTTGGAGTTGCTCCTGAAAATGTGCAGAGACATTGAAAAACTTCACCAGGAACCTCCAGCTGCCTTTGGACTGAAACTCTTTGCCATGGCATTGGCAAATATCACCGGCTTCTAAACAACCACCCTCAACTTTTCCTCTGCTGCCAGACCTACCAAACTCCAGGTTTGGAGGCGAGATATTTAAGACTTGTTTAGATGCAGTGTTGGGGGATACGGTGCAGGGGAGAGCTTTGTAGAGTGGGGTTGATGGTTGGACTCAACGATCCCAAGGGTCTTTTCCAACCTGAATGATTCTATGATATTTGATTAGAAACATGGCACCCACTGCAGTACCCATATCCTTTGCATCAACTTCTTTTGAAACTCGTGGTATTTGTAATCCTGAGCAAGGAGATAGTGTAACTTCAGGTCTAGCCCCACTTCACATGGAATGAAGTCAAGTTGCATTCAGGAACCTTGGGGTCCATTAGACTGTGCAGGTCTTTTAACTAAAAGCCTCCCCTTTCTTGTCCTTTGCCTTGTTTTCCACTTACAGGAATTATAATAAAATGAGTTCCTGATCCTCTCTCAACCTCTGCAGTGTCTTCTGTGAGCATCCATGGCTCAGAATCAGGACAAGTCATATTGGGTATCACCTAGTTAGGGTTGTAAGCCACTAATAAACCTTCATCTCAAGATCTACCTTTTACACTTGTTCATGAAGCTAAAAATACAGTCCCAAAACCTATCTCCTCTTCCAATGATTACCCAAGCATCTTGGAATGTGCTGGTTTCATGATTTTATGTGGAGCAAATGAAAAGGACATCTGGAGCCCCTTCATCACCAAGGGGCTGCCCCAGAGCCCCAGAAACATGCAGCTCTGAGAGACTGGGAAACTTTGGGGCTTTGAGCTGTTGTTACACCTCTCCCACAACTCCTGCTTTGAAAGGCTAAAAGCAGTCTGGTTGCAGAGGACCTGACAACATGGGAGTCCTTGTAGACACCCATGGACCACAGGGACTTCTGGGGAGGAGAGGAGCTTAGGAAATGGGACTCCTCTGGTCACAGCTCCACAGCAGTCCATTTGCCCAAAATATGGGACCCTGGAAGTTGAGGATTCCCCTCCCACCCCACCAGGTGAAAAACCAAGCAAGACAAGATATAAAGATGCCAACTTTCCATCAGATCCTTGATTAAATTCAACTGTCTCCATGGATCATTTAGATTTCAGCTGTGGGATCTACGGAGGTATTGTCATGGCAGGAGGTATGGATAAAAGTGAGACAAACTAACAATCCCCTGTAAACACGGGGAAAAAAAAATATCTGAGGATTTAAAGGGAAATAATTAATGCTGGACCCAGCCCAGGTCATTTATCTAAAATCCCACATACCTCGGGGGCCTTCATCTGAAACATGTCTAGCTTTTTCTTTTTTTTTCCTGTTGTTTTAACCAGACTGAAGCCTACAGGACGAAGATTTGAGACACTAATAACTGTGGCTGATTTCTGCCTGGATTTGTTTCAGCCCTCTGTCTCTTAATGCTAACCAGCAAAACGAAAAATAATTAATAACACTCAAAATTCTCCACGCTAAGCGCGAAGTGCCATTGTTTCCTTCGCATTCCTCGCGCTGATTCTGCAGGGCCCCGACCCAACAAAGCAATCAAATACATGTGTAACACTGACAGCCTGACTAGCAGCTTTGGCTCCAAGGAGCTCAAGGCTAGTTTTTCATCCAAAAAGGTGCTGGGCTATTAGTTGACGAAGCATATGGACATCTTGAACAGGTTCTTGCCTTGGCTTTGAGTATGACCGTTTGTGACTTGATCTTTTATGTGGGCTTCCATGTTTTCAAAGCCGGCCATGATAATCCAGCCCTGAAGCCTTAGATGAGCTTCCAAAATAGTTTCAAGGAGGGTATTGGTTGATGCAGAAAGGGTTGTGGGGTCTCCTGCAAAGTTTCCCTTAGGCTGTGTCCATATGGGTAAATTAAGCAGCACCTGGGATTATTCTCAGGCATGAGAGCTCCTTTCTCCAAATGGTTTAATTTTTAGGATGCTCTGGGCACCAGTCAGGTCTGGACCACCAGACTGCTTCATGGACACCTCCCAGGCACAGCTCAGGAAGGAGCACAAGCCAGGGATTCTTCCCAACAGGCAGTTCAGAAGCAGCCACTTGGTTTTGGATGGCAAGAAGGAACAGCAATATGGATGCAAGCCCCCCCTTGCTGTTTGGCCTTGGGGCTGGAGATGAGCACTGGGTACATTTAATTTACTGGTATAGACCCAGTGACTAAGTCACTCTCTTACCCTCTCTGTTACCCAGTGGGAACGTATCATGTGGCAGAGATGTTTATAAACCTTCATCCATCTGGAAGTCATTATCTCAAAATGAAGTTTATTTGAAGAAATTGTATTAAATGATTACATGTTATTTTTGCCTCGTCTAGAAAGCAAACTGTTGTACCATTGCTGAGAGCCTCTCTTTGGTCCAGATTTGTTTTACTATTTTATCTAGACTATCAGCATCAGGGAATGGCAGCTAATTTGGCTGCTTTGCTACAGTTGTCTGGTGGTCGGACGTAATTTATTAAGAGTTTGACTCTTTATTTAGGTTTATTTGTTACTGTTTCTCTTCTCCATCTTCTGCTAAGTTTGTATATTACCCGTCTAAATTGTCTCTTTATTTACTTCTTGCATTTTGCAGTGAAGATTTGAAATGCATATTAGTCCAGAAAAGAAAGAGAACAAGGCTGCTAGAAAAATATCCCAGAGAGGTTGCCAAAATATTGTCACTTGTGTTGTGTACTGGGAAAAAGCTGGACTAGACATTTGTGGGGCTGATTCTGCTCCCATAGAAGAGAAAACAAGGGGGAAAAAAACCAGCAAGGAGTACTAAAGCAGAGCATTGACCTTCAGCAAATGCATAGATTTGCTGTCCAGAGGTTGAATCCTAGGACCACACAATCTTACTGCAGAACTCAATGCCACGGATTGATAATTCATGATCGAGCAAGAGGGTGACGTTTGAAGGGGAAAATAACTGCTGGATTTAAGTGTGATAACTCGTGGACAGTCAGCTCATCCCTTGTATTTTTGTTCAAATCTGGATCATTGCCTTCCATGTTCTGCCTCTGCAGCCTGCCCTTCCCAACCCATCTGCACCACCCAACCCTGGTGCAGGAACCTCTTTTCCTCTGATCTTGACGAATGCCATCCCATCCCGCTGATATTCATCCTGAGGGACTATCTCTTTGATCACGTCTCTTCCTTCCCCCCAGCAGCTCTCCTCGGATTCCCCCATCTGGGCCGCATCCGACGTGAGCCGCCTCTCCTCCATTTCAAAGCCTGTCATCCCTCCATCGGCGTCAGGCATTCCCCCATGCCAGGTTTTGCATCTGCTGCCCATTTCAGGTTTCTCAGCCGTATGCCTCTCTCCTGGCCAGAGCTTGGATTCATCAAGCCTCACGAGCAAATGAAGTTCAGGAGGCGGAGTTCCTCAAGGGCTTTGACATCCGGGCCTGGTGGGGTCCTTCCACACCCTGCCCGGGTTACACGACACAAAGATAAAAGGGAGAGCTTTTGGGGCCCACGTAGCAAAGGGGCACCATAAGTGAGTGTGAACATGAAGTCCAAGACGTGAAAAAGTTGTGAAGCGAGTGACCTACTGATAGTTAGAAGCAGTTTCAAACCATAATCTGCTTCCTTTCTAAATCTGGAACAGGGAGCTGGAGGAGAGGGTAGAGCAAGGGCCTACAAAAATGATGAAGGGACTAGAACATCTCTCTTAGGAGGGAAGGCTGAGGGACTTGGGTCTTTTTAGTCTGGAGAAGAGAAGGCTGAGGGGGGGATCTGATCAACACCTATAAATACTTAAAGGGTGGGTGTCAGGAGGATGGGGCCAGTCTTTTTTCAGTGGTGCCCAGGGACAGGACAAGAGGTAACGAGCACAAATCGGAATATAGGAAGTTCCATCTAAACATGAGGAGGAACTTCTTTCCTGTGAGGGTGGCAGAGCCCTGGAAGAGGCTGCCCAGAGAGGTGGTGGAGTCTCCTTCTCTGGAGACATTCAAAACCCACCTGGACACGTTCCTGTGCAACCTGCTCTGGGTGGACCTGCTTTGGCAGGGTGGTTGGACTAGATGACCTCTAGAGGTCCGTTCCAACCCCCACCATTCTGTGTTTTTTTTTTCCCAAAGGTTGGAAGAAATTTTTCTTTGTTTCCCTGCACACTACAAATCCCACCGTGGGATCATGTCGAGGATCAGACCCCGAGATGTGCTCCCCTCTGACCAGGGAGCATCTCCCTCTGCTGTGTTTGTACCATGACCAGCACAACATAAAACTTCTGCCTTATACAAAAGCAAACTACAACCATTTGCTTTTCTATCCTGTGGCCACATCTCCACCACTCTGTAGTGATTCCTTAACTCTTTAGTTAAATCCCTTTAACAAGCAGGATAAATGTCAACCAGGCCCTATGATTTGTATACTTTCAAAGTTTCCAAGCCCATCCTTATCAGCTTAATTTTTCTCTTTATTTTTCTTGCTAATGACATACTTAGAAAGGAATTCCATATTCTGGTGGGTTTAGAGGCATTTATTAATTACATCCTGCTCTTTGTTTATTAATGAGCCTGGGTTCTCATTTTCCTCTGTAATAATTGCAGAGGGCTTTTATTTCCCTTAGCCCTTGCACACTTAACATTAGCTCATAAATGTTTCCTTTCTTACGCCCAGAGATTTTCACTATTAGTTTAATTGACCAATGGCTCATCTCAAGTAGGGAACTGACTCATTGTGCACTAAAGCTGTCAGCAAGTTGACTAATTGATAATATGCTCTCTGGGGCCAGGACGACTTGAGATAAATAGAAAAGAAATTGGAGGCTGGTTTTCTCCTGTATCTTTGCACAGCACTGAGCACAGCATAGGCCAGAGCTCCCCCAAAGGTGCTAGGTGTTACCACAATACATACAAATAATAAATAATAAATAANTATATTATTATATGAATAATAAATAAATATAATTAATTATAAGACATAATAATAACTGGTGGAGGTGATGTATAAAAAAGATGGGGAAAAGTTTCCACAAAGACACAGTCTAGCTGCTTCCACTTTCCAAGTGTTCAGATGGCCCCTTTTTCCATATGACATTGCAAATTCTTCTAATGAGAACCCCAGTTGTACTCGAGAAACACGTTCTCTGGTTTAAAAAAAAAAAAAAAAGAAAAAGAAAAAAACCCATCATTGATGGAGATGTCAGAACAGGGTCAGCATTGTTGGGATGATGGGCACTGAGGGAGCTCTTGTGAAGTGAGTGCCAGACATGAAAAAGGCCAGCACTGCCCTGGACCAGGAGTCACTTTGGTGATGATGTAGCAAGTTGCTACAAAAAAGACATTGAGGTGCTGGAGCGGGTCCAGAGAAGGGCAACGGAGCTGGTGAGGGGTCTGGAGCACAAGTCTGGTGAGGAGCGGCTGAGGGAGCTGGGGGTGTTGAGCCTGGAGAAAAGGAGGCTGAGGGGAGACCTTCTGGCTCTCTCCAACTCCCTGAAAGGAGGGTGTAGCCAGGGGGGGTCCATCTCTTCTCCCAAGGAACAGGCAACAGGACAAGAGGAAATGGCCTTAAGCTGCTCCAGGGGAGGTTTAGGATGGATATTAGGAAAAAATTTTATACTGAAATGTTATCAAGCATTGGAACAGGGCAGTGGTGGAGTCCCCATCCCTGGAGATATTAAAAAGCCGGGCAGACATGGTGCTGAAGGACATGGGTCGGTGGTGGTTTTGTCAGTGCTAGGTTGATGGTTGGACTCGATGACCTAAAAACCAACCTAGGTAGTTCTGTGATTCTAACCATGCTTCCCAGAAGCCTGCAGCAGAGGAAACTGGTCACAAACTGACAATGAAGCCATCCCTTCATCACCACAGCCATACATTCAAATATATGCCCAATGTTGAATGCCACGGGGAAAAAACATCTGTGAGCATGCTCCTAAGCCCTTTGCTGATGCCAAAGGTGTAGCATCCCCACATGAGATGAAGGTGCATGTGTCCTGATACAGGTTTATCAGGAAGGCAGGATGGCATCACACTTCCCTGAAAAAGGGTGGAAAGCCTAAGCTTAATGCAACACCTCATCATCCTCACCACCAGGAGGACAATTTGGAAGTCACAGTGAGATCTCATGTTGGGGCTGTCTGCTCTAAGGTTGGCTCTGTACTCCTTCAAGAAGACCAGAGTAAACATAGTTTTGGAGGATATTGGGATGTCAGGCGGAGCTGGCCTACAGCTGTGGAGTCTCAGGATGAAAACTGGGAGAGAAACGGTGAATCTGCCTTTGCTGGTTTTTCCTCTCAGACCTTCCTGTCCCTCTGGCCCTCTCCACCTCCCCAGATGTGCCACATCTTATTAATTGCACTTCAAACACAGACAACAAGCTCCTATATCAGGTTCCTCCACTGTCAGCCTGGAGCAGCCTAAGAAAGTCCCTCATGCAGCTCAAAACATGTCCTCACTGCACCACAGGAGCTTGGAGACTGTCTGACACATCAGAGGAGACACAGCTTCAGGAGTCTGCTCTTCTGCCTGTTTTCCTCTCCCTCAGCTGCGGGCTTCCTCCTGTAGACTACCCCTTTGATTTATTGTACTTTTGCACTTCTGAGCACCTGGAAAGTGTTTCTGTCCCATTAATTTTGACTTGGAAGTCTCAATGTTTCCCAGCAGAAAAATAAATCACTCAAGCTGGGAGGACGCACCCCACACAACCTCCTCCCTTGTCTGTGTTCCCCCTTCTCCTGCCTTCCACTTTCTTTTCCCTCCTACTGTTCCCTTCCCCCTCCTCCGAGAGGGAAGAGGGGGGGTGATAAATGTGCCGCGCAAGGTATGAGTTTCACATACCAAGAGCAACGAGGTAATCCTATCTGCCCAAACATCATCTTGCTGAGTGCCTAAATAAAGCTCTTGGCACCCAGCATATTCCCCATTGCTGCAGGTGAAGCCTGAGGTCCCAGGAAAGAGGGCAACGAGCTGGAGGAGTCTAATCCCTGCAGGGGTCTGCCTCCACATCCAAAATATTTGGTCCCCAGAAGTTTGAATCACCTCGGGATGGTCAGTATTAAGTTTCTTCCAGGTATCCCCAAAGGTGACTTTTCCAACCCAAAGGTCTCGAGTCTCTCTCCGTTGAGGTGTTTCTTCTCCCACTCTCCCAGGTTGCCTTCAAACTTGTTATCCTCCTCCTTGCAAGGAAACAACCTACAGTAGCACTCACTGGTCTCACTGAGCAGGCAACAAACCCCAAATCAGGCCTTTTCCCATTTTATCAGGCAGAGGGACAATGAAATGTCTGTTACTGTTGGTTTCTATGGCCAGTCTCATTCCCCAGCCCCAATCCTCCAAGAACATCTATTCCTTGCTAAAATCCTGCTAAGTTAAATGCTGCTGATATCTTCTACCAGGATAACTCCTGCTCTGCACTGGAGAGATTATTCATTTGCTTTAGGTTATTCACTAAAGACTCGATGATTAGGATTTTGTAATATCCTCCCTTCCCTCACCACTTGGACAACTCATTCGAATTTCTTCCAGCGATGAGCACATGATGGACAAATTACATACACTTGGCACTAGAGGAAGCGCTTCAAAATCTAGGAAATGTTTGTCTAATCAAGACTTGCTTTAAAAAAATAAATTTATTTTAAAGATAACCTCAATCCCCAAATTCAGACCTGGCTTAAGATTTTCCAGAATTTGCTTTTCCTCCATTCAGTGCAGGAAATACAGTGAGGGAGCCACTTGTGAGTTTACTTTACCATTTTATTATATAACCTTATTTTTTTTGTCCCCTGGAAATTAGATTTATGTGGCCATTCAGTCTATCATCTATCTGTCCCCCATAGATTTCTCCACCTGTTGATTTTTCAACCAGCTTTGACAGAAAGCCAAAGGCCTCCAAAAAAATTATGTTCCTATTTCCACATTAAAATAAAGATTCAGAGAACGGAGTGACTTCATTCTGAACAGTTTCTTCTTAATATTTATCCTATCAGCTGACTTCTACAGGGCAGGTGATGTACATAACAGATTGCAGTAGAAAAATTGTACTAAAACCTCAAGGGAATTCTAAAGGTGCAACAGAAAACAATGGACAATCTTAAAAATAAATCAGTTTAACAAGCCATCAACATTCAGACATAAATCCACAATGACCAGACTCTGCTCACTGCCATTCTTTGTTCTTCTAGTTTCTGTCTGGACTTGAGTCCACCAAAACCCTGCTAGAAAGGTAATTCCCTCTGGTATGTCCAGTCTGTCTAGAAATATCTGAGTGGAAAACATTGGAAATTGTTCCAGAGATCACATTTTCACATTATTTCCCATTGCGTTTTCCATGCTACAGCCCCTAGATGCAACGTCTGCATCACAGCCAGAAGGAAAACCGTCACAGAGGCCAGAGAAACCAGTGCCAGGCATGTTAAAACTGGTGGTGGCTTCAAAAGTGCCAACCACCCTGATGGTGACATCGGCTAAAAAAAAAAAATAAAAATAGGATGTTTTCCACTAGACTGGAGGTTTGAATTGCTCAGTGATGCCGTCAAAAACATATTTAGGACATAACTCATCTCCACCCAGACTTTTTCAGTAAGTTCAATAAATGAATTGAATCGCCAAGTGCCTGCTTCTCCCCCTTATACTAAACATAAAAGTAAGGAAAGTAAATGAGACCAAAAAAAAAATAAAAATAGATCATTCCAGTAAGAAAATTGTAAAGAATCTAAGTCTTCTCACTTTATTCCCCACTGCCCTTGAGAAGTTACAGCATGGCATTCAAGAGCATCAGAAAGGAAGAGTCTTGTCCAATTCTAGCAGTGTGTCTCTCAGTAGAACTTCATTTTACTCCCGTCCTGATCAAATTCAATTGAACTGAACAGATTCCCTGGGGGGAAAAGTAACCTCGGAGAGTGAAAAAGCAGGCGAGGTGTGTTTTATGAAAGAAGACGAGCGTGAGTGCTCTACTTGCAGTGCCGTGAAGCTGCACGGAGGATGTTCATTTCCAGAGGGACGTGGGGAGCGCGGTAGGTTGCATGTCAACGTGGGGCGTGCGTGCTAGAATAACACTACTTACACACTACATTGCTAAGGAGACCCACTTGGGAAAGCACAATAAATAACACGACTACTTAATAGCTCTGTAGTGCCTTTCATCCAAATATCTCCGAACACTGTACAAACGTTCGTTAGAACCACCGCTAACTCCAGGAGAAGTGGCGCTATCTTTGCCGGGCGGCAGATAAGCAAATTGAGGTTACATTATTTCCAGGAGCTTGTGACAGGGGCCAGAGAAAAAGCCAAAAGTCCTGCCACCTATTTCCCCTTTGCCCCACGGGAAAAAATGGAAACAGAGGTCTGAGTCCCGGGTAAGCCCACGCTCAAGTCAAGGGGCACTGCAGCAGTGGTCTCTTTTGTTCCTCCACCAGGGCTAAATCAAGCAAAAATAGAGGGGAAAAATGGAAGATATTAGGAGAAAAAGTAAAGAAATTGCATAATAAAAACACTGTCAGCTCCCCGCATGGTACATTGACAAACACTTGGTGCTTATGGTTATGACCCCAGACTTACAGGATACAAATGCCCTCCTATATTGGAAGCTGGAGACCATGGGGAGTACTCTAGGGCATCAGTTTGTACTAGATGTCTACAAGCAGATAGGTGAGCCTTTGGGGTCTGAACACGGTGTCTGGAGTCTGCTGTAGTGCAAAGAAAAGGCAGCTCTGAAGAACGGATCTTCCAACCCAGTTGTTTGCCCTGGTATTTCATGAATAATGCCAAAGTGAGGCTGGTCCTTTCCATGGACTCTAGCAGGTATATAGATGATGAACTCAGACGTCAACCACTACGCTGCAGACACATAAATTTGGGCAGAAAACTCCTGCCTTTCACAGCAGAGACAGGACTGGGATTAGAGAGTGTCTGTCCTTGGGACCTACCCATAGCTCATGTGTTGGAGAAATAATAAGATCAGCTGCAGAGACAACTGTGGGAGAGATGTAGGGGTAGGTTTAGCGTTAATGGATTGGTGTCTGGCTGGGCATGATGTTCAGGGTTAATAGCTCTAGCTACTGTTTTTGCACCTATGACACATTACAACATGCCACCGCAGGCTCCTGGGTGATTTGAGATCTTTGAGCAGGTTGAGGGATGTCATCCTCCCCCTCTACTCTGCCCTGGTGAGGCCACATCTGGAGAGCTGGGTCCAATTCTGGGATTCCCAGTTCAAGAAGGACAGGGAACTGCAGAAGGAGTCCAGCAGAGGCTACAAAGTTGATCAAGGGACAGGAGCATCTCTCTGCTGAGGAAAGGCTGAGAGGCCCGGGGCTGTTCAGCCTGGAGAAGATAAGACTGAGAGGGCATCTCATCAATGCTGAGTAATATTTAAAGGGTGAGTGTCAAGAAGATGGGGCCAGACTCTTCTCAGTGGTGCCCGGGGACAGGACAAGAGGTAGTGGGCACAAACTGGAACACGGGAAATTCCATCTCAACCTGTGGAAAAACTTCTTTCCTGTGAGGGTGGCAGAGCCCTGGAAGAGGCTGCCCAGAAAGGGTGTGGAGTCTCCTTCTCTGGAGATATTCAAAACCCACCTGGACACGTTCCTGTCCAGCCTGCTCTGGGTGACCCTGCTTTGACTAGATAATCTCTGAAGGTCCCTTCCAATCCCTACCATTCTGTGACTGTGTGTGATTCTGTGAGTGGTGAGGTACGTTGGCAGGCATTTACGGATGGATCCTACAAGTGCGCACACACAGGCTTAGGACACATCTGAAAACCACGTATGTCTTTTGGAGAAGGTGTATAAGACAAGGTGTCTAGTGTCTGGAACCACTGCTGCTCCTCAACAAATGTCCTCAAGAGCACATTTACACATACAACAGAAGGACTTAAGTAAGCAGTGAGTGATCTGCAGCAGGACTTTACAGAAAAACAGACATTTTCAGATAACAGGGCACCACTGAATAATGGGTTTGTTCCCAGGGTCTCTGTTACAGAATCATAGAATGGTCTAGGTTGGAAGGAACCTTTCAGATCATCTAGCCCAACCATCCACCTAACACTGACAAAAAATATCACTAAACCATACCTCTAAGCACTACATTTACCCATCTTTTAAGTATCTCCAGGGATGGAGTATGTCTAAATACTCCAAAGTCTTCAGATCCTGTGTGGAGTCAATGGCCTCAACTCAGAAACCTGGTGAGAAGCCATGGAACATCTGGCTGGCAATCATGATAGCAGAGAAAGATCTCCTTTCTTGAGATCTAGAGGTCAACAGGGATGTTCTGCGGTGTCTAACATGACACTAGATATCTACACTAAAGGGACCGAGCCTCACTCCTGGATTCAAGCATGTAGTTGAGGTGCCTTTGTGAAGGAATCTCTAAATGCACTGGGTGCCTGAAATGCCACTATGAGACGCCAGTCAAAAATACTGTGGAGCCCAGAGAGCTACTTACCTGCGACAGGTTCCAGTCACCCAGCAGAGGTGCCTAATCCTTTGAGATGCCCTAAGAGCACCTGACCTGGGCTCCAGTCAGCACTGCAGCATGGCAACTGTCTCTCACACCTTTGGTTGTATCTGCAGTTTTAATCACGTATCTTAGACACTCCAGGCATGCTCTAGGCACTAAAGCACCACCAGGTGCTTAGATTTGACCAACTGAATACCATCTGCATGAATCGTTGGCTAAATAGATCTCCATCAACTACAAAGGCAGATTAGACATCACAAAGGCACCCACACTCCTCCAAAGGGCATATTTATGAGTGCCCTGTGCCAATAGCTGGCAGGAGCCAAGTGTCCACACCTAGGATGCTCTGGACTGAGCAGTAGGTTGGCATCGCTTTGTAACAATGACAAGACCTTTATTAAACAGTTGTGAGCTGTGAAGCAGCTTCCACAGAGATCACCAGGAGTTGAGGGAAACTTTTCAGCTCCCAGGATAAGGTCCTTCCATGAGGGACAGACCTTTCCTTTGTCCAGTCATGAGGCCAACATCTGAGTGAGCAAAGACCCATCAGCTCCAATCCAGTTGCTTCAAAGTCATGATAGGCTTCCCCTCCCAAGCTCCAACAGTAACAAAACAGTCTGTTAACTGTAAGTTGTTATTTTTTTAATGAAAAAAAAAGGAAGAATTCAGATGATTATGTTTTCTGATCTATGGCTAGCAACACGTAACCCTCGCTCTCCCTTTGCAGCTCTAAAGAGTTGATGTTAATGTAACTTAAGATGCTGAGGAAGCGATTCTTCACAAATATTATGAAGGGGTTGTCATGTTGCGGCCTGTGTGGAGTGATATATGGACCGAGCAACAAACTGCCCTTCTGGGACCCAGCCCCAAAAGCCAAATCTGCCTCTCACGGTCTACTCTGCACATGCCAGCTTTTTTTTCTTCAAAGCAGCTCCTTCAGGGATCGTGACGGAGGAGGAACTGAGGTGCAAGAGGAACAGACAGTCCTCTCCTAGGGTTGCAATGACTTGTTACTACTCGCTCTAAATCGAGCAGCAAAAAGATGGTCAACAGGGGTCTCTTTGGCTGAAGATGCTCTGCCCAAAGGAGGAAAAAAAGAGAGGAGAACATGGGTTGGTTTGTGTTCAGACGGAGATTTACTTGGAAGTCAAAGAAGTCTTCCCCCAGTGCTTTTTACTAAATAATATGGGATTTCAGGGGCTATTCTCGTCTTCCTGTACTCACACCTCCTCGAGCAGGCGATGCCTGGTGGAGGCAGCTCTGTCTGTATAAAGAGAAGTCGAACAGCCCAAAGGAGCCCTACTGACAATTTTACACTCTTTTCAGACACAAAAGAAACATCAGAGCTCTGGCATCTCTTAAAAACAAAGACACCTGCTTTAACGATATCCATGTCCAAGTCCAGGGGAGCTTTATGGGAATGTCTCCCACTGAGAAACAACTGTAATACCAAAATTCCCCCCAAACACTGGATATCAGCTCTTCCAAGGCTGGCTGTAAACCTGTGGCCTTTTCCAATTTCTTTTTATGTTTATAGAAATTAAGGAAGGAAGAACACTCCAAAAGCCCATCTGGTTGTCTCCTTCCTCCTCTCGGGGAAGATTCCCACTCCTGGAGTTTTATTTCTGTTCTCTGAGACCGGGCTTTTGATTTGGCAGCTCTCAGGTCACGTCCATCCTGCCAGACACCACTGTCAACTCCCCCGTGTAGCTCCAGAGCAGACAGCTTGGGGAGATACCTTGAAGGTCCCATAATCTGGTCCAACCAGATCTCCTGTCTTCTGGACAACGGTGGGATAAAGTGTCCCCAAGCTGCCACAGGACCCAGCAGCTCCACCACTGCCTCCACTTGATCCATGCAGAGAGGAGCCCTCTCTTCCCACCTCAGGGTACAATGGCATCCATGGGTAGCAGCTCAAGCCCACCTGGAAGACCCACAGCGTTGTATTTAGTAAATCTTCCCATTTCCAGCTGGAGTGAGACACCAAACTCCTTTCTTAGATCCCAGGACCACCATGATTGCATTTCAGCAGGCACCTCAAGCAGGGCCAGGCTGCTAGTGCTGTAAAGTTGCACGAAAGGCTGTGGTCCCTCTCCCCATGGCTCAGGCATTCCTCTGGCTGCTGGTGCCTTTGAGCTGAAAAATTACCTCCCATGGGAATGCTCCAAAACCAGAGCATTTGTGCAGCAGGCTTCTCCACGAACACATTTTCTCCAGAGGCATGAAACACACATGCCTGCAGGCTCTGCTGCTGTGGGAGCCTTCAGAAGCTAGCAATGTCCTGGTCTCTCTCAACCTTGTCCCGTGGCACATCACAGTTTGTGTGTTGGTCCTGGCATATGCTATAGGATGATTAGGGTAGTGTTTTGGGGGTGAAGAGTAAAGAGTAAATGTTCTTTTTACCGGATCCCATTGAAAAGTTGTCTGTGAAAGCAGGGGACTGAACTCAGTGATCCTCCTTTCCAAGTTTTTTTGAGTAACCTGGTCTATTGGGAGGTGTCCCTGCCCATGGCAGGGGGGCACGGAACTAGATGATCTCTCCAACCCAAACCATTCTGTGTTTCTAAGTTTCAGTTCCTGTCCCAAGTTTCTCTGCCTCCCTCTACCACTTTGGGGGACAGACCTTCTCAAAGAACCCACTGCCACTGAAAGGCCTCCACTGGGAGCCTTCCAGAGCAAAATCTAATATGTCTTGCCCCAAAGGGAAGGGGAAGACCAACCCCCAACAATTCTTGCTGGGAATCTGGTTCTCCAGCCACTTCCAGTGTGGCAGAACAACCCCAGCTCCACGGTTTCCCTTGCAATTGATATTTTCTCTGCCGTATGAACAAGAAAATATCTGCCAAGAAAATAATTATGCGCTGACATGAAGGCAGCCTTGTGGGGAATGTGCAGATTCTTCATGTTTAAATCTATGCATGAAGACTCTAGATCCAAAGAAGAGATGGGTCTAAACTCCACCCCAGGGTGAGATGCCATTTACAACCCTTTCTCAGGGTATGATCAGAAGCCTACATTTCTCTGCTATGACAAAACAGAGCACCCTAATGCTCCTTTGATGTTCTGCTATTTATTGCCTTACTAAAGAAAACTGTAGGAGTGACAGATGATTTCAAGTACCTCAGCATCTAAGCAACATGTGGGCACACAGTAAGAGAATGTTTGTGTCTTGGAAGGCTTATGGTTCAAGAAAGCATTACAGTCAAAGGGTAAGAGGAGATGTGGAGAGCAGGACACAGCTTCCCCATCCTCTCTGCAGATAGGTCCCCATTTCTCAGAGTCTTGCCCCATTTGTCTGCTGACAATTTGTCTGTCTGCCATCGCCTGACCCTTGGTGAAATTAATCACCTGAGTGGGTTCCTCAAAGTCTACCCTGTCAGCCAAGCAAAAGGAGAAACCCTGCTCTCAAAGTCAGACTCACCCACATACACGCAGGAAGCCCAGGAGGGAGAGAACCCCAGGTTTGATCACCTCCTCCTGTGGCTAAGACAAACAGGACCTGTGGAGGACAAAGTGGACCTTACCTGAAAGAGATCCCAAAGGTGGCTCTTCCTCAGCAACAGTGTGGTGCATGGGCACGGCAGAACAAAACTTGAGCTGGTCAAATCAAACACACATAAACCTGTCTCTCCATCATGATAGAACCAGTTGTATTTGAGGACACACAGTGATACTACACCTCCATGTCCAGTGCTGGGCCCCCCAGTTCAAGAGGGACAGGGATCTACTGGAGAGTGTCCACCAGAGCCTACAAAGATGATCAGGGGACTGGAGCATCTCTCTGCTGAGGAAAGGCTGAGGGACCTAAGGCTGTTCAGCCTGAAGAAAAGCAGACTGAGATGGGTTCTCATCAATGCTGAGCAATAACTAAAGGGCGGGTTGCAAGAGGATGGGGCCAGACTCTTCTCAGTGGTGCCTGGTGACAGGACAAGGGGCAATGGGCANAGCCTACAAAGATGATCAGGGGACTGGAGCATCTCTCTGCTGAGGAAAGGCTGAGGGACCTAAGGCTGTTCAGCCTGAAGAAAAGCAGACTGAGATGGGTTCTCATCAATGCTGAGCAATAACTAAAGGGCGGGTTGCAAGAGGATGGGGCCAGACTCTTCTCAGTGGTGCCTGGTGACAGGACAAGGGGCAATGGGCACAAACTGGAACACGGGAAATTCCATCTAAACATGAGGAACAAGTTCTTTCCTGTGAGGGTGGCAGAGCCCTGGAAGAGGCTGCCCAGAGAGGGTGTGGAGTCTCCTTCTCTGGAGATATTCAAACCTGCCTGGATGCGTTCCTGTCCAACCTGCTCTGCGCAACCTTGCTTTGGCAGGGGGTCGGACTAGATGGTCTCCAGAGGTTCCTTCAATTCCTACTGTTCTGTGGTTCTGTGATGTGAGTCTCAATTTTGCACTGTCACAGTGGAGACTACAGGCATCTCCTATCCACATTGTTTGCAATTTGCAGTCATTTATATCAAGGGTTTTTTTGGTAGAAATCACCACTGAAGCAAGCACAGAAAATCAAACAGCTTTGAGAGCTCTAACCCCTTCTTCTGCAGAAATAGGATACTGCAAAGGAAAAATATAAGCACAGCAACTCCACTGCTGAGAAATACTGAGGGCTGCAATTTCTCTTTGCTGCCAGGGTCTGACGAAGGTGGGAGTGATTTGTTGCATCCTAAGAAGGCAAAGTTTGTACAGTCACTCTTGAATTGTGTGGGAGGGAGTATATATCTGTCTGACGGACTGTCTGCTTTTCCTCTGGCAATTTTTGAGCACCTTGACCAATTTCCAGTTAAAAAGCAGCCATCTCTAAAGTACTTGAGTTCCAACATGTTTTGTGAAGGAGGGAGGAAAAGAGAAAAAGGGAAACAATATAAACGTCCCCACTGAGGAAAAGCAAGTGTACGGTTTCTGTCATTATTAGACCCTAGAAGATCTACATGGGAGGAGCTGTGAACATCCCAAACACTGTAAAAGCTTCAACAAGCTTCATAGATAGCAGACACCAGAGACTCCAAAACAGAAATTCTTTTAAATCAAGGTGCATCGCTCCTCATTGCTCAAAGTACAGCATTCCTTGTGGAGACCATGAGTCCCCAGTTCTGACTGAAACAGGTTGAGCAAGACCAAAGTGTCTCCTCGGCTGGCATTATAGATTTATCCCATCTCCTCTTGACCTTCCGCTTCCCCTTTACAAGCCAGGGACATTTTAATCTCATCCTGCCAGCACCTCCCTCCCCAGGAGCTCTCTGCCTCCTCCTTTGCATCAAGGCTCTGCCGCCCCCAGCTTTATCACTGGAGTCTGGCAGGACGATGCCGGAGTGAATTTGCACTTGTACCTCCTGCTGTTTGTTATGATGGCCTGGTGTATTTCTCCTGCTGGAGAGTTCGTTTAAATTCTTACATTCCCAGCCAAGCCTTTGTAGATGAGCGAATCCATGTGTCCTGCTCTCTTTTTTCCCCCTTGGAGTGCTCCAAGCTTTTCTGGTCCTGCCCCAGCCATGGCGTCCAAGTCATGCCTGCTTCATGGAGGGACAGAAAAGATTTGTCGTGTGTGTCCAAGAAGGTCAAATTCTCAAACCCCATGGGTTTTCACATATCCCACTGTTTTTGGCTTCCTTTCTCCCCATTTTCAATATTTTTAACTCTTTCTTCTGCTCTGCAAATACACTAATTGCTGATCCACCAGAAAATCATCACAAAATTATAGAATTGTCTAGGTTGGAAGGGACCTTTCAGATCATCAAGTCCAACTGTTAACCTAATGTTACCAAGACCACCACTAAACCATGGCCCTAAGTGCCGCATCTACACATGTTTTAGATATCTCCAGGGATGGAGACTCCACCACTTCCCTGGGCAGCCTGTTCAGGTGCTTGATAATTCTTTCAGTGTAAAAAAATTTCCTAATATCCATCCTAAACCTCACCTCGTTCAACTTGAGGCCATTTCCTCTTGTCCTATTGCTTGTTACTTGGGAGAAAAGACCAACCCCTTCCTCTCTACAATCTCCATACCATGCTGTTGAGAGGTTAATAGTATTTGGAACACCAAAAATAATCATATCACCTAGGAGGCCAAACAGGTGGCACAAACCAAATTCTTATTTTTTGAGTAGCAAATAGCCACAAATATTCCACTTCCCTCAGTGGTGTGAACAATCAAACAACGAGCTAATTGCTTCAGTCTGTGTCTGCATTCGTGTGAGGTTTGTGCCCCCAAAGCCCCGTTTCTCTGTCTTGAGTTAACCTGTATCTCTAACACATATCCATTAGCTGGAGAAAATGAGGGAGGAGATGAGATAAGGCCAGCCCAAAGCCGGGCTGGAGGGGGCTTTGAACAACCTGGTCTAGTGGGGGGTGTCATTGCCCATGGAAGGGGGGTTGGAACTTGATGAACTTTAAGGTGCCTTCCAATCCAAACCATTCTATGATTCTATGATTCAGTATTTAAAAAAAAAAAGAAGTAGAAATCCTGAAACAAGCACATGTAGACAGGATTGAATCATCTTGCTGGTGCAGTTTTACTTGTGGAGCGGGATATCAGGGTTTTCTGAAAGCCACGTGGAGAGTTTATTGCCAGTATAGCAGTATCCTTTACTGGGGAAAAAAAAAGCAACAGAAAACTCATTCACTTCTGAGGCAGCCATGCTGCATTTCACTGTCCCTAAGACATGAGAGATGGTAATTATTCCTTTCACTGAGCTGAAAAATGGCAGCTTATGGAACCGAGGCCTTTACTTATGTCTGTCATTGCCTTAGAGCTCTTAATGGTGACAGGTCTTAATGATCCTCCCACTGGCTGATGCTCTTAACCTAGCGTTTTCTGACTGGCTGCAGACCACAAATCTCCATCCTTCCAGCAGATGTGCGTTTCTCTTTCTCCTTTTGCAAAGGCTCAGGGTGAAACCCAGCCCCAGTTAATGCACTTTAACCACTCCAAGGATCCCGGCCTGGCAAAGAGTTTCAGCCAGAGTCAGACTTCTGGAGGTGACTAATCTCATCACCTTTGGTAGTGGTGGCAGCACAAACAAGGGTCATCATGTGTGGACACCACTCAGTCCCCAACCTGGATCACATGGAAAAGCCCTCAGAGGATGCCAAACATGATGCCACTGGAGCTATTTTCTGTGATGCCCTATTAAATTAATGTCATACTGAATCAGCTGGGGTAACTCAGGGATTCAGGAGGAAAACACAGGGGATGGTCATTGCCAGGGCAAGCAAGAACAGCTCATCCTTTCCAGAGACCGCAGGGACACACCATGTCTAATTTCTGCTTCCTGACATAGGTAGGGAGGACCACAGACATCCCCTGGGTTGTCCCTTCCTGCAAACTCACCCAACAGAGAAAATACATATATTTTAGAGCTCAGAGGGTTGTGATTAGGGGCACAGAATCCAGCTGGAAGTCTGTAACAAGTGGTGTTCCCCAGTGGTCAGTACTGGGTCCTGTCCTCTTCGATACATTCATCAATGACCTGGACAAAGGGATGGAACATACCCTCAGCAAGTTTGCTGATGACACAAAACTAGGAAGGGTGGCTGACACCCCAGAAGGTTGTGCAGCCATACAGCGAGACCTGGACAGGCTGGAGAGTTGGGCAGAGAGAAACCTGATGAAATTTAACAAGGGCAAGTGTAGGGTGCTGCACCTGGGCAGAAATAACCCCATGCACCAGGACAGGTTGGGGGCTGACCTGCTGGAGAGCACCTCTCAGGAGAAAGACCTGGGAATTCTTGTGGACAACAGAATGACCATGAGCCAGCAATGTGCCCTTGTGGCCAAGAAGGCCAATGGCATCCTGGGGGGCATCAAGACGAGTGTGACCAGCAGGTAAAGGGAGGTCATCCTGCCCTGCTACTTGGTGAGACCCCATCTGGAGCACTGTGTCCAGTTCTGGGCTCCCCAGTTCCAGAAGGACAGGGAACTGCTGGAGAGGGTACAGCAAAGGGCCACAAAGAGCATCTGGAACATCTCTCTTGCAAGGAGAGGCTGAGGGACTTGGGTCTTTTTAGTCTGGAGAAGAGAAGGCTGAGGGGAGATCTAATTAATGCGTACAAATACTTAAAGGGAGGGTGTCAGGAGGACAGGGCTGGTCTTTTCTCCGTGGTGCCCCGTGACAGGACAAGAGGAAATGAGCACAAACTTGAGTATAAGAAGTTCCATCTAAACATGAGGAGGAACTTCTTTCCTGTGAGGGTGGCAGAGCCCTGGAAGAGGCTGCCCAGAGAGGTGGTGGAGTCTCCTTCTCTGGAGACATTCAAAACCCCCCTGGACACATTCCTGTGCAACCTACTATAGGTAGACCTGCTCTGGCAGGGGGTTTGGATGAGATGATCTCCAGAGGTCCCTTCCAACCCCATATGATTCTATGATTCTATGATTTTAGCATGAAAACTATGTGGCACGGTGGAAGGCTGCCAAGACACCCCGGCAAACCTCCCTGCCGGGACGGGCAGTCTCTGTGCCGCACACCGGTGGTGGAAAGCATCCTTGTAATGATACCAAGCTCGCGCTAAGCCGAAACATGTAACAGGAGTCTCTGTGGGGAAGAGCCAATTTATCAGTCTAACTGGAATGGAAATTCCTTTTTCGGCAGGATCTCTGGAACATGTGTGGTGCAGCCCGAAGAATGAGCAATGAACATGATATCTCTTTTATGTCTGCCATGGCAGCCGGCCTTTTAATAATAATAGTAATTTAAAAAACCTGTCCGGTGACTTCACACCCGTCTTCCTAGATATAAAAGATAGATGGGAAACACTATGAGACCTTTGTGCTATTTACCCTTGAAATGCCCCTATCGTGCCTCAGTTTACTTCAGGGTTAATTGGCCACATCTCTGAGATGCTGTAATGTTTGAACAGCAAATTGTGTAAACGCTGGAAGTCGTTCCCATGAGGGTGCAACTGAAGGACCCCAGTCTCCCATAACTTGGGGTTTTCTGATGTCTAGCAAGGGTTATGCTCACCCCTTAGCATAACCCTATGCTTAGCATAACCCCATGTTCCTCCACCAAGCATTAGCAGGATTTCTTTCTTTTTCTTGCTTGGGTTCACAAAACACATTAGAAATTCCCCCCTCCCTCTGGCTTAAACCAGCCAACAGCCTTAATGGTTTTTGAAGAGATAAACAGACAGACACAGGCATGTGCAGAACATGATCATGTAAGTTGTGCTTTCTTAAGGAGCCAAGCAGAAAGCGAGCCAGATTACTTCAACCCAAAATGCACTTAGAAAAGAAACCTTCGTGAAGGTGATCTTAGCGGTGAGGACTGTGCGGGTGCAAGGAGAAACAGGCTGTTGAGGGTAGCTGTAACTCTCGGGTAAATTAAAATAAACAGAGATGCAAATGTAGGTGATATCAGCCATAAGGACTGCAGAGTCTCAGCCAAAGTGTTTGCAAGCTGAGAGCAGAATTTGGCTTCAGATGAATAAAATTGCTACTGGTCGCTCAGGGTAAATCGCCCCGGGTAGATCCATCCTGTGGCACTGGGACACAGAAATCCCAGCAGAGCTGTGCTGATAATAGACCCGAGAGATGGGACTGTAGAGGAAAAGCCAAGGCACCTTCCCTCCGTCAAGACCCCCATGTTGTCCCTGAGAGCAGTGCGGTTGAGTTCCACCTCCCAAGCTCAGATGGGGAGCGAGGGCTTTTTGTCAAAGCACAGGAATTGGCCTAACAGATGTCAGGATGGTGATGGGTCTTGGCCATAACAATTCTCATCTGAGGTGCTCTTGGTGCTCCCCTTCAGATGCTTGACATGGACCCAAGAGGTTGTGTCCACCTGGGGTTGCAATGGGGCATGCATTCATCCAAGGGAGGGATGGAGAAGGCACAGGCAGAGACCAACAAACCCCACTGCAACCCATCAGGAGGCTACGGAGATGCTGAACCCCCCCAAAGCATGGCCGTCAGGGGGTTGGGGAGCATTAGTTGCACAGCCCAGGTTGAGGAGAGGTCAGCTACAGGCACTTGCCATATTGAAAAAGGATTTGCAGCTGAAAGCGGGGCTGACTGGAGAGTTCCCCTCCGGGACCACTTGCAGAATGAACATAATTGCCTGAGCATTTAAGAAAATAGAGATCCATCTTTCCGTGCGAGTGGGCCTGCTGCTGGGAAGGGAAAATGCATGGAAGCAGTGGAATAAATACTGGTGCTTTGCAAAACAGAGATAAATCCACCAACAAGGAAGGAGAAAAGCAAGGGAGCTTTGGGAAGCCTTTTTGCATCAAATGAGCAGTGCATCCCCCGATGAGTGAGGGTGTCGAGGAAGTAGATCGATGGGCGAACACTCCAAACAGTAGCATCCATCTCTCATAATAAGGCAGCAGAACTGCTCTCGTTTCCTGTAATCTGATAACCCACCAGAGGAAGGGGGAAAAATGCCTTTAAATGGTGATTATAATTCCCGTCATGGTGTTTCCTGATAAAGCGGCCCCCCAACATAGTGTTATTATCAATCACGACTACTACAGTAGCATCCTGAGGCTCCTGTGGAGATCAGTACCTTCAGAGGGAGACCTTTGCTGTCCTGAAGGACCCTCGTGGGAGGGAAGGCTTCACAGAAGGGAAATGAGTTATTCAAGGCCTCCCAGCTGGGAGTAAGACCAAACCCAACCATGCTTTGAGTTGTGGGATTATGTGACCATCACACAGACATAGCAATGTCAGCTGGTGGGGACCTGCAGAGGTCTCTAGCCCGACCTCCTGCTCAAAGCTGGACCACCATGAGCTTCCAGACAAAAATAGCAGCTCACAAATTGACATAGTCATAACAAACTGAAAGTGAGGATCTGAAAAACATGACCATCAAAGCTGTGTGTTATTGTATAATCTCATGAAAGTCAAGCCAATCGCTAGTGAGGGACTCTGCTGCACTGGTATTTCTTCCCATCATTTCCTGGTGGACAATTCATGTCATTCTTGGTTCTTCCCTTTTACCACTAATGTGTGGAAGCAATAATGATGCTCAGGTTGCTTTTTTTTAACCCCATTTTGTGACAGGCGGTTGTAGCACTGCTCCTCTTCACTCAGCACAGTGCACATCTATGGCCATTTCTAGCATTGCTTCCATTTGTGCTCCAGAAGTACCTAAGGGCCCAGTGCTGGGTCAAGTGTGCCTTGTGCTCAGTCCTGTAAAAGAGAATCCTTCCTCAAACAGGCACTGTGTCACACCAGCAAGTGACCAGCACCTCATTCCTGCCCTGAAGGACTAAACTCAGATTTGCCCCATGCCTCCACAGTGCCTCTGATCAGCAGCTCCCACGCTGCACTGTGGCTTGTCCCTCTCTCGTTCATCCTCCCTCACCAGAGAAGCATGTTGAGGTGGGAATTTCCAGCCATCGTTGATCATATGAGCACAAAAGAAGACGAGATCCCAGCTGTAGCCACCAAGACATCATTGAAAATGAAGAAGAGGCATGGAGGCTGAGGTGTTGCACAACAAAGCCAAGTAATTGAGGTAGAAACCATGCCACCTGGGAGACATTGACATCCTCTGGACAGAAGAGCAGCAGGTACCCCAAGGTGCCTGTAACATTCATCTACTTGCCTATTTCCTTACGCTGGAGCTGAACTGGGAGGCCTGATGCCTCTCCTGCTCTGCTTTTTGCCTTCTCTAAGCAGTGAATTCCTCAGAAGCAGGGCCATCTAGTCCAGCCATAAATCTGTCTTCTGCAGATCAAGAGAAGTGGTAGAGCAAGCAGAAGGAGGGAAGACATTGTGGGTGCTCTAGAATAATCATTACTGTGAAGAAAACCCCATCTCCATTCTCAAAATAAAAATGGAATGAAGGAAAAAGGTTCATAAAACTTCCCTTATGCTTCTTGTGTCGTAGAGACACGGGTCTACCCAAGCTTCTGATTAATTAGGTACGTAATGGGTGACTGCTTCAGACAATGTGCAGGAACAGCTAATATAGTGAGCAGCACTGAATCACAGGCCTGAGAGCAGGCAGAAAAAAAGCCCCAGATTGCTTTATTACATTTTTTTGTATTAAATCATCTCTTCTAGAGAGACTGTTGTTTTAAGCCGGTTCATGGTTTCAGTCAGGAGGGTTGCCCAAGTCTGGTTTCTGCTGTGCAGCTGCAAACACTTCACACCCAGCAGATCTACCTGAAGCAAAGGAAACCCCAGACCCTGACAGCTCACTCTTGGCCTCGTGTCCCCGAGAGCCAGGCTCCTACCCACCACCCTGCTGCAAGACCCACACCTTTCCTGGTTAACCCGGGACTCCAGAAAACGTGTTTTCCTCCCTGAGCCCACCATTTCCAGCTCCCAGCTGTGTGTGGCTGAGGGAAGCCAACCCCACTATCCTCTGCCTGCCTTGAGCAATAATTTGGAGCAGGTCAACACATGGACTTCACAGTGACGCTTTCCCTCTTCCTAAGGTGTGTCTGGACTAGAAACCACACACAAATCACAACCCCAGTGCCGTTATGGATTTCCCCAAATGATGATGAATGATACCTACTCTATTTGCCACGAGAGGGCACTTTTACATTAATTCTCACATCCCTGGCTCGAGCATGGAGTCTGCCCGAACACCATTTGGTTGCAGTGGGATCCAATATCCAACTCATTGGGGAATTTATTTTGCAAGGACAGGGCTGTGTTGAGTGTGTTACTTATTAAATTACAGGAGAGACTGCAATAAGAGACGTGGCTGCAGCAGGGGGTCTTGGTGTCTCTGTTGGAGAGAACTAATAGCAAAGAAAGCCCCTGTGGTAAAGGATGCCACAGGCAAAGAAAATTTCCTCAGAGGAAACAGTTTTCTAGGGAAGATTATGCAGAAGTGTAACGTCTTTCCATTCAGATGAAGGAGACACCTGCTTCCCAACTTCTCTAGCAAAGACTGTATAAATCAGCATTTTGGAAACAGGACGGTGGCTTACGTTTGCAACAGGCACGAGTCGTTGCTTTGCAAACACCTCACCAGCTGGAAGCTGCAGCATAGAGTCCAGACTGTTGACTTGGAGCTGATTAGAAACCTTATTTTCCCCACCCCTCTTCCCCCAGCCCCCACTCTCCTTCATGCAGTAGATGTGGAAAACTGCAAACCCTGAGAATATGCATAGCTCTGAAATTACCGCTATTCATCATGTCCAATTGGCTCTTGGAGGGATCCCAACCGGTCAAGGAGTTCTGCAGTATAACAATGGGTGATTATCTTTTGCTCCAATTTGTTTTTTCATAACAGCCTCCCAGCCTCTGCGGAACTGTGATTTTCATTTGGTTTCCAGGAACAGTACAGAAGATCCAAGCAATGAGACAGATCTTTGCTTTTCTGGGGAAGACACCACACGTTTAGGCAAGAAATCAACTGTGCCTTGTAAGCCAGTTAACAGACACAGGCACTGTCTTGTGTCTCAGGTTGAAGGGGGTGGGAAAAGCTAAATGTCTCTTTAACTAAATTCTGCAACTTTCATTCAGAAAGAGAATGACAGACATGAATTAGATCAGCCCTGGGAAAGAGAAAACCATTTTTCAGTCGTCTTTACCCCCTCTCTTTTCATCTTAGCTTCATCTTACGGAACCAACCATACATATAGAATCGTAGTATGGTTTGGGTTGGGAGGGACCTTTAAAGGCCATCTACTCCAACCTCCTACCATGAGTAGGGACATCTTCAACTAGATCAGGTTGCTCAGAGCGCCATCCAACTGACCTGGAATGTTTCCAGGGGTGGGGCATCTCCCACCTCTCTGGGCAACCTGGGCCAGTGTCTCACCACCCTCAGTGTAAACCATTTATTCCTTATATCTAGTCCAAATAACATTTTTGAACACCATCAACACTGTGAAAAAGGGCAGTCAAGTACTGAGCAAACACAGGGAAAAGTGACAGAAGAAAAAGGATGATAAGAGACTGGAGAAAATAAGACTAATGAAAAAAGACTGGTGGAGTCGTGATGACAGCCTAGAGAGAAGAAGCCCATGGAGGGAACGTGATGACTGTCCTGGCATCCTTTGCAGCAAAGCAAATTTAGGTTGGCTCCAAAAGAAACCGACTAACTCAATGGAAGAGAAAGAGTGAAAAAGTCTAGACTCGGTTCTGCTGTGGGTTTTTATGAACTGGCAGCATGGTCCTTGGTGTAGGCATTTAGATGAGGTGGTTTTTTAAACTTCCTTCTGTCCCAAAGCTTCCTCTGTGCCCAGGAGGGCCCATGATCAGGGAGTGGAGTGATAGGGCGAGGGGGGACAATTTTAAACTGGAAGAGGGGAGATTTAGATTAGACATTAGGAAGAAATTCTTTGCTGGGAGGGCGGTGAGACACCGGAACAGGTTGCCCAGAGAAGCTGTGGATGCCCCATCCCTGGAGGGGTTCAAGGTTGGGTTGGACAGTGCTTTGGGCAATGTGGTCTAGTGGGAGGTGTCACTGCCCATGGCAGGGGGTTAAATGAGATTTTCTTTAAAGTCCCTTCTAACCCAAACCATTCTATGATTCTATGACTCCCAGGAGACATGACAGGCAGGAGCACTTATGTCATCTCCAGATGTCAGACACCCCCTTCCCTGTCCTCCTGCACTAACCTTTTACCTTCAAACATCCTCTTCCCAGACACGACCCTTCAGGAGAGCACTGGCCCTCTCCAGCAGGTCACGGCTTTGGATGGCAGAGCTATTTGCAGCAATCAGCTCTTGCTCAAGAGTCAGGAAGCGCACAGCCGAGGAGGTTAATTAACAAGAAAACATTTCAATAGCATTTCCGTTCTGTGGGACTCACGGTTTGCATGTGTTCCCCTTTTCCCCCCATGTGGAAAAAAAATTAATGTGTTGCAATGACTCTTGGAGACAGGGAGTGACATGTGGATCTCCAGCACCTTCCTGCTGAATTCTTTCGGTGAAGGAGTCTGACCCTTCCCGGGGAAGAGGTTCATGCCTCAGCTGGGTGAGCGTGATAGGAGGGGACCGTTGCACCAAGACGGCCTCCTTCCACACAGGAACCACCCACAAAGTGTCTTCTCCCATTACCTTTCCCCAGCCGTGGACTCCCAAAGTCCGTTTTGAGCCTCAGCTCCTTGCAGGCATGTACTGGTTGCACAAGATTTGTCCCCATCACTCATCTCGCAGACACAAACTGCTCCCTCCGGTCATAAAAATCAAGTCACGGCACGCTCGCAACGTGATGATCTGAGAACAGAAGGGTTACAAATGCTCAGGGAAGCCTGGCTTTAAAACCCAGGTGAAATTCGGGAGGGGAAATGATACAAATAGACATGATTTGCGTGCGGCGGGTGAAAGATGGTCAGTGTTGTGGGTATAATTCCACCAGTGCTAAGCCTCTGTACAAAATAACCCGTGGCTGCAAACCAAGGGGAGAAGCTGGGGGGCAGGTCAGGTTTGCAGCTCAATTGCTGGCAGCTGAAAGCAGCAGCCGAGGCATCTCCGCTTCCCAACCATGCCAGGCATTTTCCCAGAGCCCAAAGGAACGAAGAAAGTCGGCAGCTCCCAACTTTGGGAGAACTTTCCTCAAAACCGATGGCGAAAGGGTTTTCCCCGACATCTAGCGGCCGGCAAAAACGCTGAGCGAGATAACGTGGCAGGAGAAAACAAGCTGTGCTATTACCAGGAAGATTAATTACAAGTGCAATAATATCCAGGCCTTCTGATGAAATATTTTACAGTATATTGCCCTCAGGAGAGTGGCTCTTTTTACTGATTTATTTTAACCTTCACATTACGCAGATACGTTATAGACGTCTTCAGAGATGCCCTGGTGTTATTTGCCCCCTGACAGCAAATAATAAACTCTTTCTCAGCTATATAACATTTCCAAGGAAGCCCTTGACGTGACTAGAAAAATATCAAGGACAATTAAGTCACATGGCAGTCGTAGCCCGGTGGGAACGGACTTGAGCTTGGCTCCAGGACTCAGATAGCATGAGAAACTCTGGTTCAAATGGAGTAGCAAGAGTCTTGGAGGTAGTAATTATTAAAGCTCTCCTGGTTAAAGATCCTCTGGGGTCTCTCTATTATTTTAATAATGGTTCAAGCCAACTTTACGGCTTCCAGAGGAGTCCGTGAGCACAAAGGAGGAAGGGCTCAATGCAAGGGAACGTGGGCAGATCAGCTGTCCATAGTATTGTTCAGTGGGGAGCAAGGGGGTGTTGGTCACACATCTTTGGGGAGTCCAGGTAAATCTGGTGTCTCGCTTGCATCCCTGCCTTCAGTCTCACTGAGTGGATCAATGTTATGGGCAGAGGTTGCTGCGAGGAGGACATCAGCATGGGGGTCCAGCAGTTAAGACATGGTTAAGAATATTCAGGCAATTTGGGGACATTTCCAACCATCTAGTCTGCCATCCCAGGCAGCTTGCTTCAGCCCTGCCCCTGATCCCCCATCTGCAATTAATAAGGGAGCCTTTTTCCCTTGTTACGGTTGTCTCGGCTTTGCTGTGTTTGTGCAGCACCCGGCACTGCGGCCACGGAGTCTGGCTGAGGCCCCACACACTCGTAGAATCATGGAATCATAGAACCATCCAGGTTGGAAAAGACCCTTGGGATCATTGAGACCAACCATCTACCCTACTCTACAAAGTTCTCCCCTACACCATATGTAAATGACTCTTAAATACATCCAAAGATGGTGACTCAACCATCTCCCTGGGCAGCCTATTCCAATGCCTGACTACTCTTTTGAAGCCATTCCCTCTTGTTGTACCACTAATTACCTGGGAGAAGAGACCAGCACCAACCTTGGTTCAGATTGTTGGTTTGTGTCTGTTTGTGGTGGTTTTCTTTTTTTTTTTGTGGTTGGACTTGATGATCTCAAAGATCCCTTCCAACCATGAAGACTCTATGATGCTGTGATTTTAGACATTCTTTCCTGAACTACCCATGACTCATTTTTTTTCTATTGAAGTAGTTGGTGTTTCAAATATTTGATTTTTAATTTGGAGTGAAAGCAGTTTGCAAGCTTTGAATTAGGGTCCTAAGAGGAGAGACCGATTATTTGGTTGTTTTCTCCACCCTGTCTTTGCTACTGTAGAGATCAGCAATTTAAGGAAGATGGGACTCTGCCTTAGCAATGAACAGAGATGAAAATGTTGTTCTTTTGATCATCTTTTTCTGATGTTTTTTGAAACATTTTTCTGATTTTCTGAAATTTTCTGAGTAAAAAGTTGCGCTCGCAATGTGGATAACAGGATGTGCATGACTTCAAAATTCAGAAAGTGTCAAAAGGAAAACAAGAAAGTGTTTTGGTACTTAAGTGATTGTTACATGGAGCCTTTCTTACTGTAGTTATACTGAAGACTTGTACTCATCATACCAAAGAGAGATGTTTGCCACTGGAAGGGGTGGGGTAGGAAAGGAGGCCAGGTCCTGCTAACCTGCACAGTGAGGGACACACCACATCCATCAGCATCAGGGAAAAGATGCTGACCTCCTTTAGAGAGCTGTGGAACATACCAGAGGACACACAGGCATGGTCCCCAACTCATGCTTTCAGTCACTGCTTCATTATAGATAACAAATCTGTCAGCCCACCAATATTTGCAGGGTGCTAACATCAGTGCTCCTGCCATGCTGGGTCCCACCACGCTTCTGAAGGTTTCTCCACACCAGCTCACCATGAACCAGCTCTTTCTCTTCCCTACAGTCTCCTCATCCCACCCACAGAGAAAAACTACTCTTAAATCCTCTGATAACCATCAAAGCACCTTAATATAATGTTAGGTTCCCGCCCCATCTGACCCAGACGCTGTATCCTATTTCTCTCGTCACTGTGAGCATTGCTGTGAGGGCATGGGAGTCCCACGTTAGACCTGTCTGCAACGCACTTGTGCAATAAATCTTGGTAGACAATTGGCTTTTGGCAGATTAAAAGCCTAGTTGTAAATAATCACCGTGTCTGTTCAGCCCGTCGGGGGACCTAAACCCCACAGGGACAAAGAAATTCATTTCTAAAAACCTTAACACCGGGGCTTCTGGATGGCATCAGAGCAGCTCATGCTACATCATGAAGACCTTGGTTCCTACAGCAGCAACTTTCATTGACATCCATCCTAGGTATAATTTCTCCCTAATTTCAAGGCGATTGGACCTGTATTTTACCATGAGCAGGACTGAAGAAAGTAGACTGGGGTGAAGGGCTACAAAGCTGGTGAGTTACCTGGAGCACGAGTCTTGTGAGGAGCGGCTGAGGGAGCTGAGGGTGTTCAGCCTGGAGAAAAGGAGGCTGAGGGGAGACCTCAGTCTCTCCAACTCCCTGAAAGAAGGGTGTAGGCAGCGGTGGTCAGTCACTTCTCCCAAGGACCATGCAATAGGACAAGAGGAAATGGCCTTAAACTGCTCCAGGGGAAGTTTAGGATGGATATTAGGAAAAAGTTTTATACTGAAATGTTTTCAAACATCAGAAGAGGCTGCCCAGGGAACTGGTAGAGTCACCATCCCTGGACGTATTTAAAAGCCAGGCAGATGTGGTGCTGAGGGACATGGCTTAGTGGTGGTTTTGTCAGTGTTAGGTTGATGGTTGGATTTGATGATCTTAAAAGCCCCTTTCAACCCGGATGATTCTGTGATTCAATGGTGGCAGGGCTGGCCCAGGGGAGCAGTGTGTCCACAAGGCAGACATCAACATCTACATTCATGTGACCGTCTTCTTATTTGTAGGGTCCCTGCAGGGTCTGAGAACAGGTATGCTGGCTCCATATTCACACCTCTGCTCTGCACTCATGCACTAGACAGCCATGGGTGAAGAGAAACCCTCTGAGATAATCATAAAGGTGACCCCATAACTCCAGTATCCAGCACGCTGACCTTCTCTTGCCCCAAAATGAATGACTCCTCAGCATGGGGGCTGCAGCATCAGACCTCAAGCCCCTTCACCAGCATCACCAGCCTGATCCAAAGGGTGGATTTACAGATCTCTGATGCCTTTTTTGCCCCCCTCTTTCCAAGGCCCATGATTCTGGAACAGATCCCTGTGAAACCACTCCGGTTGGAGAGCTGTTGTCAGGTCATTTTGAAAAGTTTGCAACACTTTGCAAATTGTTCTTGCTGGAGGTTGTACAATCACAGTGCCATTACTCAAAAAACCCATCCAAGAATATTATGTTAGACACAGGTCAGATCCCTCCACCCACAACAATATTCCAAGGGAACAAAAAAAAAGAAAAATATGAGGAAAAGAAATTGTTAAACACAAGCTGGAGATGACAATGAAAAATTTACCCTTAACTATGTATATTTTTATGGAGGAAGGTTATCTATCCATCCATCATCACATGCTAGTACAGGAAAGAGCCTGTGAGTATTTAGATATTTATATCTTACATGTGTAGTTAAGGAGAAAAATTACTCGTTTGGATGCACGGCTGTCTCTACTCCCCCCTCCTCTCCCCGTAGGTGCCCATCACAAACACTGCATAAATACGTTGAAGCCAGTCATCTGACTTATTTTAATCAACTATATTAGGATGAAATGAATAGAAGTGTCTGTTTGTCTCCAGCAACAACGCAGGGAGTCTCAAGCAATTAGTTCAGGTGTAAAAAACTCCACTATGCCAGACCAATCCCATCCATGTGTCTTCTTTTCACCATCTCTAAAACAGAGATAATAAACCTGCCTTGGTCCCAAAAGTACTCGGAGATCCAGAGGGGAAAGGTATCCGTGACACAGGGATGTTACTTAGGAAATAGCAACAATAAGGTTAACGACAAGGTTAGTAATGAACTCATATATAAAACTTGCTGTGGGACTGCAAAAAGCCCAGGCTGTCCTCCGTTTGGGAAATTGTGTCTATATTCTCCCCACAGCTCAAACTGGACCCTTCAAAAAGCATTAATAAACTCAGTAATTTTCAAATGTAACATAAAAAGAAAAAAGGTGGTTATTTGTAAAAGCCACTCATTCGATACCTCACGGAAACTTTGTGAGGGCGTTCAGTGTGCAATTACCATATTTTACAGTATTTTGGCGAGTTGAATGCAACAAACACCAAAACTCCACATGCAAAATAGAATATTTTTTTTTTCCATTTTGCAGGTTTTTTTCATGTTGACATTTTCCCTCACCCCTCTGCCTGGGACTCCCCAGCATCAATGCAATCGAGGAACAAGGAACAAGGACACAACAGAGCCACCTCCAGAGCCGGTGTTTCTCCAGTGGCTTTTGCACAGAGGATGATGCTTCAGCCTCTCCTCTCCAGCTTGTGGGGAGCAGCAGGTGCCTCAAGGCCACACCAAGCCATGACCTCTGGTCCCTGGATCTGCAGTGTGAGGACAGGACTCTGGACAAGGGCTGGAGATGGAAAAGACGGGACCTGATGGCTGGAAAAAGACCCAGCCCCTGGAAAGCTTTGGCTGGTGGGGTTGGAAGGTGTAAGGAGGAGCCAGGGCTTGGGGGTGTCCCCACATGGGCCACCACCCTTAGGTTGGAGCCAGGACATCTGAAAATATGTGCCTATGAGTGCACATGCCCTGGGGTTGGGTGAGACATCCCTTCCCACGCCAGTCCCTGAGGGGAACACCAACAAGCAGGGTGTAAGGGGCCTCCATGGAACACTGGTGGTTGGGATGCTCCTGAAGACACCGTGAGACCCCACAAAACTCATACTATCTGTGATAGACTCCTTCTAGCATCAGGGCAGAAAAACACCCACCTCTAGGCACCCATCTGCTTCGTGTCCACATTTTGCATCAATTTCTGCACTTTCAGCATCCTGAAGTCTCTGTGAGGGGCTCCGCAAACCTGCAGCACTGGATTTGGTGGGGTTTTGCCACCTCGCTGGGTCGGGTCAGAATCAGGCCCTGGGTCTTCAGGGGAGTTTCTAAGTTTTCCACAAGGTTTCAACAACATTAATTTCCTTTCAATCAGTTTTTCCCTCTCTGCTGATCGGTCCTTTCTCCCTTTCATACTTTTCCAGGCTCTGCAGTCTCATAAAACTTCACGGGAGAACGTTTTTGCTTGGTTGGCGTGGGCAGGAAATTACTGTCATTTTTCACTTCTTCAGCCTGAGAAGGTGTTCTCTGGGCCCGTCATCAGTGGGCAGTTGCACGCTGGCCCTTCCAGCACCATCCCCAGAGGGGTCTCAGTGCCAGCAGCCAATGCAGAAAAAAAACCAAGCTCTTTATTTTGACTGGCATCGGGAAGGCAACCCGGGTGTTTCAGCAACACAACACGTCCAGGCAACCCCTCAGCAGCATCTCAGCAGCGCAGTGAAGGCTGGAGAACCCTCCAGCCACCTCTGAAGGTCAGCAGCAGCCCAGAGGCATGGGTTTATGCCAGGTTTGGACATAACACACCCTTGCTCCACCAAGGTTGATTGAGTGTGAGCAGCCACATTGCTGGAATAACTCCGTTCTCAGACACCTCTGATGATCTGGACCACAACACTCCTGAGAAGGACTTCTACAGACACCCCTGAATAGGAAGAGTTAATAGAGAAGACCTTTGTGGCAGAACACAAATGCAAACACAGGACTTGCAAGTGTCCACCAAGCTTGGTCTTCTTCCTTCATTATCTAAGAGGAATAACCCTAGAGAAAGATCAACACATGGGGTGGAAAGCTCTTCTCCTTGCTGGGTGCATCATTTCGTTCTTTCTGTGTGTGGAAGGGCTGGGGTTGGAAGATGCAATTCTTGGGGAAAGCTCCAGGACATGCTGGAGAGACAGAAAAAGGCCTGTTCTCCTTGGCTGTGCAGTAGCTCCACATGGCATGTTTCTTGTTATTTTACCCAGGACAGCCTTCAAACTTCTACCTGATGAACCGCACACCTTCTTTTTGGCAGGAAGAGTCTGCAATGCTCTGCTAGCTACAGAAGATGATGATAAGGACTAAGTCTTGCCCTTCATTTCCTGTAAAGCTGTCTCCTAGGGTTTAGACCCCTGTCCACAGTGTTGCATGGTGTCATTCCATCCCAGATTCAGAAGTCACACACGCACTTGTTGAACTTTGTGGGGTTCCTGTCAGCACATTTCTGCAGCCTGTCCAGACCCTTCTTTGAGGGTCCATGCCTCCAGCACCAGCTCCAGCACCGAACCCTACCTAAGTTCAGTGCCACAAGCTTGCTGAGAGCGGTTATCATCCAGGTAACAGGATCATAGAATGTGTTGGGTTGGAAGGGACCTTTAAAGGTCATCTAGACCAACCTCACTGCAGTAAGCAGGGACATCAATTAATCAATGAAGGTATTCAACATTATTGACGCCAGTATCGATTCCTGAGGGATGCCACTAGTTATTGGCTGCCAGGTGGTCCTTGCACCTCTTACCATAACCCCCTGAGATATTTGCACCAGAGCTAGTTGCCTGTGGCTCCCATCTTGATTGCAGTGAGAACCAGAATCACAGAATAACTGGGGTTGGGAGGACCCCTGGAGGTTGTGGTCCAACCTCAGCTCACAGCAGGACCAGTTCCACTGTCAGATCAGGTTCCTCAGCCTTACCTTTATCCAGCAAGTTCAGCTCAGTCTTGCTCTCCCACAAAATACCTTCATCTGGAGACAGCAAACTGTGACCCCAGACAGCAAAGCGTGGCCCCAGATGGTAGATCACCCCATTCCTCCTGGCTCCAAACTGTGAAGGCAGGGAAAGACACGCTGCTCTACTACACTCTCCGTGGCTAAATCTACCACTTGATCAGCTTGTTCCCCTGTTCCCAGGTTGTTCAGTGATGTTATCCTCTCTAATTCCTAAATTCTTCCCACCTGCAGATGCACACCTGTAATAATAAAGAGCCGAGGTTGCAGGTGCTTCAGGCATGATTTTAATGTAGTAATAATCTCTGTGGCCTGACAGATGGATGTCCCAGGAGACACAAAGAGCTCTGATTTTGAAATAGAAATGAGGAGAACAATCCCAGGGCTGTTCCAGTGCCTGAATTCAAGGGCAACCCCCAACTGCAGAGCCAGGGCTGGAAAACTCTCATTCATTGAGATACTTGTGAAGGATTTGATAAAGGATCTGAAGTACGGAGAACACTTTTTTAAGCTGTTTACTCAGTCACCTGCATCCTCTTTCTCCTTTTGCATTCAGACTTCAAGCTCTTTGGGGCAGGGATTCCTTCTGCTCTCCACGTAGATGCTAAAGTCTCCACACTGCTGAAACAGAACCAGATATAACCTTGAAAAAAGACATAAAGCACTCAGGAAAAATTCCACCTATCAGTTCCATTAAAGCCCTC
Organism: Calidris pygmaea; assembly: GCA_003697955.1. NCBI lineage: Eukaryota > Metazoa > Chordata > Aves > Charadriiformes > Scolopacidae > Calidris > Calidris pygmaea. The sequence goes on from QJSC01019265.1 coordinate 1,344,141, forward strand.
TAGAAGTTTTCTGACCAATGCATCACTTTGTTGAGGAGCCAGGCTGGATTTTTGGTTTCACCAAAGTCAGCATGATCTCTACTTCATGACTCCCAGCTGATGCATGTGGATGAGCCAGAGAGAATTTCAGCAGATCACCAATGCTATGACTGTTTTTCCTACAATCCTGAAGATGTGACTGTGTGTAGGTACCTATTGTAAGAAGAGGATTTGATCTTGCTGTCCCATCCTTGCAGATTTTAGAGATGCATGTGATTAGCAAGCATGAAACACTGAATCATGCAACATTGTGCTCAGCAGAGATGCTCACGTGCTGCCTCTGAGCAGCACAATGAAAGGGAACAAGCCTGGAACAGGCCAACAGCATAAATTTGTCAACCTCAGCAATTTATCTCTTAGGTTGCCCAGAGAAGCTGTGGCTGCCCCATCCCTGGAGGGGTTCAAGGCCAGGCTGGATGGGGCTTTGAGCAACCTGGTCTGGTGGGAGGTGTCCCTGCCCATGGCAGCGGACTGGAACTCGATGATCTTTAAAGTCCCTTCTAGCCCAAACTGTTCTATGATTCTACCCTGACTAATTAATTTGAGCCTGGGATGAGCTGAGACTCAAAGGTTGCATCCATTCCCAACACCAGAAAACGCAGAGAGAGGATCTCACTGACTGGAGTCTCTCTTCTTCTCTTCCCCTACCTTTTCCCTACAGCAGCTGAGGACCAAAGTATTGCTCAATGAGGGACAGCTGTGCTCCGCCCAAACAACAGTTTTTGGGAGCGCTCTGTCAGATCATGCTTTCTCTTGCCATGTCCAAAACTCAACACACCAAGAGAATAGTAAAGGAACCAGAGGAGACAATGTCTCCTAAGTTCACCAATTGACCGTGTCTCAGCTCAGACATCTCTGATCAGGAGGTCCCACCTTGGTCTTGTCATCTCAGAGGAACCCAAGCACTAGGAGGTGCTGCCTGTTGCCTCTGTGAAGTTCTGGAGGTTCCCAGCAAGTCATTGCAAATCTCCCGTGTTTCACCTTTGTGGGCCATGTTGTAGACCGCAGATCCCTTTCCTAAACCTTTCAGGCATGTCGGGCTTGAAAAAACCCTGAGGCTGGTCCTGCTGAACTACCGGATTTGAGGAAAGCAATGTGGCTTCTCTCTTTCCCCAGAAGCACCAGCAGCAAAGAAACTAATTTCTGGGAGGACTTGGATGGTGCTAAGAGATCACATCCAGCCACTGTGCGATTAACAGAAGATTTAGAACCTGCAGCTCATCAAAATTATTTAATCTACTTCAATTTGTGGAGATGATGCTTCAGACTCTGGGTTTCCAGGCACATTCCAGCTACATTCTCACTTGTAAGAAGGTTTGCTCCATACATAAGCGAGGGGTATGTACAAACCCAAAGATTATGAAGCATTTCCAAGTGTTTCTAGCTCTTAAGCCATTCAGAATGGGAAATCAAAGGCATCACTGTTGGAGGTAACTGCACCAGGTATCAGATCCTGTGTTCCAGGTTCTGCCTGTACATTACCTGCATTGGGATTTGGAGGTTGGTTTGAGAGAGCCATGTAAGTTGTGAAGTCACAGTGTAATTCTGGAGAAAAAAGGAAAACCAGTCCCCTAGGAAAACTGCAAGCTGAAGGTCTGGCAAGAGATGCAGCTCTTCAGGAATGGCTTTGTATGGGCTGCTCCCCCCAAGCTGTTTCTATGGTTGATAGGGGAAAATAAAGCCACATCCCAAAGCAGGCACCCCAAGAGTGGGACCCCATGCTCACTTCTCTTCTTTGGCTCTAACTGCAGCCCAGAGAAACCAGTTATACTGCAACGATCTCAAAAGAGTATGGCCAGCAGGTTGAGGGAGGTCATCCCCCCACCCTGCTCTGCCCTGGGGAGGCCACATGTGCAATATTGGGTCCAGTTCTGGACTCCCCAGTTCAAGAAGGTCAGGGAACTACTGGAGAGAGTCCAGCAGAAGCTATGAAGATGATCAAGGGAATGGGGCATCTCCCTGACAAGGAAGGGCTGAGAGACCTAGGGCTGTTCATCCTGGAGAAGAGAACACTGAGAGGGAATCTCATGGATGTTGAGCAATATCTAAAGGGGGGTGGCAAGAGAATGGGGCCAGGCTCTTCTCAGTGGTGCCCAGTGACAGGACAAGGGGCAATGGGCACAAACTGGAACATGGGAAATTCCATCTCAATGTGATGAAAAACTTCTTTCCTTTGAGGGTGCCAGAGCCCTGGAAGAGGCTGCCCAGAGAGGGTGTGGAGTCTCCTTCTCTGGAGACATTCAGAACCTACCTGGACATGTTCCTGTGCAACCTGTTCAGGGTGACCCTGCTCTGGCAGCGGGTTGGATGAGATGATCTCCAGAGGTCCCTTCCAACCCCATATCATTCTGTGATTCTGTGATCTGCAGTGCCAACATCTCTGCAAACAAGCACTTTCCCTCCAGCCTTACTGTCCTCACCCATCTTCAGCAGATGGCTGCTGTGGGGCTGGTTTTGCCTGGCCGATGGCAAAAAGTGCATTGGTTCCTCACCATCCCAAACACTGCCAGAAGAGAGCTCTTGGACCAAATACCTCTCCCAACCCCGGAGTCTGGCCACGCAGCAACCACCCAGCCAGGCAGGCATTGGAACGCCCGTCTGCTCAGCAGAGAAGTGCACAAGGACAGGAGGCAAAAGTCATTTCTTTCCAGAAAAGGAAGATAATTCTGGATGCTTTGGTGACTTTGCAGTTAATAATTTCCATCTGTTTAACTATCCTTCGCAAGCACCACTCCTACCCCACTTCCCAGCTTGTTCCCCCACTGCTGAGGATGGGGAGAAACCCAACTCCCACCCTTTCCCTCATGTAGGGACTGTCCCTGAGAGCAGCTCAGCACCCAGGACCCAGGTTGCTCCTCGGTACCGTCCAGGGCATGCCCCCAGGCTCAGCGCCGGCTGTGGCAGGCTCCTGGTTAATCCAGACAGGCACCTTTTTGACTCTTGTGCTGGACTTTCCTGGCAGGCAGGGAGATGAGGGCGGCCAGGAAAGGAAAGTTTCTAAGTATAAAACCCAAAAGCGTCCCTCAGCCTCACAAAAGTGTCAAAGTAAGAGGCACACGGTTGACCCGAACTATTTATAAACTGAGACCCGATGGAAACGCGATGGAGCTGAACCAAATTCCTGTTTCCAACCCATCCCTCTCCCCACAGCCTGTCACCTGAGCGGCATGGCACCAGCCAGCGTCCTTGGCTCTGACTTCCCCCTGGTCAAGGTTTAAATTATAGCCGAGTGCACAAACTGCACCCCTCAGATGAAAAGTAGGTCCTGGATTCCCCAAGGTAGACAGATGGTGGTCCTCAGAAAGGTGGAGATGTTAGTGTAGAGCACATACAAGCAGGAAGCCTGGCTGATCCTGTTGGGAACAGCATTCTGCTGAGGAAAACAACGGGGTGGACACTTACTCTTATTTTTTGATCTGCTATAGTCATAGGGAAGGTGGTGAGTAAGAGCAATGTACTGGTTATGTGAGGGGGATGCTCCCAGAACAAAAAGCCCTGCAAGGTTGTGGCTAACCTCAACAGCTTTCTTTCCACCTAGTCTGTGAGGTGCAAGACAGAGAAGGACCCAGCACCTGGGTCATTCCCACCCTCTGGCACTCCAGACCTCCCCATTCAGCTCACCCCCTCCTCAGAGCTGAGAAGCTGCTTCTTGGGCAGTGAGTGCCGCCCAGGAGGAACCTCCGCAGTCCCACCTTGGATGAGGACAGACGGTCCTGATTCAGCAAAAGCAATATCTGCAACAGCAACTGAACGTCACGCCAAGCTATGGGGACCAGCACACTGGTGTTCCCTTCCTGGCAGTGGCAGCTTCTTCTCCTCACATGGCTGGGGAAGAGAAGGAGGAAGGACACAGGGGCAGGGAGAAAGAATAATTTGGGAATGTACGAGTCCTAGAAATGTATGATTTTAAGACCTAGATCTATTCTGAGTCATCACAGAATCATAGAAGTGTTTGGGTTGGAAGGGGCCTTAAAGATCATCCAGTCACTCTCTAGCTTTCTTGTAGGCCTCCTTCAGATACTGAAATCAGAAATAGTCTGGACTGAGAAGGTCTATGTATCTAGGTTGGGCAAGTTTCTGTTCCTTCCTCTAGTGCATTTTAAACTTTGCAGGACTCTCTCTCCTGGGGGTCCATCCCTTCCCAAACCCCACAGCAGCCTTTACTCCCCAAATCCTAGGGGAAGGCTACATGTGGCCACCAGGAAGAGCCCCATCCCCTTCTAAGGTGACCAGGCAGCCCCTGGAGGAATGAGGCTCTCCATCTCACCTCCTTCTTCTGGACATTTGTGCAACACAAACACAGGTCTGTAGAAAAAGTAATCATCTCATCCTGTTGTAACAAAAGGCTACCAAGAGATGCAGACAGCAGACCCCAGCAAGGAATTGTTTTCAAGTCCGGTGGTTAATAGCTTTCTTTGCAGAGCTCATGGCTGATCCTCCACTGAAGGTCCCACGCCTCAGAAGGAAACGTTACCGTATTTGTTTTTATGCCATTGAGCTGCTCTCACAAGCGATAATCCTACTTTCATCACGTGTTCTTCTCACAGGAGCCATATAGGATGCTACGCTTCCAGTGACTAGCAAATTAATTGGGTTTAAGAGGTGTAAAATTTAAAAACCACCCGGGGAGGAAAGAATAGCAACCTCTTCCCGAGCTTTTTATTGAATTCTTAGGGAATTACGGATATGTGTGATTTGGATGAACAAAAACACGGAGCTGGAAAGGAGTTCTGGAGCCTGAGTAGACCACCCTTGGTTACTAAGACAGAATGACATTGATATGGGACATCTCTCTAACTTCCTACCCTTATAACCCCTTCTAACCATTCTATGATTCTGTGATTCTAAATGAGTGTTTCCTACTCTCTTCTTTGCATCGCATCTTGTTGATGCTTCCCGAGAGATGCATCTTTTTCTTTTTTTTTTCTGTAGCCGTGTCATCCATGGTTCTTGCTCCACCTCTGACGGGGAACCTCTCAGCTCCTCTCCCACCACTCAACTCCTACACAGAGCCTCTTCACATTTCCTCTTTGGGACACAGCAACGCTTCCCACTTATCTTATTAGAAATCCAGCTTCAAATTCCACCAGTAGTCCGGAAATTCCAGCTGAGACCCATCAGATGGAAAAAGCTGTATCTGTTTTTATAAGGTATCAGTTTCATCGAGGGGAGGAGGTGAATGCAGAAGAGATGCTGTCCATGTGCCAGATGGGCATGGACAAGTCCCAGGTCAAGTTCACACCTCATCATAACAGCCTATTAACCAGCAGGTCAAGGGCTCAAGGAGTAACCCCACTGTGTTGCAACCCTCATGTAGATATGGGAAGATTAGGAGATACGTCCTGTTCATGGAGATAACAGGGATGTCTAAAGTCTTATCTGTTTGTGGAGTTTATCGTGGCTGATCACGGGCTGTTTTGGTGCAGATTTTTCCTCTTGCTCTTTGGAAAGCGGGATGAGAGGCAACAGTTTAGGTTCCAAAAAAATACTCAGACGCGTGCTTAGCCAAAGGATTGTGGATTCATCCACTGGTTTTTAATGAGCTCCCCTTGAGAGCAGCGCTGAGACCCTGGTTGGGAGTTGTGCAGGGCTGAAGCCTCCGCCTCCAGTCCCAGGCAACAGGGAAGGATAAGGCATCACTGCGCTGGACAGAAAATACAGCTCCACTTTGGCTCCAAAAACATTTTGGCATAACTTGCTAACTTGAATTTTATCTGCAAACGTTTTCGGCCCGATACCACTCGGGAATCCTGATTTTTCCGAGACTTACCAACAGGAAATCCCTGAGCTGGAGGGGTTTAGCTGTAATGAACTTATTGTATATTCAAGCCCTGAACGTCAATTTGGATTACGATGTCAAAAATAAGCACTGAGAGCATGCAACCGTACCCTGGGGTCACCTGTCAGGAACTCCAGACTGAAATTGGCCAGATATAGACCAGCACAGCCTTGATTTATATTTTTCCCTGTGCAAACGCAACAGCTAAAACTGAAGGATCCTACTGCATCTTGGAGATGAGCCTCCTCCTCCTCTCCCCAGCGCCTTCTTCCACTTCACACGGGGCTTCCTTGGCTGGGGCTGCTCCACTTAGAGGCTGCTCAAAGAGCTCAGGACTCGTCAGATGCATTTGGGAGGTGAAATTCCTTTATTAGCGCGCGTCTAAATCACTGCCACTTGTGTCATTCTGGGACTCCAAGTCCCAGGCACAATCAGGATTCCCATCCTCCCCAACGCTCAGCAACGCACAGGTGAAGACAAGCGCTTGCTCTCCAGCCTCGTGCTAAAGACACACAGGAATTCAGCCGGAGCACGAGATGCGAGAGGAGAAGTGCGTGGGGGCAGGAGGGATAATTTACACCTTCTTCCCCTCCAGGCACGTGGCCACAGCCCTGTTCAGGGGCTGCAGGCAGCTTGTGTCTTCCCATCCATCCCTTTTTCTCCGCAGCCCCGGATGGCAGGCAGAAGAAGGGAGGCTGGACCAGCAAGCTGGGGATCTTCGTTCCTTTCTCATGCTCTATCCCAAGAACTACAGGATGAGACCTGATCCTCTTCTGCTGCCCATTGCTCACTGCAACCACAGAGGGGGCAGAGCAGGCAGCGCAGGCTCGACTCTGCAGAATCATAGAATGGTTGTTGGAGATAGAAAGGACCTCAAAGATCATCCAGTTCCAACCCCCTGCCATGGGCAGGGACACCTCCCACCAGACCAGGTTGCTCCAAGCCCCCTCCAACCTGGCCTTGAACCCCTCCAGGGATGGGGCAGCCACAGCTTCTCAGGGCAACCTGGACCAGGCTCTCACCACCCTCACAGCAAAGAATTTCTTCCCCACATCTCATCTCAATCCCCCCTCTTTCAGCTTAAAACCATCCCCCCTCATCCTGTTGCTCCACTCCCTCATCAAGATTCTCTCCCCAGCTTTCCTGTAGGCCCCAGAGGGGTAATATTCAGAAGGGGTAATATTCAGAAGGGGTAATAACATCACACAGGGATGAGAAGAAATACCCTACCAAGTGGATGCTTCATGGAAATGTTTAAATCCCAGGTACAACCCATGTTCTGAATCTTAAAGTCATTCAAAAATAGAAATCAAGAATCAGATGCAACTATACACCTGCTCAAAATAAACCATGACCCAGGGACTAATGTCATTATCTGCAACCTTCATGTTCTCCTCAATTAATGCCATGTTCCCTGAGATTTCCTCCTAAGTCCTTCCCATGGAGAGTCTACAGCCTCTTATGGTAAGTTGGATGGAGAAGGTACTTGTAGACAAGGGGGGACAAATTTGGTTCCTCCAAGTGAAGGTCATGGGACTGGAGTCTTAAAAAAGTAGAAAAAATAGAATCTTAATTCATAAACCCAGGTCTTCCCCACAATGCTATAATGAGTTTGTTGTGAAGCTGACGATGAGATTAGACCTTCATTTGCTTTGAGGAAACATTGAGTTTCCTCTTCCTTGTATGTGCACACGATCATCTGGGAGACTAGGGCCACAGGTCACAGTGTGGTTATCAAAGTGAGGGATGATGTTTGCAGGGCACTTGTGCCTCTTTCCCTCCCTACAAATGTTCAGCCACATGAGGAGCTGGTCACATCCATCCCTTCATCCATCCATCTTTCTGGTTTCCAGTCCCTGGGAACAGCTCAGGGTGGAGGTGTCCACCCCAGCTGAATAACTGAGACTCATCCTTGGAGACTGCATGTTCTCCCTTCCCTCCTCCATTTCAGTGACTGCTTGTGTGGTTTGTATTCATAGCATCACTTAGGTTGGAAAAGACACTTCATGTCATAGAGTCCAACCATCAGCCCAACACTGACAAACCCACCACTAAACCACGTCCCTCAGCACCACGTCTACCTGTCTTTTAAATACCTCCAGGGATGGTGATTCCACCACCTCCCTGGGCAGCCTGTTCCAATGTTTGACAACCCTTTGATGAAAACGGTGAAAAGCCTTGGGTCTCCTTTGCTTTGGCAGGTAGAGAAGAGTCGATGGTATCTGTTTTATTCATTCATCTGATGCTGAAAAGAAATCACAGCGGAGCTGGAGGTCACTGCCTTCAGCCAAAGAATATGAAAAATGCTGCTGTCCCCATCCCCAACTTGAGAAGCACCCCCGAGAGGCAGCAAAGCTTTTCATTAACGCGGGAAGCTTTGCAGCACGGAGCAACCCCACGCTAATCAGCCCCCATACTCCAGTGCCTGATATCTGGCTAACGTCAGGGCAGGGAGGATTAAAGCTTCCCTCGTCGGCCGTCTGCGGTTCCCAGCAAAGCTGACAGCATCTTGGACTTCTCACCCAGGACAAATCCTACCCCGGTTTAGCAAGTCTCCTCCGTGGACAAAGGGGTAGCCAAGCCACCGCTCCGCGTTGTCGCACAACGCGCCGTTGACAAAGTTATCGCTGGAAAAACAAGCCGGAGCCAAGCCAACCGGGGCCCTCCGCCCACTCCAGCATGAGAGCATTTCCTCCTAGCACAGGGGAAAAGGTTATTAAAGATACACAGGGAGGCAGAGGTAAAGACTGGTGCCGCAGGTTGTGGGGCTGCACTCGCCGCCTCTCAGCGTCCAGGGTCTGAGAAAGGCGATCTGCAGAAGGAGGGCTCCATCTAGTAGATGGCAAGCAGGAAGTCCAAAGGTCAGATGTGAAAACTAGGCTGGGTCGATGATAAGAAGGTGCAACAAGAACATAGAATCATAGAATGGTTTGGGTTGGAAGGGATCTTAGAGATCGTCGAGTTCCAACTGCCCAGCCATGGGCAGGGACACCTTCCCCTAGACCAAGTTGCCCAAAGCCCCATCCAGCCTGGCTGTCCTTCATAGCTGATCCCCAGCTATCCAGCCTACCCAATGTGCTTTTAACAAGGGATTCCTGGACTGTAGAAAACCACCATCCTGTTACTTTTGTCCTTCTCTTGCACGGGAACCAAAGGTGTCCTGCCAGAACACACAACACAACCCACAACAGAGGAGGAACAGCCCATCATCAAGGAAGAGCCGTGATCTTGCCCTTAAAGCCAAGTATCATAGAATCATCTAGATTGGAAGGGACCTTCAAGATCATCTAGTCCAACCATCAACCTAACTCTGACAAAAAAACATCACTAAACCATTTCTCTAAGCACCATGTCAACCCGTCTTTTGAACACCTCCAGGGATGATGCCTCAACCACTTCCCTGGGCAGCCCATTTCAAGGGTTAATAACCCTTGCAGTGTCAAAATTTTTCCTAATATCCAACCTGAACCTCCCCTGGTGCAACTTGAGGCCGTTTCCTCTTGTCCTGTCGCCTGTGACTTGGGAGAAGAGACCGACCCCCCCGGCTACACCCTCCTTTCAGGGAGTTGGAGAGAGCCAGAAGGTCTCCCCTCAGCCTCCTCTTCTCCAGACTGATCACCCCCAGATCCCTCAGCCGCTCCTCATAAGACTTACTCTCCAGACCCCTCCTCAGCTTCATTGCCCTTCTCTGGACCCGCTCCAGCCCCTCAAGGTCTTTTTTGTGGTGAGGGGCCCAAAACTGGACACAGTACTCGAGGTGAGGCCTCACCAGTGCCGAGTACAGTAGCCAGAATCACTGTCCCATGTTTCTGATCACCAGGAGAGGTTATGGTTTGTGCTCTTACAACCACTATGGCATTATCTTTATTTGCTTCCAGAAAGGTGCTTTTTAATTCCGGCACGGCAGGTGGAATTTCTCCTGTTCACCCATCTCGCTACAAACACTCCTCCAACACGATGCCCACCCCAAGGCAAACACAACTGGGTCCTAAGAAGGGACCTAAAGCTCCTCCATAGCTCTACACTCAGCACTATCTGTAGTGAATATATGAAAAAAACCAACGTTATAACCAGCATTTTGGTGTTGAGGTGAAGGAACAGCACCCTGACACTGCTGTTGCAACACAGCAGAGCATCTCTGCCTGGTGGAAAGGACCAAGGAACCCCAAGGCACTTCTTGAGCACAGTAAAACTATCAGTTGCAATGTTAAAAGCTCAGACTCCTCCAGACCCAGAGCTGTAGCTGCCCAGGGATCTTTTAAAACCAGGCATATTTGATTTCAGCTCTCTATGGGACCAGAAGCCAGGAGCACAGTGGTCCATTAATGGGAAACCTCCCCATCTTTCAGCCCAGGCAACAAGTTTGCCAACACCACCAAGCTGTGTGGAATGGTCAAGATGCTGGAGGGAAGGGATGGCATTCAGAGGGACCTAGACAGGCTTGAGAGATGGGCCCGTGCAAACCTCATGAAGATTAACCAGGCCAAGTGCAAGGTCCTGCACCTGGGAAATGGCAATCCCAGGTGGAGAATGGATTGAGAGGAGCCCTTGAGGAGGACTTGGGGGCCTGGGGGTGTTGGTGGATGCAACCACCACAGGCTGGGTCACCTCCCACCAGAGCAGAAGCCCAAGGAGACCCACAAGAAGAATAGTCACTGCGAGGCAGAGCACAGGTGACCCAACCATCGAACCATGTTGCCCTGATCTGTAAGGAGGAAGATGAGGAGATAAACTTCTCCTCGACAGCTGGATTTCTTCTGCCCATCCTGTGCATCTTAATCTCTGGAGGGTTTCAAGGTCAGGTTGGACGGGGCTTTGAGCAACCTGGTCTGGTGGGAGGTGTCCCTGCCCAGGGCAGGGTATTGGAACTGGATGGTCTTTAAGGTCCCTTCCAACCCAAACAATTCTGTGATTCTATGGGGTGCAGTCCCCACACCCAGGCCAACGCGCTTCATGGAAACTTAACAGCTTCTCATGCACATGCAGCTAAATTGACCAAACTACCTTATTAGACTATTTAAAAAAAAACAAACAAGCATTTTATACAAAATTTTTACACAGCTGGGGCTGTTAAATGTTTGCAGGTCTGTTTATATCAGCATTAATTAACAAGTCTGGTGAGGAGCGGCTGAGGGAGCTGGGGGTGTTGAGCCTGGAGAAAAGGAGGCTGAGGGGAGACCTTCTGGCTCTCTCCAACTCCCTGAAAGGAGGGTGTAGCCAGGGGGGGGTCGGTCTCTTCTCCCAAGGAACAGGCCATGGGACAAGAGGAAACGTCCTAAAGTTGTGCCAGGAAGGTTTAGGATGGATATTAGGAAAAAATCTTCCCCAAAAGTGTTGTCAAGCCTTGGCAGAGGCTGCCCAGGGCAGCGGTGGAGTCCCCATCCCTGGAGGGATTTACAAGCCGGGCAGACGTGGTGCTGAGGGACATGGGTTAGTGGTGGGTTTGGCACTGTTGGGTTGATGGTTGGACTCAGTGATCCTAAAGGTCCCTTCCAAATGTGGCCATTCTGTGATTCTGTAACACCCTACAGCCCTCCAGGGGTTTCCCCTCAGGATTTGTCCATGATTTCACTTTAAAGCCTTGAGAAGTCACCACACAACCTGATCTGCAAACGCTTCTTTAGCAGAGCCATGAAAAACACACCATGTGAGTGAGATGACAGGACCGGCTCAAGCAGTTCAAGCACCATCACCAAAAGGCATCAGCTGCTTTCAGCGACACTGGTTGAAGAGCGTTATCCCTCTCCCAAAACCGGGATGACCACGGGCACCTCGCAGGAGCCAAGGGCTGGTGGCTGAAGTGACATGATGCCCCTGGCACTGGGACACAGACCGGGTGCCACCGCTGGCAGCTGGACACGAGGGAAAGCCAGAGCCCTGCTGTCAAAAAGCCAAAAACAGATTAAATCAATAATTAGAGCGAGTGTTAAATTTATTCCCCGTCTCACCTCTGCCCAGCCAAGGAAACTATGTTTAGTTTTGCCTAAATAAACAACCTGGACTTGTTTCGGTGACGGTGGGTAATCAATACAGGCGCTGAGCACCAGGAGATGCTGGCGGGCTGGCCAGGCGTGAGGACCTGGCAGGAAACAGGGGTGACGTTCTCCGCTCACAGTCTCCTCCACTTTCTCCACTGGGGAATCATAGAATCATTCAGGTTGGAAAAGACCCTTGGGATCATCCATCAACCCTACTCTACAAACTTCTCCCCTACACCATATCCCTCAACACCACATCTAAACGGCTCTTAAACACATCCAGGGATGGTGACTCAACCACCTCCCTGGGCCTATTCCAGTCTCTGACCACTCTTTCTGTGAAGAATTTCTTCCTAGTGTCCAGTCTAAACCTACCCTGTTGCAGCTTGAAGCCATTCCCTCTTGTTCTATCGTTAATTGCTTGTGAGAAGAGACCAGCACCAACCTCTCTACAGTGTCCTTTCAAGTAGTTGCAGAGAGCGATGAGGTCTCCCCTCAGCCTCCTCTTCCTCAAACTAAACAGTCCCAGCTCCTTCAACCGCTCCTCGTATGATTTGTTTTCCAGGCCCTTCACCGGCTTCGTTGCCCTCCTCTGCACCCGCTCCAGCACCTCGAGATCTCTCTTGGATTGAGGTGCCCAAAACTGGACACAAGAAGTGGAGAAAGCAGAAAGCATCTGCTCACCCTACCTGGGGCAAGCTGCACCAGTTCCTGTAGGCCACTTGAGCCACTTCAAGCCCTAATGGACCTGTGTCAATGGAACCTTTCCAACACCCAACTACCAAGAAGCATTTATTTATTTTTTTATTTTTATTTTTTTTTGTGATAGGCTTTTGCAATTGCTTTAGTTTCTACTTCCCTTACAAGTTGCAAAGGGACTTTCTTGCCAAAACCAAGACCATCCAGACCAGAATGGATGGGGAGGGACTCTTGATCAGGGAGGGGAGCCGTAGGACGAGGGGAATGGTTTTAAAATAAAAGAGGGGAGACTGAGATGAGATCTCAGGAAGAAACTCTTTACTCCGAGGGTGGTGAAAAACATTTCCATCTGAAAAAGGTCAAAACCCACAAACCAAGGAGAAATTCAGCCATTAGAAAGGTGTCAAACAGAGGTAGAGAAGAGCCCAAGGTTTATCCAGGCTGAGAGAGTTGGGGGGTTCAGCCTGGAGAAAAGAAGGCTCCAGGGAGACCTTAGAGCCCCTTCCAGTTCCTCAAGGTGCTCCAGGAAAGCTGGGGAGGGACTCTTGATGAGGGAGGGGAGCCACAGGACGAGGGGGGATGGTTTTAAGCTGGAAGAGGGGAGATTGAGATGAGATCTGGGGAAGAAATTCTTTGCTGTGAGGGTGGTGAGACCCTGGCCCAGGTTGCCCCGAGAAGCTGTGGCTGCCCCATCCCTGGAGGGGTTCAAGGGCAGGTTGGAGGGGCCTTGGAGCAACCTGGTCTGGTGGGAGGTGTCCCACGGGCACCTCCAACTCCACCTCCAACATGGGAGGGAGTTGGAACTGGATGATCTTTAAGGTCCCTTCCAACCCAAACCATTCTATAATTATGGAGAACAAGCCCACTCCCTCCAGCAACACCTCCAGCTACATTTCCATACACACCTTTTCCAAGCATAGTTTATTAATCACTTTAATGCAATTACCTTTCAATAAAGCTGTTCAATGTTGCAAAACAGCTTAAAGTAAAATTTCTCTCCTGTATCTTCCCACTTCAGCTCCGGGACAGTACAAGTTGGCGTCTTGGCATTTTACTCTCTGCTGACAGGCAGGTTGGGTGGGAGAAAAGAAAAATTAAAAAAAAAAAAAAAAGGCAAAAAACCTGTTGTCCTGCTGATGGCTGGAGAGTCCCTGCAGCTCTTCACCTTCCACTGCTTCCCACCAGTGACTCCATCGTGGACAACCTCCTACCAGGATGCGTGTAGACTCCTGCTCAAAGGGAACATAAGCTTTTTAGGTGGATACATGTTGCCGATTAAATTGGATCCCAAAAGGTGCTGGATGAGCAGCGATGCCTCCCCAGTGTGGGAATGTGACCTCTGCCACTATCCATAAAAGATTTTGCAAATCCAGCTGTCTCCCAGCCCCACCAGACCTTTTTCTATTTCTTTTTTGGAAAGAGGGTGAAAAAAAAAAAAATTGCCATTCCATCTCACGTGAAATAGGATTTAGAGCCAGGAAGGTCTCCTAGAGAATCCTCTTGCCCCAAAATTCCCATTTGGATTGATACCGAATCACAGAATGCTATGGGGTTGGGAGGGACCTCTGGAGATCATCAAGTCCAACCCCCCTGCCCAACCAGGTCCACCCAGAGCAGGTTGCACAGGAACGTGTCCAGGAGGGGTTTGAATGTCTGCAGAGAAGGAGACTCCACCACCTCCCTAGACAGTCTGTTCCAGGGCTCTGCCACCCTCAAGGTAAAGAAGTTCCTCCTCATGTTTAGGTGGAACTTCTTATGCTCAAGTTTGTGCCCGTTTTCTTTTGTCCCGTCCCTGGGCACCACTGAAGAAAGACCAGCCCCATCCTCTTGACACCCATACGGGCTCGATGAACAATAAGGCAAAGAGCTTTTGGGGCTTGGGAGGACACTGGGGTTCAAATCGGGTTCGTAAAGAAAATAAACACAAAGAAGCCACTGAGAGAAGACACATAAGTTGAGAGATACTAATCAGTTTTATTTTATAAATACAGATGAGCTTTCCCGCAATTACCAACATAGTTTTAATGTGTCATTTGCTATGGGATATTCTGGTTTTGCTTATTTTAAATACCTGGACAAGCAAGGATAAGCCAACGCCGTTGTGCTTGCTATAAAAATAGAGTGGGATACGATCTTCCAAAACTAATATTCTCAAAAAATCTCAGGAATTCCTAGTGAGGGGGAAGGAAAAAAAAAAAAAAAAAAAAAATATTGCAATGAAATGTTTTCTCCACTTGAAGACATTTGCAGACATTTCACAGTGTCACAGCTGGGCAGGAACTGAGAGGCTCTTGACAGTTTAAAGCACACTGTGATATATCATCTCACCTTCAAAACTACGTTTTTGGGTTTTTTTTTCTCTCCCACTGTGTTATTTTCAAACTAATTTACGGGGCGGGGAGGGGGGGGAAATAAACATGAAAAAGCAAGCCATCAGGTGGCTGCGGTCTGTACAATCCCCCATCCTCACGGCAACGAGAAGTTTGTTAATGTTTTAATTAGCCCTGTTCTCCTTCACCTTCTATATAGACGAAAAGGGGAAGAGAAACGTGGGGGCAATTTAAGGTTGGTCCCGCGGCAGCCGCAGGAATCAACCATGGCGTGTGACACATTAACAATTCCAGGGCTCGAACAGGAACAGCAACACAACGTCGGGGAGGAAAAACGAGACTTCATTTGGTCGGTTCCAACCTGAGAAAAACGCGCAACTACCGAGAAAAAGAAAATAAAAAATAACAATAAATCCGAAGTCTCGCTGATGCTCTAACGAACCTCCGCCTCGCTTAATTGCACTGAGAGGCTCCGCGTTCGCCGACGGAACACGGCCACTTCGCAACTGCTCTTTGGGTTGGTTTGAAAAGTCACCACCAGACATAAAGCGAATGCCTTTTTGTTATAGAAGAAAACGAGTGCGTCTACAAACAGGAGGTCTGTGCTGCTTTGAGAGTGCCAGATCCCATCTCCCAGGGCGCACGACTGACTCAACCTTCCTTAATGTCACCTAAAACGATGCTACTATCAGAAGACGGTAAGATACAGTCACTGGACAGAGTATTTTACGCCCACTTCATTAATAAGGTGTTAATTTCTTGCTCTCTACACCAAAGCACAGCCAGAGCTTCCTACCTCTAACTTCTCCGAGACGATGGCAGCACTTTCAGCTGCTACCACTTCCTTTAGGGAAGCTTTTCATGAGGTTGGAACAGAGGAGCTTATTAATGGGGGAGAAGATACTCATGAACGTGTCCAACTTCATGCCCAAGTTTGCACCTGGAATCACATTCGGTGCCTTTAGGGAATCGAGGTCTCTCCTTCCGAACGTTTCCATCCCGCACATGGTACTGGGACAGACCCCAAATCACAAAAGGCTGTAGAAAGGCTCCATCCAACACCCCAATTGCAGACCACAACCCGTTAAAAAGCTAACAGGAGAAATGTGAATATAATTTTAATACAATCATTAAGGTGTTATCCGGAAAAAAAAAAAAAAAAAAAAGCATATCCTAGAACAGTGCTATTATGTATATTGGTTCTCACATATACGTCTTGTTTCGACAACAGATAGTTGAGATTATACATATCCACACTTTAAAACGTTAATTTAGGCTAGTCTTACGGTGAAGTTAGAAAAAAAGACTAGGTCATTGGTTCAAAAGAAAGCACAGACCAGGGAGGGGGGGAAAAAAAAGCTAGGCATGATGAAGTGTTTTTTATTCTGCTATATATTTTTATATTCGAGAGCTCCCAACCGAGCCCAGATTCTTGGGTATACAATACAGAAAAGCAAGAGCAATGAAATCCGAAAAAAACTGAAACAAATACCAGGAATCACAAAGCGGGCTGCAAATTGCTTTCCCGTTAGTGCAGCTGAACACACGTGCCAGTGGGAACCTACCGAACAGCCAACCGCTGGCGGTTGCCTCCTTCGAAAACACAGACGGTTCAAAAAAGGATATTTATTTAGACGAAGAACGTTAAGTGCCTCCTTTCTACAGAGGGCGGAGCGATTCCCCGAATTCGCCCGATTCCAAAGCACTGGCTGCATTTTCCCCTCTGGGTTTTTTTTTTAACTGAAGCGCCTCGCGGCACGTTGTCCCCGTTAAGACAGCTGGGGGGGGGGGAGCAGCTGAACCCCGCTTCGTTAGGGCGTCTGCTAACGAGGTCTGAGCCCCACCGAAGCGGGGAACGGGGAGGCTGAGATTTTTTAATATGAAACCTTAGAGGAGATTTAGTCCTCAAGGCTTCTACTGGTAGGAACAGGTGAGTTTCCACCACCAACTGGAGGACCCATCAGTGCAAACCAGAACGTCAAAGGCTACAGAAAATTGCCCAATTATAACAAACTCATGGTATTTCTGTAACACCAACTACATTGCTCGAGAAAACACAGGAGTACATGGGAGAAGGTAAAGAGGCCTTGCCATAAATGTACTTTTAAATTAACTCTTTTTCTTTTTTCCTCCTTCTAATCTTTTCAATTAAAATAAATTTAACTCTAAATACTAATCAAGAAATCAAAAAATATTCATAGAAGGGCCTGATCAGCACTAGAAGTTGTTTCCAGGAAAGCCTTTTATAAATGGATTCCAATGCCTAAAAAAAAGAAAAATAAAATAATATTCCAACAGATTATAAATACCAGACATAAGAGGGCTGGAAGCAGAATCAAGATTTACCTGGTCTGTGAATATACCATGATCCTGCGTTATCGTGCTTAAGTCCATTTGTCTAACACCATAGGAATAGCTTTAGCTTTTTTATTTATTTATTTTTTTTTATAATTAATATAAAGAATAAGTGCAATTTTATCTCTATTCCAGATCACTGATTTCACCTCAATGTCTGCTATCAAATCCCTGTCCCAGCTCATTTGTCCGAACTTTTACGCGGCCTGCGGAAGCTGGACATGTTTTCGTTCAGTGCATAGATCCTTCGCGAGAACTCCTCAAACTCCCCTAGGACTTGTTCATCGCACTCCACCGCCACGGCGTGCTCCACCGGGATGGAGTTAAAGTCTTCCAGCTGATCTCCCGGGCTGAAACCCGTCGCTTCCATCCCCATGATCTCCTCCGCTTGTTCCACGGTGCAGCAAAGGACGGGGCCGAGCGAGGGACGAAACTCACGGGGTTGCTCGTTGCCGGAGGCGCCGGAGCACTCGCCGGGCAGAAACGCCCCATTTATTGCACTACTATGTCCCAGGAAAGATTCCTGCCGGTCTTGGGTATTGTTTAGGCTCCCGTTTTCACCATTTAAACTGCTGCACAAGTCCTCGCCTTTCTTGGTATTTCCCTTTGAGGAGTCCATAGAGGTATCCAAGGAAGAAGATATCGATCCAGGTTTTTTCTCTAACTCTCCGACGCGGGCTGCGATGGCGACGGGCTGCGTTAAAGCGGAGTTGTAACTAGGAGGAGGGGTTTTGTACTGTAGTCTTTCGTTTCCCGTGCTGGCTCGTTTTCGGAGTCCTTTATCCGGAGAAGGAAGCCCACTGGAAAAGCCAATATCCAATCTGCCGAAGCTAGAGCTCTGTCTCTTTGGAACGGGAATTGCACTGGATGTATGGTGTCGATCACTACAAAAGAAGGAAAAGGATAAATCACAGCTGTCAGGCGCGCTCACGAGCCATGCAGATGTTTTAACCAAAAGCTGAAGCAATTATTTTATCCCAACTCCAGGCTCCGTTTGGCCAACTGCTTGGATCCTGAAGTGCTAAAACCCCAAACGTGTTTAATGCCGTCTGAACCGCAGAAGACACCCCAGAGGAGAGCTTTACTGAAAACCGGTAAGATCGTGTAGGAACGTTGACTCTTCAAGCCACGGAGCTTTGTAAATCACCCAAGAAACCACCCCATTATGTTAATTCGCACTGTTAACACCGTTTTATAAGACCAAGCTGTACTTTATGAATTATTACTGTTGACTGTATATTTATGTATTTATGGCCTGTTCTGGGCCATCATAAACTCTTCAAAAGTGAGTAATAATGGCCGAATCCTCTAAGAGCGACTTCTTCCAACAGTGGACTTTCCCAACAGCTGTACAAAGGAGGAAAAACCACACCAACTTTGCTCTTTGCAGAGGATTATTTTTGCCAGATCTTCTGCTTTTCTGTGCCAATCATTCCAAAACCACCTTTTTTTTTTTTTTTTTTTGGACAAACGTCAACCTCGGTTTCTCGAGGAACACGAACAAATCAAGCTTAATTTACAAGTTTGATTTTACTATTTAATACAGTTCCACAGACCACTTACGCTGTCCCGGGGTCTGTAATTTGGAACATCCGCTTTACGTCATCTGGGGTGTGTTATGCGAGTTTACCTTCATCGGCTTAATCCTTACCCAAATATAATCACCATCCTATATGCAAATAGGATGTTGCACATTAACTTAAGCAACCGGTTCATTTTCCTTCCAAATATATATATTAAAAAAAAAAAAAAAGCTACTACTGATCTGCTGAATATATAAGATTCAACTGCTGTCAGTATCAGTCTCCTTCATTAACTCTATTTAAAAGAAACTCCTTCTACTCAAGGCCTGGATACGTTTTGGGGTCTGTCTTGCAGAATATCTTGGAATGTCTATCTTGGAATAGAAGTTCTGAGTAGTCCCTAGCGTGGATCCTTTTCCTTATTTGACTTTTTTTGCACCCCTTTGTAAACAGGACAAAGTTTATTTCAGGAAGTCCTTCTGTGAGAAACAAGGATCCCCACGGGAAGGTGGGATGGAGTATTACTGCTCTTTAATTTCCTCTCCCACCTCACCTCTTCCCAGGCTGCCCTTTAATACACAGAATCTTCATGGTTGGAAGGGACCTTTGAGATCGAGTCCAACCACAAAAAAAAAAAAAACAAAACAACAAACAAACCAAAAAACAAACCACAAACAGACACAAAACAGCAATCTCGGGCACTAGAGCATGCCCTGAAGAGCCATGTCTACATGTTTCTTAAATACCTCCAGGGATGGTGACTCCACCATCTCCCTGGGCACCAGTGCCTGACCACTCTCTCAGTAAAGTAATTCTTCCTAATATCTAATCTAAACCTCCCCTGCCCCAGCTTCAGACCATCTTTTCTGCTCCTGTCATTACTCCCTTGGGAGAAGAGGCCAAGCCCCACCTCTCTACACCCTCCTTTCACGTAGTTGTAGAGGGCAATGAGGTCTCCCCTCAGCCTCCTCTTCTCCAAACTAAACTAAGCACATGTAGGGCTTCCTTCTCTTCCATAAAAACCCTCAAATTACCTTCAGGGAACGCTGCTTTTCAGAAATTACAGTTGTGGACAGTGAAGTAGAGAAATAAACACCACACATGCAGTTAGCAGCAAAAACATCAGCTTTCTTCTTCAATTTCAATTGCTGTTTCGGACCTGTTTAACGCAATCTCTGCAGTTTTGTTTGCAAAGATCTGGCCCATTCTTAAAAGAGATGACCAAACAGAAGGCAGTATGGGCCACGGATGCTAATAAGTGCTGTATACATGGTCTTGGAGATTAGCCCTCAAATCCCTCACTGACCAGAGACTTTAAAATACTTCAACCAATCCCAGCACAATCAACCACTTATTTTTAAAACGATATAATACGACAAACAATATTCTGAGGCAAGACACTTGTGAATGTTACTTGGACAATGTGCACTGCAGAATCACAGAATGGTTTGGCTTGTAAGGGACCTTTAAAGGTCATCGAGTTCCAAACCCCCTGCCCTGGGCAGGGACACCTCCCACCACACCACGTTGCCCAAAGCCCCGTCCAACCTGGCCTTGAACACCTCCAGAGACGGGGCATCCACAGCTTCTCTGGGCAACCTGTTCCAGTGCCTCCTCACCCTCACAGTAAAGAATTTCTTCCTGAGATCTAAACTCTCCTCTTTCAGTTTGAGGTCACTACCCCTCGTTCTATCTCTCCACTCCCTGATAAAGAGTCCTTCCCAAACTGGGAGATATACTGGGGATGGTCTGTTTTCCCCTCCCCTTCCCCAGCTTAGTGCTTTCTGCCTTGATTGACAAAATAAATTAATACTCAGTATTACTTATTTGTTTAGATTCTGTTTATCTTAAATCTTAGATAAGAACATTTTTCACGTTTCTTCTAGGTTTGCTGAATCTTCCTGAAGAAGGAGTACAGGAAATAAAAGTCCTATGTTTTCAGCTTTAACAGCAAAATGCAGCAAAATGAGGTATTTTGTTCTCTATCGAGTTACTAAAAACTACAATTAAATGGTAAGCTTTAGGAATTTACCCGAATTCCAAGACGCGCACGTATTCACAAAGCCAAAAATCATTCAAGACACTTTTCTGGGTCCAAGGGCACATTATCCTACGTTTACATAAAGTAATTCCTCATGGACAAGTGATAACTCGTTACTAGAGTCCAAATTATAAGACACTTTGCAATTAAGCAGATGGTGCTTTCCAGTGCAAGATACCTAAGGTTTTGCTGCCTTTCCCATTCCAGATAGAGATGTTGAAGAGCTGAATGATCTCCCTTCAACTTGGATGTGACAACCTGTAACGCAGTGATTTGTGTGTCTTACCAAAGAGGTGTGGCAAAATGCACGTCATAGAATTGTCCAGGTTGGAAGGGATGACCTTCAGATCATCAAGTCCAACCATCAACCCAACATTGACAAAAGCACCGCTAAACCAGGTCCCTCACCATTCAACCATCCACAGGTTGAAATGAGCATTTAAGAGATTAACATCTAATCCAGGAAGAATTTCAATCAGTTCCTTGTGGATGTAAGTACAGATGAGCATTTCTCAAAATAGCCACAAAGTTATTTATTCTATACATGATATTTTAGTGATAAAAGCTCTTGAAATTTAAGCAGTCAGAAGCAAGTCCAGACAAGTTACAAACACGGTGGCCTGAACACCAGCCCATAGACAGGTTTGGAGTGGATCCTCCTGCTGAATGTATCACAAAAGGACAAGATATGCAAGATCTCACAAGAGTAAGAGCCATCTCAGATGAGAAAGAAGCTGTGTAGAGAGAGACCTTGGAGTCCTGGTGGACAACAAGTTGCCCATGAGGCAGCTATGAGCCCTTGTGGCTAAGAAGGCCAATGGTCTCCTGGGGGGCATTAAGGAGACCATGGCCAGCAGGCGGAGGGCGGTCATCCTCCCCCTCTGCTCTGCCATAGCGAGGCCACAGCTGGAACACTGGGTCCAGTTATGGGCTCCCCAGTTCAAGAAAGACAAGAAACTGCTAGAAAGAGTCCAGTGGAGGCTACAAAGATGATCAAGGGAATGAAGCACCTCTCTGATGAGGAAAGGCTGACAGAGCTGGGGGTGTTCAGCCTGGAGAAGACTGAAAGGGGATCACATCAATGCTGAGCAATATCTAATGGGCAGGTGGCAAGGGGATGGAGCCAGACTCTTCTCAGTAGAGGCTGGTGACAGGACAAGGGGCAACGGGCACAAACTGGAACATGGGAAATTCTATCTAAGCATGAGGAAAAACTTCTTTCCTGTGACGGTGGCAGAGCCCTGGAAGAGGCTGCCCAGAGAGGTGGTAGAGTCTCCTTCTCTGGAGATATTCAAACCCTGCCTGGATGCGTTTCCATGCAACCTGCTCTGAGTGGACCTGCTTTGGCAGGGGGTTGGACTAGAGGATGATCTCCAGAGGTCCCTTCCAACCCCTACCATACTGTGATTCTGTGATGAGGAGGACACATAGGGAAAGAAGAGCAGAAAGCAGTCCTGGGTTTAATCCTAGCTCCTGAAGTTTCACATCGTCAGGCAAAATGCAATTAATTCTTGGAGAGACTGAACCCAAGGCAAAGGCTCTTCATCATCTGAACGAGTAACACCCGCTACTCTGACTGGTTGAGCTGGACGGGGCTCCAAACTCGCTCAAATTAATTTCTCTTATATCAGACTCTTTAAAGGGCAAAGAGTTATGTGTGTGGCAGAAGACCGTCTAATTGGCAACCCCCAAAATTACCTTCAGCAAGCACTAATCAGCCTAATTTAGGCACAACAGTAACTTTTCTACGCAGCAGCAGAAAGACGTGTCTGAGTAAACCAACTGCAAAACTGGCCTCTAATTAGCTTGAGAGAAACAGCTTTTACAAACTGTTCCGGGGGGCGTGCAAATTTAAGTTCCTCCAAAAAAGAAACATGCTCAAATTCCTTTGTAAATCTAAGCCTTACAGGCAAACGGGCGAGAAATTAATTAGTTTGCAGGACCAGGAGAGTTTTTAAAGAGCTTGTTATGACAAGGCTATTCAAGCTACCACGCTATGTGTGCCTGAACAATACCTCTTTAGTCCAGCAGCCAAAAAAAAAAATCCTCCCTTCCTTCGTAAGCCGAACCGGCAGAATGATCTATACTAAGTGATCTAACAGCCTAAACGGAGCAGCAAGCCGAAGCTAATCTCCCTCGTCTACAAAATAACCTCCCGGTTAATAGAGTACATCAGGGCTGCCCCACAGGGCAGTAAAACAGGAACGATCTTCATTTATCACGAGAAGGGCTCAAACTAATGAATTAGAACACAAAGAGCCCGCGGCCAGGTTCCCTAAACTACACGCGATGAAAGGGATCTTATTTAAGGCTGCAAAATCAGATTTTAAGCTGCTGGAGACGTTCGCAGGCAGATTTCTGAATCCCTCTATTGCTGCCAATAAAGAGGAATAGGATGGATTTAGCTTCAGTCAGGAATAAATACGAGGATAACAGCCCAAATCTGAAAAAAACAGGAATGAAGTCAATAGAATGGCTTAATTGCTTATCAAATATTACCTAAGGCATTTAGATAAAAGCAAATCGGCATGAAGGACTTTGGAGACTGGCCATCTAAGAGTTCACTGCCCAGGCTCTTTCCAGTCACCGGAGAAAGAAAACCAGCACTGGAGAGAAGGGTGGGGAGCACCCCAGTGAGGGGTCAGTACTGGGTCCAGTCTTGTTCAACATATTCATCAACGACCTGGGCGAGGGGACAGAGAGAACCCTCAGCACATTTGCTGGTGACACACAGCTGAGAGGAGTGGCTGACACACCAGAAGGCTGGGCCACCATCCAGTGAGACCTGGACAAGCTGGAGAGCTGGGCAGAGAGGAACCTTATGAAGTTGAACAAGGGCAAATGTAGGGTCCTGCACCTGGGGAGGAATAACCCCATGGACCAGGAGAGGTTAGGGGTGACCTGCTGGAAAGCAGCTCTGCAGAGAGGGACCTGGGAGTCCTGGTGGACAACAAGTTGCCCATGAGCCAGCAATGTGCCCTTGTGGCCCAGAAAGCCAATGGCATCCTGGAGTGCATTAAAAAGAGTGCAGCCAGCAGGTGGAGGGAGGTCATCCTGCCCCTCTGCTCTGCTCTGCTCAAGCCAAATCTGGAGCACTGGGTCCAGTTCTGGGCTCCCCAGCTTAAGAAAGACAAGGAACTACTGGAAAGAGTCCAGAGGAGGCTACAAAGATGATCATGGGAATGCAGCATCTCTCTTATGAAGAAAGGTTGAGAGACCTGGGTCTGTTTAGCCTGGAGAAGAGAAGACTGAGAAGAGACCTCATTGATGCTTATCAATATTCTAAAGGGTGGGCATCAACAGGATGGGACTCTTCTCAGTGGTGCTGAGCGACAGGAGAAGGGGCAATGGGCATAAGCTAGAAATTCCATCTGAACATGAGGCAAAACATCTTTCCTAAGAGGGTGGCAGAGCCCTGAAACAGGCTGGCCAGAGATGGTGTGGAGTCTCCTTCTCTTGAATATATTCAAAACCCGCCTGGATGTGTTCCTGATCAGCTTGCTCTGGGTGACTCTACTTTGGCATGGGCATGGACTAGATGATCTCCAGAGGTTCCTTTCAACTCCTTCCATTCTGTGATTCTATGATTTATTGACCAGTGAGAAAACCACACTCTAAGGATGCCTCCTCTTGCACAGGGGCAACTAGTTTACGCTGAGTGATGAGCGTCTAGAAGACGAACATGAGATGACGACTAGTTCTCTGTGTATTTTAAGTAGAACTTAATGGTTATACTCTTGCAGGCAGGTTAAATAAAAACCAAATGGCTCTAGGTAGAGTGGGTTAAGCAGTTCAGTGAAAGGGTCTTTTCCTGTTCCATCACCTCCCTCCAAGTGAGAACGAGAAGTCCGATTGAGGTTTTCATTCAAAAGTAATGTTTACAGAGTGGCACAGAGCTCAGAAATATTGGCTTGCTATTAATCTTCACGAAAAGCTCGTGTAGAGTCTCTATTCCATTTGCATTTTCCTCGAGGAACAGGTTGTACTGTTACCAGAATTCATAGCGCTGCATCAAGGCAAAGTCTAAAGAAAGAGATGCTTTATCAGCTTCACAGTGCATGGAATTAATAAAATATATTTAAAAAAAGTAAGTCACTTCATAAAGCTAGCATTCAGTTGCCCAGAAACTTTAGAGACTATAAAGGTATCGTCACCAGTAAGAAGAGCCTGGCTTGCAGGAGCACAGCCCTTTACTCTAAGGTACAACCTCGACCTGAATTACTGGGGCTGAACTGGTTCAGCTTCCAGCCACAATTACTTGGTTGATCTTCTGAGCCAGCAAACAGATGAGGACACCTGTCCAAAAAGAACAGCCCCACGACTCGTGGAGTATAAAAACCGATTTGATGAACTGCCATCAGGTCTTAATGACTTTTAGTCATCAAGTTGGATCAGACTAGAGGTGGTTACGTATAGGAGTACATATAGCTCCTATCAGGAAGGAGGATTTCTAAAATGAATAAAAAGAGAAGAGAAACCTCAGATTTATTGGACATTATAGATAAGAGAATTACATCATCACCAATCTCAATGCTTCAATTGCATCCAAATCTCAAAAGCCAATCCACAATAGTCTTACTTGAGGTCTAAGTTTTAGTGGCAGCAAAATTACAAAGCAGCTGTTTTCTCCCCAAAATATTTGTTTTCACTAGTTATCATTAGTCCATTTGAGCATTCTTACAGACCTGAGGCACAAGACACAGACTCCGTGCCATAAACAGGCAAGATAAAGCGATTGAAGTGACTGACACAAACATTTCTGAAGTTATTTTCTTAGTGAAGCAGTTCTGGTTGTAATCTGCAGTTTTGATACAACGTCTCTTCAGTCAGATTCACTTGTGATTATTTAAATCTGTCTGCAAGGGGCTCAGAGAAACCCTAAAGCAGGACGAGAGACAGAATCCAATTCGCAGGCTCAAATATTGTATCTTTTTTCTCCCCACAAAATGTTCCCTAGGAGGAACATTACCGGATCACAGCTGGTCAAAATACTAAATCTTGATTGTCTGGCCAAACGCCAAAATCCACAGTTACAGCTCTTTGGTATGAGAATACTTTAAAACAACAACAGAAAAAAAAACCCAACAAAAAAACCCCAACTTAAACACCATTTGATCTTTTTTTTTTTTTTTTTTGTTGCAAACTATGACCTCATGGCAGTAAGAACGCTCGACGAAGGTGTTTAAGTTGGTTTATAGCCATCCGAAATGTTTGAAGCTCCAAGAACAGCTCGGAGCCAATCTCACGTCAACCGCGCTAAAAAGCAATAATAGTTTCTCACCTTCTTAGAGATTACTGGTTAAATAACGCACAGTAAAGACAGGGCTGCAAAGGGAGGTTGCCAATATGAAATTAAGGTGAAATTGCGTCTTTTGGCAGCTAAAAAATTCTGACACGTGCTTTTTTTTTATATATATTAAAAAAAAAAAATCTTCATAAATTAAGCTACCAGAATTTTCTTTACTTGAACATTAAGTTGTAGGCTCCTCATGCATCTAGCAGTATATGAATCAAGACATACCTTCGAACCACAGATTTAAGCCTTGGCACGCAAGTATTTTTGGGTAGAGCTTTTAAAAACAAGCTGAAAAGGACATCTCCTTGACTACAGACAAGACCTTCTAAAGGAATATCTCCTATTTGCCAGCATTAGATAAGCCTATTGTCTAATCTATTCACTAGGAAAAAAAAAATCTCACTGGACTGCTCGAGTGTGCAGTGTGCTCTTTACTTGCCATTAATAGCCAGAAATACCATCCCTCATGGAGTCAATAAAATTAAGCTGCAGAATAGGAGAGAAAATGAAAGAGTTTCTTGATTTAACGTGACCGTGATCTGAAGAGCCTGGCTTGTGAAAGGTAAATCTGAACACGCAAAAAGGAATAAAATCACGTTCAAAATGTACAGCCTCGGTCCCTCTCAAAAGCTGGAATAAAAAAGAAGAAGAATTTAAGAGAAGAACTGCACAGGGCCTTTAGCATCAGCAAAAGCTAGTCTTAAAAATAAGCTGCTTTTTCTGGAAGCCACGGAGACTCCAGGATTTAAAAAAAAAAACAAACTGAAACACAGAGAATTATTCCCAAAAGGAAACAGAGAAGATTTGGGGGACCACAACTGAGACAGTCGAAATCCACAACAACTTTGGCTCATCATCTTTCACCTCAAGAGTCAACATCCAGATTTGAGATTAAAAAAAAAAAAATAAAATAAGGTTTTGCAGTTCTGTAGCCTCCCTGTGTGTGCGGGAACCAACTGATCTGTCTTGATTTCGTCTACATACAGTACAAATAATATTTTGCGGTAGGGGTAAGGGGGAAGAAAAGTAAACACAGCAGAATATAGGTGCCAGGAGAGATATGAAGAGGGAAGCAGAGCTTGTAGACCTGCAAGCTTGCTGCAATAAATCACGCGTGGTGGGATGTGAAAACACGTATTAATCATTTCAGTGTCATGTCTGAGAAAGCAAAACAACACGAATCTCACCAGGCAGAGGGATCCAGCAGCAGTTAAACCTTCACGCAAAGGCACTGGGCTCCTCAGGCCTTCAAGAGGGCCAAGGGCTGCCCCAGAGCTCCAGGGAAAGCAACAGAGCTCATGAAAGCCCGAAGCTGAGACTTTAAATTAAAACCAAATTTGCTCTGATAGAAGTATGAAATAGGTGGGTTCTTCTAGAAAAGCTATGTGGCTTTTTCATACAATGATTTAGGTTGGAAGGGACCTTAAAGACCAACCAGTTCCAACCCCCCTGCCCTGGGCAGGGACACCTCCCACCAGACCTCCCACCAGACCAGGTTGCTCCAAGCCCCCTCCAGCCTGGCCTTGAACCTCCAGGGATGGGGCAGCCACAGCTTCTTGGGGCAACTTGGGCCAGGGTCTCACCACCCTCAGAGCGAAAAATTTCTTCCTAATATCTAATCTAAATCTCCCCTCTTCCAGTTTAAAACCATTACCCCTCATCCTATGCCTACATGCCCTTGTAAAAAGTCCCTCTCCAGCTTTCTTGAAGGCCCCCTTCAGATACTGGAAGGGGCTCTAAGGTCTCCCTGGAGCCTTCTCTTCTCCAGGCTGTTGGGTTTTTTTGGTTTTAGTCTGAAGGGGTAAAGAAACCATTTTATACCCAAATCTAAACTGATGTTTATCAGATAAAGAGGTTTAGCCTGAAATAACCACGTATTTCAGTTCCCCTGATTATCTAAGGGATTCGATTCTCTTCTGGACTGCAGAGAAATACAGATGTCTCTAGTCAAAAGCAAAAATGAAGACGAAGGATGGGCTAGGAGTTAAAACCAGTCCTGTTCAGAGAGAAACTAAGTACAGTGTAAGTACTGTTTTTTTACCAGTGTGATGATGACTTGAGAGAACTTAATTTCAGCAAAAGCCAGCCTCAGTGCTAAGAAAGGAAACAGAAACCCAAACAAACAGGGCAGCGCGAGTGAATCCGTAGAGAAGAAAACCCCATCACTGCCTCCCGTGGTCCTGCTCCCATCCTGCAAACGAAGGATAACCTGGGAATACTTCACTGACCACTCTTTGTGGCAGAGAGTATCAGACGACTTACCTACAGCACCTCAAAAACAAACATCAAATCTTCATTTTAACAGCTGGTGGCTTGAAGGCTTGTTAAAATATAAATAATCAGATATTATCCACGAGACAGAGGGCATCTGTACTCTGCTATGTGTGTGCTCGACTGCAATGCCCGATTATGAAAGTCTAGCCAGTTTTTCCCTTGGGCTGGACTCCCTGTAAAGCCCCATTTCCATGTATATTATTAGGAAGTACTAAGAAACGTTGTTTAGAATCATTAGCCTTAAAAAAAAAAAATTAGAATGTTAAAAATGAACAACTGTTCATACAAGTTTTGGAGGTGAGAAGGAAATGAGGCATAGACAGTCATGGGGGAGGGAAGGAGGGAATGTGATACTCCCGGAGAACTGTGCTTAATATTTCTACATGTTTTGAAATATTATCCAGCCAAAAAATGTGTTTTGTCTTGCTAATGACTGTGTATCACCTATAGGAAAAAAAAAAACAACCTGGTTATATGATGGCAAAACATCTAAGGCATAACTAAAGCTTCTGTTATCAGTTCTTCAAGGCCAGCAGACACCAGAAGGGAAGAATCACAGAATCATAGAATGATTCGGGTTGGAAGGGACCTTAAAGATCCAACCCCCCTGCCATGGTAAAGAAACCATGTTGCATTCAAATCTAAACTGATGCAGGGATGCCTCCCACCAGACCAGGTTGCTCCAAGGCCCCTCCAACCTGGCCTTGAACCTCTCAAGGGATGGGGCAGCCACAGCTTCTCTGGACAACCTGGGCCAGGGTCTCACCACCCTCACAGTAAAGAAGTTCTTCCCCACATCTCATCTCCATCTCCCCTCTTTCAGTGTCAAACCCTTCCCCCTCCTCCTAGGGCTCCCCTCCCTCATCAAGAGTCCCTCCCCAGCTTTCCTGGAGCCCCTTGAGGGACTGGAAGGGGCTCTAAGGTCTCCCCAGAACCTTCTCTTCTCCAGGCTGATCCCCCCCCAACTCTCTCAGCCTGTCCTCCCAGCAGAGGGGCTCCAGCCCTCCCAGCATCTCCATGGCCCTCCACGAGGAAAAAAATAGATACTTCCACTTTGAAAATAATACCCATTTAACAGAATCATCCCACCTCTGCTTATTCAAGACCGACGGAGACATCCTCAACCTGCACCCCTCCCGCTCTACCAATGACCACACACAAGTGCTACAGAAGTCAGCCTTCAGGTATTTTGGCCCTTTGTTTTCAGATCTGCTTAGGGGACCACACGTCATCTTAGGATTTTTACATCACACTGATGGATACCAAGCGAAAACTCACGGTAGTATTTTCCCGATGATGAAAGCTGTTCTTTATACATCCTGCTAGGGGCTAAGAAGAAAAGCAGGGAGAATCTTTTCAGCTGTGCCTGGAATTACTGATGGGATAAAACTGCACAAGGGACTGAAATTCCTTTTCTCAGGGCCCGTTTGCTTCCCCGGTTTCGTTGGCTGAGTTGAATTTCCATCAGGCGACACTTTTTACGGTATTGCTCAAAGATGATTCTCTTTCTACTGCTGTATTTTTTCCCTTTGCCAAGACTCTCCTCTCAAAAATAAATGATTTGGACAGTAGTTTATAGAGTTCACATGGATCATGATTTCCGTGAAAGGAATGAAAGATAACACAGAATGACACAGAAATAAGTGCTGGTAAGAGCCATGGCACGACAATATCCGGTAGGATTTTCATCACTGTTACCCATTGAAGTAGAATTTTTGTCCCAAAAGTCTGATACATTGAGCTGTGCTACCCCGAGGCACTAACCCTGTTTGAACGCCGCTCTTATAATTTTCAAATAGGGCAATTAACAAAAAGTTCGCTTTTGTTTTTGGATAAAAGGATGCGTGATCACACACTGTCTTTAGAAGCGATACGTTGTTCCCATGTTTGGCATAGTGCAGCAAAAAATATTAAAAAAGAGACTTTTAGAGCTTAGCAACATTTTAGGACCTTTCTAAAATACAGCAGTAAAAATGTTGTCAGAATAGTAAAATCCTTTAAAAGTTGCAGAACTAAGTAAAAGCAAACTATTTATCAGTTTGCCCCCTGTTTTTCAACCCAGAACTATGTTATCATATAACACTTTTCCTGCTTTCTTTTCAGACAAGTATTTCCACCACTACAAAAATCCACCTTCATAGGAATAGCCCTAGAAAGCTTTAACTCCTCTGTTATAAGAAGGGTCAGTGTCACAACGTTTAGTGTCATTTCACATCAGATTTTAAAACTAATTCAAGCCTGGTTTTGAGTCTCCCCTGAAAGCCATCTACTAGCCTAAAAATATTAAGGTTTGGCTATTAGTGCTTTGGAGTTCATTAGGAAAAACTCCGTTAGGAAGACTGGAAGCACTCTTTCATATGAATTAACATGATCTGAGAAAGAATTTCTTCTGGCAACTGAAGCAGTGAGGGAGGATATATCCATCACCAGAGCATCTGGCAGCAAAACCTGGCGGGGTTACCACAACCTGGAAGATATTTTCAATACCTTGGATTATCCAGGGCATCCGTGTCATCTGTATGACACAGGGACCACACAAGACCTGTGCCACTTTGGAGCAGTGAATAATTAACTTCAGGATCCCAAAACAGCACCTTGCTATGTTTGGGTGGGATTGAGGCACCCAAAGAATGAAGGTGAGAATGCAGGACAAAATAATTCACAGATTCATAGAGTGGTTCAGGTTAGAAGGGACCTTAAAGATCATCCAGTTCCACCCCCCTGCCATGGGCAGGGACACCTCCCACCAGACCAGGTTGCTCCAACCTGGCCTTGAACCCCTCCAGGGATGGGGCAGCCACAGCTTCTCTGGGCAACCTGGGCCAGGCTCTCACCACCCTCACAGCGAAAAATTTATTCCTCAGATCTAATCTAAATCTACCCTCTTCCAGCTTTGCTCAAGGTAAGAGGCTGAATGAGCGCACACAATTCAATGACCATAAGTTTTTTTAAAAAAAAGGGAATACAAACCATCTAACACCTGCAGAAATACACTTGCTAGTGAATTGTGCCTTTCACATTTCACTAAAGTTTATCTCAGTGGGTTTAAGGAGAATTGGCCAAGCCTCATGCTCAAAGAGCTGCTGCAAGAGAAGCTTATACTAATTTTAGTTTTATAATGTAGAAACCAGTCTGCTTTGATTTTCTACACAGTGGAGAGCGAGTCTGGATCCTCCAGAGTGAACCAGAGCTGATCGCCCTCTACAACTACCTGAAAGAAGGGTGTAGAGAGGGGGGGGTTGCTCTCTTCTCCCAAGGAACAGGCAATGGGACAAGAAAAAAATGGTCTCAAGTTGCGCCAGGGGAGGTTCAAATTGGATATTAGGAAAAAGTTTTACACTGAAAGGGTTATTAAACATTGGAATAGGCTGCCCAGGGAAGTGGTTGAGGCACCATCCCTGGAGTTGTTCAGAAGACGGGTTGACATAGTGCTTAGTGACATGGTTTAGTGATGGTTTTTTTTGGTTTTGTCAGAAGTAGGTTAATGGTTGGACTAGATGATCTTAAATGTCCCTTATAACCTAGACAACTCTATGATTCCAAGATTTCCCTGGGAGATTACTACAACCTTCAGTTACTTATTGGTAAAGCTTCCCATTTAGCAACAACACTCTGGAATTATAGAATTGTATGGGTTAGTAAGGACATTAAAGATCATCCAGTTCTAACCCCCTGCCCTGGGCAAGAGCACCTCCCACCAGACCAGGTTGCTCAAAGCCCTGTCCAACCTTGCCTTGAAAACTTCCAGGGAATATCATAATACAGAAGATGCATCTGCTACCAACACTTAGATACAGTCCTAAAAGAATGATTAATTCACCTCCCGTTAGTGAAGAACATGGATTTTCAGTCTTCCCTCATCCTCCCCACTCCTGCAAGAAGCATTGTGTGTCCATCACAGAGATGGTATTACAAAAGCAGAAGAAAAACAGTAGAATATTGTGGACATCTTACATGGCCTATATTTTAGGAAAGACACAAATCTTCCCCATACATGCTTAACTCTTGTGAAGAGAAGCTGCTTGTTTGTGAAAAATCTTTATTACTGATTTTTTTGTAGCATCCACCTCTTTCTTTTTAATGACAAAAAGATTACTCACCATCTAACCATGAGCCCAAGCTCCATGAAGTTTTTCAGGTTAGGAAGAGTTTGCCTTAGATCCGGAGTACTCAGCCCATGTTGATATCTAAGCTACAAGAACAGAAAAAAAAAAATAAAATTAACATTGCTTTCCAAATCCCAGATTCCAATGAATCATTGGAATCATTATGGTCAGTTAATTTACTAAGTTTTCAAAAAAAAGCGTAGGATAATCAAACAGTTCCAAGAGATCTACTCCCCTTAAGGAAATGTTCCATTTAATTCTCATAACCTTGTATTAGCAAAACCCACCCAAGAACAGGGAGAAAATAATCAGTCAATCTGACTGTTAAACCTCATTACACTTTTTCCATTTCCTATCTGTAACAGGAGAGCAGCCTGATAGATTAATACAAATACAGCCATTAAGTGAAAAGACCAAATTTCAACACAATGTTCGATATTCACCGATTCCAAGCATTTATTTGTGTGCAAGTGTCATCTGTCACCCTGAGCGTATCAACATGTGCTGGAATCAGCAGTGGAATTATTACAGCAATATCAACTAGTGAAAATACACACTGTCACACAACGGATCGAAATCTGTGCTCCTTATACAGTTTCCATCAATATTTAAACTACTTTGATTATTTCATAATTAAACCCATAAATGCCCTGTAGCTAAAAGAAAGGCTTCAAACGTTGTCTGACTTTAACCCAAGTATTAACTCCTTTGCGGGTGCCAACAGAAAGGAAAAGATGCGATAAACTGACTCCAGGCAAACATCAGATCATCAAATCAAATCCACGTGACATAACCGTCACTGCTGGTAATTATAAACTACTTATTTAAGGAGTCCCCAGATGAAAAATACCTCCAAAGAAAATGGCACACGGAAGGGAAAAAGCCTTTACTTCTTTCAAGTTTGGATCTCAAAACTTCACGGAAACTTTGCAGGGAAATTTATCCCCTCTTGTGGTTAAAATAAGGAAAAAAAATAATCCCTAAATTCTAATATCTTTAAGACTATTGGCATGAAGCAGCATCGACTTAACATGCTGTTCTCAGCAGATGTTAACATTCTCTAGAAATCACACATACAGTAAACATATACAGTAAAAATTATAAAACTTTGAAATTTGTAAAGTAAAATTGATGCTGAAATGTTTGGGTTTTGCTCTTTGCCGAAACATGGAACAATCCCACTCAAGGTTAAATTAGATTTCTTTTTTAGAATTATACACCTGTTTCCATAATTCATGAAAATACGGTGTAGGGAAGCGTCCTCTAAGCTAAGAAAGATTTCTGACTTCTCCCAAACAATGGCCCAATCAGTTTTTCGCTGAAAGAGACTGGAAATTGGGAATGATTCTTACGATCGTCTGAGTTTTAGAAAGAAAAATGGCTTTGGAAGAAAATCATCCTCAGCACTGCATTGTACAACAGGAGACCATTTATTACCCAGTTTATTATTTCCATATGGACACAGACAAGTCATATGGTGGGCTTGGATTCATATTTTCTGCTACAATGACAGAACCTGGATTAAGACAACCATACAATATAAATTACTAAACGATCACCACATTCTCCTGATGGGATTACAGTGGATTTGGTTAACCAAAGAACTAGCCTGGGGCAAAAGAAATAAAAAAAAAAGAAGAAAAAAAAACAAAATCAAAACCATTACATTTGTTCCTTCTGCTACAATCAAGCCTTCATAGGATACCCCTTTTTATAGTCATCCTTAAATTCTAAGGTTTCAGAGCATGAAAAGAATTGGATTAAGGGATCTCTCTATTTCCAACAGCCAAGATCAGAGGAACGCACGCGAGACTCTTGTATTAGAACATGAGAAAAATACTGTTTCTGCTAAAACACATTTTCATATCGCAAATAGTAGAGACGCGGAGTAAGTAAAGGTTTGTGAAACCTCCAAAAAAAAATTAACTTTATGAACTGCATTCTATTTGACTTTGTAATAGCTTGAAACCAAAGCAATATTGCCTCATGTGTCTGCGTCAATACAAGCTGAGGATGATGTATTTACCAAACAAACCTACAAGTGCCCATGTGCCCTGGTGGCCAAGGAGGCCAATGACATCCTGGGATGCATCAGGAAGAGTGAGACCAGCAGGTGGAGGGAGGTCATCCTGCCCCTCTGCTCTGCCCTGGGGAGGCCCCATCTGGAGCACTGGGACCAGTTCTGGGCTCTCCAGTTCCAGAAGGACAGAGAACTGCTGGAGAGGGGACAGCAGAGGCTACAAAGATGATGAGGGGCCTGGAGCATCTCTCTGCTGAGGAAAGGCTGAGGGACTTGGGTCTTTTCAGTCTAGAGAAGAGAAGACTGAGGGGGGATCTGATCAACACCTATAAATCCTGAAAGGGTGGGTGTCAGGAGGATGGGGCCAGTCTTTTTTCAGTGGTGTCCAGTGACAGGACAAGAGGAAATGGACACTTGAATATAAGAAGTTCCATCTAAACTTAAGGAGGAACTTCTTCACTTTGAGGGTGGCAGAGCCCTGGCAGAGGCTGCCCAGAGAGGTGGCGGAGTCTCCTTTCTCTGGAGACATTCAAACCCCACCTGGACACGTTCCTGTGCAACCTGCTCTGGGTGGACCTGCTTTGGCAGGGGGTTGGACTAGATGATCTCCAGAGGCCCCTTCCATCCCCAGATCATTCTGTGATTCTGTAATCCCAGAAGCAGCTGAAAAACTCATCTGCTTTCTGCTGACAGAAAATAACAGGGATAATAACAAGAAAGAGGAAGGAGGGGGGAAGAGGACGAGGAGGAGAAGAATCACCACCTCTTTCCTGAATTTTAATATTTTTTAACAGCCAACACCACACACACAGTGACAGTCACTCCCCCTCATCCAATAAATAGTAAAAAACTGAACAGCAGTAACACCCATCACCTGTGACCTGTTACAGGAGGTTTCATAATGTCAAAATCAATTTTAAAGAGAGAAAAACGTAGGGAGGGGACACCTGCTTTGCTCGTGAGTTAAAGGGAACTTAAAGATAGAGCTTTGGAAGATTTTTGGAAGAAAAGAGATGAGAAGGAGCGCAGTGAAACACGGCATCGGGGTAGGAAAATGAAAACAGAAAGAGCTGTCTCGATTCTCCAAAGAAACCGAGTCCAC
Source organism: Calidris pygmaea (assembly GCA_003697955.1). Taxonomy (NCBI): domain Eukaryota; kingdom Metazoa; phylum Chordata; class Aves; order Charadriiformes; family Scolopacidae; genus Calidris; species Calidris pygmaea. Next base: position 1,379,683 of record QJSC01019265.1, read on the forward strand.
ATTTCAATTGTTGCTGTTAAACATCTCCCCCATCTCCACCTGCCCCAGAGGAACCGAGTATCATTCGCAAAAGCAGCGTTTTATTTAAAGATCAGGTTGTTCCTTCAGGATATTAGGGACCTGGGCCTCCAAAGAAAACGTGCCTGGTTTAATATGAGTGCACAAGCATCTGAGATTTGTGTTCACATTTATGACTGTGTGTTCTCCACGGGGCTGTGAGTACATCATTAATGATGTTCAACTAATAAAACATTAATTGCCATTTCCTTACTAATACTTAGCTCCTATACACAGCTTTGTTTTCCCAAGTGCTGTGTGAAACGTTGCTTGACTGAAGAAACACACATAGTAAACACGAACTGGAAAACAAATGAGCTAAAGGCATCAGACACTTCAGCCAGGAGCCCCAGCCTGCTCTCACACCAGTTACCAGCAACACCTATCCCACAGGAACAAGACGTAGCGGATGAGACGCATCGTATTTAATTAACGGTTCAAGACAGAGTAACTTCAAGGCTATTTAAGGGGGGGAAAAAAAAAAAAATAACCCCACTTTGTGATTTCTTTCAATTATGCAGGTTTATTCCTTTTACTCATCTCAAAAAGTGAAAGGTTCAACATCTTATTGTACTTTGTTGCTTTGGATTCCGTGCTACTTGATACCCTTCCAAGTTATTTAATTAGACATGTAAACAAGTGGCTAGTAAATGGGAACCAGAAGAAAAAAAAAAACAAACAAAAAAACCCCAAAACTACATTCATGTTCCTATAAGATTTTGGAATCATAGAATCATAGAGTGGTTAGAGTTGGAAGGGACCTTAAAGACCATCCAGTTCCAACCCCCTGCCCTAATATCTATCCTAATATCTAATCTAAATTTCTCCTCTTTCAATTTAAAACCATTAGCCCTCATCCTATGGCTCCACTCACTGATCAAGAGTCCATCCCCATCTCTCCTGTAGCCCCCTTGAGGCACTGGAAGGTCATCATAAGGTCTCTCCGGAGCCTTCCCTTCTCCAGGCCGAACAACCCTTGTTGAAATAAGCTGCATTTAAAGGAATTGTTCTCAGAGTAAAAGGTAAGATTTATTCTTAAAATTTGTATTAACTTCTTATTGAAAGATCTAAACACCTAATTTCCATCTAAGACTAAAGAAATCGTTCCAGCTGATACAACCACAGCATCAGCTGTAGGCGAGAAATGACTAACAAATTAAAGTTAACTCATAACAAGTTGGGTGTAATTGGTTTAGACCCTTTAGGAAGAGGAAAAATAAATAAATAAATACCCAGTTGCTCCAGTTTCTACCCGCTTTTCCTTCTGTGCAATGGCTTTAACTTTGACCGGGAGGAACCTGTCTGTCCTGAGCAGTGAATCAGCTTTACCTCGAGCATCCCTAACCCACTCCTGCCATCCAAGCATCTTCCGAGTAATTTATTTGGTCAACCAGACTGTTATACTTATTAAAATCATGTCAGACAACACAAAAGCTTACCACCGTCCACAATAAAACAAATAATGACAAGTGGAGCTTCCTGATTTGTTAACTAATTAAAATACAAACCTGCAATTGCAGTTACTCTTCTATAAAGTCTGTAAGGTAAGAAGTACTAAAAGTGTTCAAGTTTTTCAGATATGTTGCCCTAAGAACAAACCCTTCAGATATCTTTCCATTTCTGGGTAACATCAGATCGCACCCAAGATCAAAATTAGGGCTGTTGCAACGAAGGGGCTGCCTCTTAATAACAATATCCTGCATTTCTGTGCAAAGAAGAATAGCCCATTTCCCACACTAATCCCTGTAACGGTATTTAATGACTAAATGTATACAAGCACATACATTTACTTCCAGCCAGAAACCACGAAGTACCTCGATTGGAATATCCTTTTTTGGGAACACAGAATGACTTCAATTCCGACCTCATCTGTTCATCATTTACCATATTGTTTCCCCAGCCGTATCCATATTGTTCTAAAGACATGTGGAAGCAGTCTGACAGCACACTACGTTAATAAATTTCAAAATACCAGTCACTTCAGTACATGCTACGCATAATACTCGAGTCTACACTGAAACCTCCAGCATTTTTGCACTTCCCTCAGTCTCTTCTGCAAGTCCTTGATATTGAAGACTCTCTGTATCACAGACGCACAGAATGGTTTGGGTTGGAAGGGACCTCAAAGACCACCCAGTTCCAGCCCCCTGCCCTGGGCAGGGACACCTCCCACCAGACCAGGTTGCTCCAAGCCCCCTCCAACCTGGCCTTGAACCCCTCCAGGGATGGGGCAGCCACAGCTTCTCTGGGACAACCTGGGCCAGGGTCTCACCACCCTCACACCAAAGAAGTTCTTCCCCACATCTCATCTCCATCTCTCCTCTTTCAGGGTCAAACTCTTCCCCCTCGTCCTATTGCTCCCCTCCCTCATCAAGAGTCCCTCCCCAGCTTTCCTGGAGCCCCTTGAGGGACTGGAAGGGGCTCCAAGATCTCCACGGAGCCTTCTCTTCTCCAGGCTGAACCCCACCAACTCTCTCAGCCTGTCCTCCCAGCAGAGGGGCTCCAGCCCTCCCAGCATCTCCGTGGCCTCCTCTGGCCCCACTCCAACAGGTCCACGTCCTTCTGATGCTGGTGGCCCCCAGAGCTGGAGACAACAGTGGGGGGTGTCTCCCCAGAGCGGAGCAGAGGGGCAGAATCACCCCCCTGGCCCTGCTGGCCACGCTGCTGGGGATGCAGCCCAGGATGCGGGGGGCTTTCTGGACTGCCAGCTCACATTGCCAGCTCATGTTGACCTTCTCGTCCACCCCTTCCCTTAGTCTCTACTGCAGGTCCTTGGTGATGTAGCACCATCTGTATCTATACAAGAGTTGAACCAAACCCACTACTACTCTACGTCAGGTCACGTTAAGGCAGTCAAGAGCAATTTTGAATTATTTTCAATTAAACGAGGAGTTGCTCTTGATAGCATCGAGCATTTGAAAGGACATCTGCTCCACAAATGTGGAAACCCACAAACAAAAATAGAAGCAAAAGTGTTCTTTCAATCAAGCGCGCAGCGCTGGGTAGAAGCCAAGCATTTACATAAGGTTTTCAGAGGATGTCAAACGCCCGGACAGAAATATAAAAATGCAAGTTTTAATAAAATGACATAGTTAATTGTTTTACAAGATCCTGGATGACTTTTCAGAGGATGAAGGAGCATTGGCGGGGATTCAGATGACTAAGCACTGCAATAATGAAAACAGAAAGTGTTGTTATAATGCCTGTTGCTATATAAACAACCTTGGGGGATCAGTGAAATAATGCCTGCTGCTATATAAACAGTTGTGTGTGTTTATACCTTTTGGGGGAAATTATAAAATTTCAGATTATTTGCACGCTTAACATGTTGACTGCCTTTGTTTTATTAAATCTAGCTCTGAACAGCTATGGGGGTTTAGGGAAAAACCCTTAAGCTGCAACATTAGGGAAACCCATTGTGGTATCAATTAGCTCTTTAGATAGTGTTATCTCGAAGCTAAACATTTAGAATTCATTTTTATTTTTCATATTGACAGGACTGTCAGCAAACATCTATCACAGTTTGGAAGGAAATTTAGCCAAGGCTTTTTTTTTTTTTTCTTCTTTTTTTTAAAAAAAATAGATTCTTGGGAAAGTAGGAGAGATGAAAAAGCAACAGAGAAATACTGTAATTATAACAAGTCTTTAAGTTTTCAATCTTGCTTTCAGAAGGTGCAAATAGAGGACTGTCACAGTAGTGACAGCCCTCATCCAAACAAGGAGAGGTGCTCAAATCCGCAGCTATTTTTATGGAAATGCTGCCTTGTATCTCGATATGCCAACGCCTGCCTCCCTCTCCCAAGTGGATTTCCACGCTGTTCAGAGAAGTCCACCCTCAAAAGCAGATATTTATCTTGCAATTCTTCTAAGAGTACTAAACTACCAAGAAAAACAAGTTACATCAACAGCCTTGAAGACCCACATCCTTCATTAACCCATTGGGCACATGCTTTAAGGTTCCTCAAGCTGACCCCACCTGCTGAAAAGAACCTTCATTAAAACCATCTTAAAGGAGTCCCATCACAATTTTGATTTAGCAATAACAAATAAGGCACACAACCAGCAATCAACGCAGTAACAGGAGAGAACAACTCCATTCTACGCCGTCCCTTCAAAGGCAGCTTATAATCACCCTGTCATTTTTCAAACATGTTTAGTCTAAATTAGCCTGATTCCCCCACAGTGATGACTAACAGTTGAGATGCTGCAAAGTCAATCCTACAGTTCAGGAATCTTGAATTTTGTTTAACATCTTTGTCGGTGACACGGACAGTGGAATCGAGTGAACCCTCAGCAAGTTGGCCAATGACACCAAGCGGTCAACGCGCTGGAGGGAAGGGATGCCATCCAGAAGGACCTGAACCTCATGAAGTTCAACCAGGCCAAGTGCAAGGTCCTGCACCTGGATCAGGGCAATCCCAGGCACAAATTCAGGCTGGGCAGAGAATGGCTGGAGAGCAGCCCTGAGGAGAAGGACTTGGGGGTGTTGGTGGATGAGAAGCTCGACGTGAGCCAGCAACGTGCACTGGGGGGATTCTGAAAGGCAGGGGAAATTCATGCATGAAATTTAAGTACAGGAGTGATTCTGCAGTGCCCAAGGAAACTATATCCTCTTCTGATATCAGATCTAATTCCCTTCTACATTCTCTGATTTGCCTTGGAATTATATTAAGCTGCTTCTTCCCCTCCCACCCCCCAAAATACAAAGTCTGATCATTATTCAAACACAGCAGCAGCCCAGACACTAACACTCAGCAACTTGTAATATTCTGCCCAGACATTTATGAAGCAGTTTTCTTCTAATTTTTAAAACTGAAATGTGATAATAGGCAATATTTAATACCGGATTTCGGTTTCACAGCAATAGTGTTTATTGGAGATAGACCACAAGAAAATAAAGAAATAGGAGTACGTGTTTGAGGACATGCACAACACGCTGTGGAACTAAACACTTAGAGGAGCCAAAAGCTGAGAGTCCTGGAGGAAATGCTCGCTCGTATTCGTGAAGCCCTTCCTGAGAGCAAACACAATCCCCCCCAAGAGAGGTCTCAAACATTCTCCTTTGTGGTTGGAGCCCGGTGTCCCAGTAAGGATATGGGAAACCATCATCAGAGACAGGCTGGGGGAAACAGCCACTTACATCGGTAAACTATTCCTGTAAAATCTGGTGGTTAGTTGGGCTCGTTATAAAAAATATCATCTCTGGGCCTCCTTGCCCATAAAGGTGCCTCTCATATACCATGACCATTTTACAGAAAGAACATTAAAAAAAAAGCAATTTAGAAGATAGAGGAGTTCCTGGCCCCAGAAAAGCTTCCCCCGTTCCCCAGCGAAGCACTCCAATAACTAAAACCACTTTTACTGGTGGGCTGTAGTTCTTGCTGCGTTAAAGCTTGATGAGATGAAACCATCCAGCGTAACCTTTCCAGGTTTGGGTCAAAACTTCTTAAAACACCTCGGTATCACAAAGCGTTGCTTATTGGATTCTAAGGCACGGGCACACTTACTTCCTATGACCTCATCCATCCCAAGCTTTTGTATGAAAAATCATTACATCAGGCATAGAACAAAAGGTCAGATGTGCAAAAAGCAGAAGGAGAAAGACAACAGTTTGTACCCACATCTTAAAATGTGATGTTTTCATTCTGCGTTTAGCTCCCCAAGCGTGATTTTGCACTGCATGGGAATCTCTGAAACTTGCTTTTTTTACCTACAAACACCAAAAGTGCAACAGTCTGAGGAGCGCAGAGGTAGGTACAGAGAACTCTCCCACCTTGTCCTGGTTGGAAATCAGAATGAATCTACCCAGAGCCCAAACTCATCAGCCAGGCTGGAAGGCTGCAGGGTTGAACTGGGGCTGTCCCGTCAGCTTGGGTGGCAGATGAACATCTGCCTCCCCCTCTACTCTGCCCTGGGGAGGCCACATCTGGAGCACTAGGTCCAGTGCTCCCCAGTTCAAGAAAGACAAGGAACTGATGAAGAGAGACCAGTGGAGGCTACAAAGATGATCAGGGGACTGGAGCATCTCTCTGCTGAGGAAAGGCTGAGGGACCTGGGGCTGTTCAGCCCGGAGAAGAGAACACTGAGAGGGGATGTCATCGATGCTGAGCAATATCTAAAGGGTAGGTGGCAAGATGGGACCAGGCTCTTCTCAGTGGTGCCCAGTGACAGGACAAGGGGCAACAGGCACAAACTGGAACGCGGGAAATTCCATCTCAACATGAGGAAAAACTTCTTTCCTGTGAGGGTGGCAGAGCCCTGGAAGAGGCTGCCCACAGAGGTGGGGGAGTCTCCTTCTCTGGAGACATTCAAAACCCACCTGGACGCACTCCTGTCCAACCTGCTCTGGGTGAGACTGCTTTGGCAGGGAGTTGGACTGCATGGTCCTCTGAGGTCCCTTCCAACCCCGACTGCTCTGTGATTCTGTGAACAGCTGCACCAAAGCCTCTGGTCTTCTCTCTGCTAGAGATGAGGTTTCACACTAGATATAAAGACAATTTTTCTAAGGGTGGTAAGACACTGGCCCAGGTTACCCAGAGAGGTGGTCAACACCCCATCCCTGGAAACATTTCAGGCCAGGTTGGATGGGGCTCTGAGCAACCTGATCTAGTTGAAGATGCCCCTGCTTACTGCAAGGAGTTTGGACTAGATGGCCTTTAAAGGTCCCATCCAACCCAAATAATTCTATTATTGCTTAACGACAGTTCAGAGCAATATAATAAAGTTTCCAAGTAAGGTTTTGGAAATCTGCCTATGGTCCTATCACTCCTACATTTACTTGTTACCTTCATATTTTGATAAATCTCCTCCAAACCCAGGCAATTTTCCCATCTGGTATCAGTTTAGCTTTACCTTGTACCTTAAGACGTTGCAGAAAAGGACCTGCAGAATTGTTTCTGTCCGCGCAAATAATGCACTCCACTCGGTATTGCAAACACCAAGTCTTCCAGCTATTTGTTCTTTTATGCTGCGGTGGGAAAGCCCTTGTTTTAAAACATGGGTGAAATTGAGCTTTTTGGCAGTTTTTCCTAAAGCGTTCATCCAGGTTTGTGAAACCTGCTCTTTCAAGTGAAAAAAAAAAAAAAAAAAAAAAAAAAAAAAGCAAAAGCTCTTGCTTCAAGAAAACATTACTTGAAGAGCAAGTGATTCTGCCCACGCCACAGAGACGAAACGTAGGAAGAATTTGGGAATTCTCAGCTCCCAGCCCCATGTTTCACCTAAGTTGAACTGTTTCCCAGCCATCTATTGTACTACTTCTAGTGGGCAAAGGAGACTGACTTCTAAAACAGACTAGATTTTAAATCAAATACGAAGATCTCTCACTCCAGAAGTATAGAATCAATAGTTTAACCTGTGTAAGACTTGTTTCCTATCAGGATAACAGCATCATCCAGCGAACACCAAATAGCACCTCAACCAGATCCATACTGGAAATCATTTCTCCTACGATGGAGCATATTTCAAACTTAAAAGCTGAGGTCAGGGAACATTAAACCAACATCTATTCAGCAACAGCCTTCCTGAAAACAATTACCAACTTACATTTGCTAAATTGAACTACAGCTTCGTTTTTTGGTTTTTTTTTTTTCTATTTACACGATATCAGCTTGAGAAATATTCTCATGAATTATGCACAAGGCCAGCAAAGAAGGACACAATACCCCTTTTAGTATTTAAAGCCTCTTGAAAAACAAACTACTTTCAAGCTCTGGATTTCCAAGCATTCTGGACTGATCAAAAAGTAAATGTACCAATACATATCAGACACTTTTATTCCTTTATTCCAACTCACTCTAAAACTTCAACCACAGTATATAATAAGCCTGAAAGGCTGGATTTATGGATGATTAAGCAGCTGTCATACTCTAAACTTTCCAAACAGGGTTTGTGCCCTGACGTGCCAAATCCTATGCATAGAAGTAGGAGACAAACCCTGCCTCACAGAGCACAAAATATACATATTAAACTATACAACAGAAGAATAAAGGACATGGGTGGACGGAGAAGTGAAAATAACAGAAGCTCAGCAAATAAAAAAAAAAAAAATAATCACAGCCTGTCACTTGCTTATGACCGATAAGAACAACTTTTATGTATTAACACAAGTGAGGGTTCAGGAAATAATACACATTTTAGCTTGGGTTTTTTTGTCCATTAAGAGATAGCAACAGAGAAGAAAGCGAGAAGGCTCCAGGAGGAAGGGACAGGTTCACAAATGAGGTCTGTGAATTCCACAGGTGTTAACGTTCTCTATCTGAAAGTCAAGCTTTGTCTCCAGAGCGCACCCCTTACTCGTTAGGAGAAATTACACACTACATCTTTTTCCTGCACTACCACAGTGTGCCACGGCTTGATAAGAGAGCTCACCTCCCTATCTCTTTCCATTTCAAAATACAGCACTTATATACACTATGAAGCAGTTTAACTTGGCAAATCACCTGTGTTTATGTCAACTTAATGGATCAGGATCAGGAATCCATTTTCCTTTTGATTACTAAATTTTGGTTCTATTTTAAACACATACTTTCCTCTTCTTTTTTTTTTTAAAAAAAAAAAAAAAAAAACCACTTAGTGGCCTGAAGAGTTACCGCCCGGAGATGATGACAGTTACATAGCACACAAGTGATCTAACACACAGAGTATCCTTGCACGGGGTGGTCGCCAAAATTATGTTGGAGAAGTGACTCTAGGCACAGCCGATGGTGTCACCTCTCCTTTTCCACCCAACCACCTTCCCCCCACCTTGTCTGCTCCGCTCTCTCTGCAACCAGAGCAAGAATCACGGAATGATCTCGGGTTGGAAGGGACCTCTGGAGATCATCTAGTCCAACCCCCTGCCAGAGCAGGTCCACCCAGAGCAGGTTAGACAGGAATGCATCCAGGTGGGTTTTGAATGTCTCCAGAGAAGGAGACTCTACCACCTCTCTGGGCAGCCTCTTCCAAAGCGCCGCCACCCTCACAGGAAAGAATTTCCTCCTCATGTTGAGATGGAACTTCCCATGCTCCAGTTTGTGCCCGTTGCCCCTTGTCCTGTCACTGGGCACCACTGAGAAGAGTCTGGCCCCATCCTCCTGCCACCCGCCCTTTCCTCAGCATTGATGAGATCCCCTCTCAGCCCAGGTCTCTCAGCCTTTCCAGAAGCTCTGCCTGGGCTGAAGGTTTGGTGATGGGTGCAGGTTGGAGAGCCAAGATCTGCTCCTCCACACGTTAACGCTGGCCTTTGCTGATCCGTACCCATTGCCTACGGGCAAGGAGAGGCAGGCTTTGATCTGAATGAAAGGGTGGCTGTTGTTACAGCTAATCCAGTCTCATTTCAACCTATTTTGTCTTGGCATGGGCGATAGGAAAGGAAAAAAAAGAGAGCCTTCCAACAAGTTTGCAAAAAAACATATGTAAATTCCCCAATTTGAAATGATCTGGCTGGGTATCAGCCCATTGCTGCCCTCGGAGACTTTCAGGAATGAAACTTCTCCTAAAAGCTTTTGGCTCAGCGCAGCTGGAGAAGGTACTTTGTGGTTTTTCAGGTGCAGTCCCTTCCTCTTAACATGAAAATGAATGCTTGGCACTTTACAAAATGAGGACTCGGCTCTGGCTTCAACCTGTGCTCTTTCAAGAACACTTTTCCCTACGCAGTTAAATTGGCCCCAAATTCAGACAGTGCATTCTTTCTGAACTGTACGTTTTATGATCTTAAGTTTAGGGGCCTCATAAAAGATGTGGTGTGCAAGTCACAGTATCCTATGCTCGAAGGGTCATAACCACCGCATCCACACCGATACCCACAGAACTCTTAAAGGCCCTTCTGCACGTAGTGTTTATTGCCAAAACAAATTTCTAGTCCTAACATTTCTGCCGTTCAACTTCCCATGGAAAAGTTTAATAGTCGCTATTATAAAGTTGATTTTCTCACATGCTAGATAGTCTAATAGAGCCAAGAACTGGACATCTTGCCTCATTTCATGTTTAAGAGCGGAATTTCAGTTCAGTTTCTTACATATATCACTAGTATATAAGCATTCAACTTTTATTCCATGCAGCTATTAGAAAAGATATAGAATCATAGAATCACAGAATTGTCTAGGTTGGAAGGGACCTTTCAGATCATCTAGTCCAACCATCTACCTAACTCTGATTAAAAAAAAACCCAAAAAAGCCATCACTAAACAATGTCTCTAAGCACTATGTCAACCCATCTTTTAAATACCTCCAGGGATGGTGCCTCAACCACTTCCCTGGGCAGCCCATTCCAAGGCTTAATAACCCTTGCAGTGTCAAATTTTTTCCTAATAACCATCCTGAACCTCCCCTGGCGCTACTTGAAGCCGTTTCCTCTTGTCCCATGGCCTGTTCCTTGGGAGAAGAGACCGACCCCCCCCGGCTACGCCCTCCTTTCAGGGAGTTGGAGAGAGCCAGAAGGTGTCCCCTCAGGCTCCTTTTCTCCAGGCTCAATACCCCCAGCCCCCTCAGCCTCTCCTCTCCAATAAGACTTGCTCTCCAGACCCCTCACCAGCTCCGTTGCCCTTCTCTGGACACGCTCCATCCCCTCAATGTCTTTTTTGTGGTGAGGGGCCCAAAATTGGACACAGCACTTGAGGCGGGGCCTCAGTTTGACGACAACTAAAATCCATCAAGAAGTATTTTGCTTCTCTTCCACACTTCTGTGAACATTACTTACCTCGCGCATTAGACAAGCAACTGAACCAAAAAAGCACTGTTTCCACAAGAGCAGGACACAAGGACATAAATGTTGTCTGCCACCATGTGGACAGAGTGACTCTGGACACAAGTTATTTGCCTGGGTCTGTATTGCATTGATGTGAAAACAAACATCCTTGGGGGAGCTGACAAAAGATTGAGTAATTTCGCCCCCCCCTATCAAATAGCAAAGTTTTTCTGTTCCTAATGACTGTCAGACCAAAGCAGAACAAGCCTTTGGCCAGGGCTGAGCAAACCGTGCCAACGTGAACAGGATTATTGGTCTAACATTAGTCAATAGTTGTCTGACAAAACAAATCAAGGCTGGATCAGAAGAGGAGCTTTGCCTTGCGAGGCAGTCACGTGTACACAGTAATATTGAACAGAAAAAAACCAAACCCTTAACTCATATAGTGTAACAAATCAAAATAATATCCCAAAACCTGGAAGTGATGGTCCGACTGCCACCAAGCACAGAGCCTCCCTGACAAACACCAGTGAAAAACTGGGGTAACACTAGACACAATCACTCCAGAGCTTGAATTCATTCCCAGAGCGAGGGAATGAATTCTACAGAACAGTCCAAATTCATTCGAAACCGGTTTTGCAAGTCTCCTTTCAAGAGCCAGTAGTTCAGAGAAGAACAGAACACCACCATTTCTGAAGCCACGTCCACTAAAGGCAGATGGAGATAGTGACCAAGGTCATGGAAGCAACAAGTCTCAAAAGCATCTTGCAGTGATGGAAGTTCTGGACTATGGTTCTACGGAGAAGCTGGGCTGAGACTCAGAATAAGAAGTGCAAAGATCCAGAGACAAATTAACTTCCACCCCTTTTGGTGGCTGACTGAAATACGGAATCATCATTCGATACTCAGAGTTGCAAATAAGCTGATTAACCTGTGCAAGAAAACCCCTTCCGACTGGAACCAGAAGAAACTCACTCTACAGCTATAAGGCAATTATTTTCTCTACAAGCAATCGTGCAAGTGGAAAAGGAATAGTGCCTGTCAAGTATCGTGCAAGAGACGACCTCTTGAATACCTAAACGAATTGGAAGTTTCATGAACAAGATGCTCTCATCAATGGCTATATATGCATGGATTAGAAATAAGGACCAATACAGCAAAGAAACCCTGTAATATCATCTTGTATCCAACTTTGGGCCAGCAGGTGGAGGGAGGTCATCCTCCCCCTCTGCTCTGCCCCGGGGAGGCCACAGCTGGAACACTGGGTCCAGTGCTAGACTCCCCAGTTCCAGAAGGACAGGGAACTACTGGAGAGAGTCCAGTGGAGGCTACAAAGATGATCAAGGGCCTGGAGCATCTTTCTGATGAGGAAAGGCTGAGAGACCTGGGGCTGTTCAGCCTGGAGAAGACTGAGAGGGGACCTCAGCAAGAGGATGGGGCCAGACTCTTCTCAGTGGTGGCCGGTGACAGGCCAAGGGGCAACAAGCACAAACCGGGACATGGGAAATTCCATCTCAATATGAGGAGGAACTTCTTTCGTGTGAGGGTGGCAGAGCCCTGGAAGAGGCTGCCCAGAGAGGTGGTGGAGTCTCCTTCTCTGGAGACATTCAAAACCCACCTGGACCCGTTCCTGTGCAACCTGCTCTGGGTGGACCTGCTTTGGCCAGGGTGGGGGAGCGGTGTGGTGTGTGTGGACTAGATGATCTCCAGAGTTCCCTTCCAACCCCTACCATTCTGTGACTCTGTGATTCTCCAGTAGTGACGCAGCGTGTGCCCGCTAAGGACTCACCTCAAGAAGAACGGTCACTAAAACAAGATTGTCTCTTCGTATGTAACGAAGAACCTACACTGAAGTCAGGCCCAAGCAATCAAGGCTCTGGGAATGAAGACAAAAGACAGCAAAACAGCCAGTATTGAAAACAGCAATAAAGCTTCTTTCTTTCTACACGCCTGAGACTGGAAACTTAAGGCCACTGCACTCTCACCCTCCCACACTCTAAGGTTAAAAAAGAATAAATTTAAACAACTAAGAGGAAAAAAAACCTGGAGCACGGAGACTATTGCTCGAGGATTTGCAAGAGCTCAGGTTAGCAAGGTCAACGCCCTCACTGAGCTGTGTTGCCACATGCCTTCTATGTTCAGAACAATGAGAACCCTCCAGGAGATGCCACCTTGCCAAGGCTGGGTGTTTTCTTATCACCTATAAAAAAAACCTCACAACGCTTCAGTGAGGTCCTAACATTCATCCACTGTAACAGGAGGTTTTAAGGGTGTAATCTCAACTCCTCTACTGTGAAAACCAATGCAAGAGTTAATTCCTTTCTCCTCCTAAACCCTCACCTTCCTCAGATGCTCCACACACATCTGTAACTTGGCAGCTGCAGAGTTTGTGGGGCCAGTTACCTACTGAATGATCTCCCAGTGCCTAATGGTTTTAGAGCTGAGCAATTCACTCCCATTTTTAGCAGCTTCCCCTTTGACAACGCTCTGGAATGACAGTGATTTTTTTGTCGTTGGTATTATCAGACATAAGTCACTAATTTCCCTTCCAAAAAAACCAACCCATCTGTATGTTCATTAGAGTCAAAGAGCTGAAATCTTAACTGGAAATTTATGATTTTACCTAATCTTACCCACCATAAAAGCTACTCTGTGAAGTTCGTGAGGGATTCGATTTTACAAATAGAAGATATGAGGATTGAAACAATTTGTGCTCACGTACAGATGGAAGTTATTATGAACTCTCGGAATTAACACACATTGTTTTGACTTCGGAATGTAACAGCAAAGCAAGTTTCTCCAAATAAATGCTCTACCAAGCTAGCACTGAGCTGCTTCTAATTCCAGCTGAATTCTCCTGAGTGCAAGATGTGTTTTTCATTGTTATTATCCTGCTGTTTTACAAAACAGAACCACTTTATCTCTAGAAGAGCTTTTATTTCAGTAATTTTACTTAATATCAACCCAGTCTCACTTCTTCCCCACTCACGTTTCTCCTCGTTGCCAGAACTCCAGGTGACTGTGAAAAGAAAAAAAATAAATCTGCAAAAACCAGGGGAGCTCATACAAATCATAGAATGGTTTGGGTTGGAAGGGGCCTTAAAGATCATCTAGTTCCAATCCCCTGCCCCGGGCGATCCTTTCAAGTATTTCTTTAAGGTGATACAAGTTTTTCTGGGCTCTTTGTTTCTAACCCACAGCGATCAAGACTTGCACGAGTCACAGAATCATAGAATGGTTAGAGTTGGAAGAGACCTCAAAGATCGTCGAGTTCCAACCCCTTGCCACGGACAGGGACACCTCCCACCAGACCAGGTTGCTCAAAGCCCCGTCCAACCTGGCCTTGAACACCTCCAGGGATGGGGCAGCCACAGCTTCTCTGGGCAACCTAGGCCAGTGTCTCCCCACCCTCAGAATAAATAATTTCTTCCCCAGATTTCATCTCAATCTCCCCTCTTTCAGTTTAAAATTATTTGAGTAACGTGATGGAGAACCAAGCTCTTCTCTCAACCCTCCAGTAGAGTCAGTACTGTTCCTCCTTGGCACCTCCAACCTTCCCACAGCAGCCAGGGGGAATTAAGCAACCAATCGGCATTAATTAACAACAGAATAATTTGCAGGACTGGTTCTCTGAATTAAGGCCAACACCTTTGGGCCTTTTTAAGGGCCCTCAGAGGTTTTGATGGTCTAGAGATAAGAAGCAGCTGCTCATTCTCCATCCAAACTTGATTATTACCACACATTTACATGAACTAAGCGTATCTGGAAGCTTCTCTCAAAGGAGCCTTAAGATCTTCTAAAAGCTACTTAAATTGAACAGTTCCAGCCTCCCAAGGAACACACAAAGGATTCAAACAATCTCAAGTTTTTAGATCAAGTCAACCCCTGAGTACAGAAGTTTTGTGATGCATTTCTGCACATTATCTACCTGTTCTGCTTTCACAATGGAATTTCCCCTTGGCAGAACTATAAAAAGCTGCAATATTTGACCAAGGACATCAAAACAAAGGTGACTACAACAGTTTATGTGGACTTCAGTAACACTTTCCTGATTAAATAAGTAGCAGAAGCCCCCCAAAAATTCTGATTTAATTTTATTATGTTTTCATATTCAACAGCATACAATCTCAAGCATTAACATGTGAACCACTGGTGTTGCACAAACCACTTCAAAGTTTGGCCATCAACTACTCGAGCTTGTACCAGCACCAGTGACCCCATGCGAATTTGGAAACTTCTTTATATAAATAAGTACTTAAATCTTAATTTACTTTTATGAGTTTAAACACGTGCCAGTGATTTCAGAAACCGACTGCGAGGACTTGGAAGGCAACACGGGTGAGTGACCATGTGTTCAACTGTTCATGGTCCTTTAGAAATAGGACAAGAACAAAATCAGAACAACAAAATCAGGTCCAACAGTGATAACAACTCAGAGATGACAGGTCAAAGAGGAAACCAGAAAAACAAGTGAAGTGGTGACAGTTCTTATAAAAAAATACTACAAGTGACAAATAACTCAGATGACAAGAACTGGAAAGACTCAATGGCCTCAATGAAGAGTTCATACTCTTAATCAAGAAAGAAGCCCAGAGCACTTGCATCAAACAACTGAAAGGCAAACCAGCCTGGAGAAGAGAAGGCTCCAGGGAGACCTTATAGCAGCCTTCCAGTACCTAAAGGGAGCCTACAGGAGAGATGGGGAGGGACTCTTTGTACAGGGAGGGGAGCTACAGAATCATAGAATCACACGGGGTTGGAAGGGACCTCTGGAGATCATCCATAGGAGGAGGGATAATGGTTTTAAACTGGAAGAGGGGAGATTTAGATGAGGTCTCAGGAAGAAATTCTTTCCTGTGAGGGTGGCGAGACACTGGCCCAGGTTGCCCAGAGAAGCTGTGGCTGCCCCATCCCTGGAGGTGTTCAAGGCCAGGCAGGTCAGAGCTTTGAGCAACCTGGTCTGGTGGGAGGTGTCCCTGCCCAGGGCAGGAGGTTGGAACTGGATGATCTTTAAGGTCCCTCCCAACCCAAACCATTCTGTGATTCTATGAAACTCCAGAATAAGAGCAAAACCATGAAAGGCTGAAAAGCAAAGCGAGCAGCATCACGACTCCCAGGTTACACAATGAACTAATGTATTTACAGAAGTAGAGATTAAGGAAAGCATTGATTTGATAATAATGGAGAGAGAAAGCTTCCAAAGCATTTGAAGGAAAGAGTATTTAATCCCTTTCTCTCACTAGTCTTCCCTCTGAAAGTCAAGTGTGAACAGCTGGCTGCCATTATTAATACCAGCAACAAAGAGTCACAGTCTAAGTTATATTAACAGCTTGGTTAAGTGAATTTCCAAGATTAACAGGGCTTGATTAACTTCATCTTAAACTATTTTAGCCTTTAAGTAATTTCAGAGCCATTGGAGGTTATCTTCCAAAATACACTAAGCACGGGCAAGATACCAGAAGTCTGGAAAATGGTAAATGCAATCCAAGCTTAAAAAACAAACACCACCAAAAGACCCAGAAGCTTTACTTCAATTTGGGGTAGGGAATGGGGAAAAAGTGGTGGAAGAGAGAACTGGAAAAACAAACCAATCAACTAGAGAACCAAGCACAAAAAAAGATCAGATTTTTCAAGAATAAACTGTCAGATCAATCTAATTTCAAGCCATACAAACAGGTTAGAAACTGAAATGTCCTATTTCTTTTGGAATTTAAATAAATCTCTTGGCACTTTATGGTGTAATACGCTCGCAAGCGTGCAGGGGAAATGGGATATTGATGAAGTATGAATGAATAGAGAGCTGGTAAGGACTCTTTGGGTGTAGTTAAACAACAGTTCACTGCTGTAAATGGAAGTGCTAGTGAAGCGGGGCTCCACCTGGGTCTAGGCTTTACCCCAGTTCTAGTCAATATTTTAATTAGGTGCAGAATAGACTCACGTGCAGATAGCACGAAAATGAGACTGAGTTCTCAGCCCACCCTTCCCCATCTTCTAGAGTTTTGTCACCAAATCAGACACGATAAGGAAGAAAAAGGGGCATCTGAAGTACAGCATGTAAAACATGAATTAAATGAGTGACCTGCACAGATTAAGCATGGACTATTTTATTGCTGTGCAGAAGAGACCTGAGGCTGTAGGATCACAAAATTCGTGGTGTTAGGATGTTTAGAGTACAAACGTATCAGAATATAATGAACTGAACAAAAATGACCTGTGAAGTGTTTCTCCCCTCCCACGTACTCTTTTGAAGGGAAAAACTTCACAGCATATCCAGCTTTGGGCACTGATCTTCAAGAAAGACGAGGATTACAGATGGAGAATAGGAGACAAGAACGTTCAGAAGTTGAGATATGAAATAACACACCCATGAAATAACACTTTAGAGAGAAGAATTTGCATTCTTCTCTTTAATGCATTAATTCAATGCTTTAATTCAGTGCATTAAAGTTTACAAATAGGAAAAGAAATAAATGAACAGGTTATTATAAGTGATTATGTGGTTAAATAGAAGCAAGACAGATTTGGATTAGATGTTAGAAAATACTTTAACGACCAGGACAGCCAACAACTGGAAGAGACTACTGAGATCACAGGCTTTTCCTTCAGGGAAGGTTAAACAAATATCTACCAGGGATGGTGTGAGAGCAGCTGACTCTGCCCAAGGATTAAGCAACAGCTTACATGGTCTCCCCAGGTCCCTCTCAGATCAGCTTTTTGAACATTTTCTGAATTCCATACCAAATGAGTCCACAGCAGGTTATTAGTATCATCTCAAATACAAGTTTGTAAACTCTCATGCATTTGCCAAAGTAAAGGATGATTTTTAAAATACATTAAGAGCAAGGAAGTAAGGATTAAAGGACTTTTTTTTAAAATATAAAGTCATGTATTAGCAAGACTTAAGGCTTTCCAGCTTGTTGTGTTTTCTTATTGTGAGTATAGGAGTACAAGATGACTTAAAGCAATACTACAGCAAAATTAAAGCAGCAATGAGAGTGACACGAATGGATCTTCAAGTATGACAGAATAAAATAAAATAAAACCACCAGAAAACATTCACAATTTTCAAAACAGGTTGTACAGACTCATAGGATTTCTCCGAAAAGGAAATAATTCATTATTAACAGGCAAGTCCTTCTCCAAGCACCACCAGAGAAAGTCTCGAGCACCAAGCAGTAAGTCCAGGCAATGGTCTGAAGAACATCTCCACTATCTCACAGATGTTTGCCACAGACAACAGCATCACGAGGCAGTAGATGCCCACTCATGCCACGCTGAGACTAAGCAGATTGTAGGTATTCATTAAAAAAAATAATCTCAGTGTACCAACCTGTGCTATATTTTTGTTGAGAAGATATACTCCATATTCAAACTGCAGCTTCTCCCCTCCTTTGGGGTATAAAGGAAATCTGATTGGAAAGAAAGAAAAAAAAAAAAGGCATTTAAGGTGAAATTATTCAGACGTTTAAGTAAGTTTTTAAAAGCCACAGACACCTTTTCTGAGAAGGTAAAGATTTAAAAAGCATCCCTCGCTGACTTCTCCCAGAAACCCCCTCCATAGGATGTACTGAGGAACCCTCTGCAACTCCAGTCAACCAGCCTTTTAAAAACTGATGTCAAAATTCAGTTAATTAATTACATTTTCTAAAAGTATTTGAGGTTTTTGAGAGTTTGTAAATGTTTTATGACTCTCCCAGGGCTGCAACATCCCCCACGCTCAGAGAAGCGTGTTTTAAGAACCGGGCAGAGTAACACCAGACCCCACCGTACCCCTCTGTGATCAGCTGTTCCCGTTTGGTTGGCTCTTGCCAAATAGAAATGATCTTTTAAGAAAGGTGTTCTCATTTAATTGGTATTTTGGGATTGAAAGAGCACAAATCTCTTCGCGCACAGAAGATGACTTCGAGAATCACTTGTATTCGCCTCTTTTCAAGAAGCTTCACACCAAAGGCTCAACTCAGTTATAGCATAAATGCCAGACACCAAAACAGGTTAGGGGTGGACCTGCTGGAGGAGAAGGATCTGGGGGTCCTTGTGGATAATAAACTATCCATGAGCCAGCCATGTGCCCTTGAGGCCAAGAGGACCCATGGAATCCTGGGCTGCATAGGGAAGAGTGTGGCCAGTAGGTGGAGGGAGGTCATTCTCCCCCCCTGCCCTGCACTGGGGAGGCCACAACTGGAATCCTGCATCCAGTTCTGGGCTCCCCGGTTCAAGAGGGACAGGGAACCACTGAAGAGAGTCCAGCGTAGGGCAACAAAGATGATGGAAGGATTGGAGCGTCTCCCTGATGAGGAAAGGCTGAGAGAGTTGAGGCTCTTTAGCCTGGAAAAGAGAAGACTGAGGGGAGACCTTATCAATGCTTATGAGTATCTAAAGGGTGGGTTGAAGGAGGATGGAGCCGGACTCTTTCCAGTGGTTCCCAGTGACAGGACGAGGGACAACAGGCACAAGCTGGAACATGGGAAGTTCCATTCAAGTACAAGGAAGAACTTCTTTGGGGTGAGGGTGGCAGAGCCCTGGAAGAGGCTGCCCAGGGAGGGTGGGGAGTCCCCTTCTCTGGAGATCTCCAAGACCCACCTGGATGCCGTCCTGAGTGATGTGCTCGGGGCAACCCTGCTCTAGTTGGACTAGATGGTCTCCAGAGGTCCCTTCCAACTCTGACAATTCCATGATTCCATGATCATAGGTCACTACAGTCCTCGCAAATATTATATTCCTACTGTTTATTTCTCCTATTTAATAAAGCACTTTTCACAGTTTTAAATACCCAGATGTAGAAAATAGCTTATAAGAAAGTAGCACAGTTTATTTTTCTCTTAACTGCTGCGTGGGACCAGAGAACTAAAATTTAATCCCTAAAGTATTGAAACTGAGAGTTTACATTAACAAGTATAATTTCATGTATACGTTCTAGGAATCTTTGCTTAAGTCAAGCAGTTCCCATTAACAGATCTAATATTTGTACTCGGCATTCCTTAGGTTTGTTCTTTTGACTCTTCCTCGTCACCAGGTCACCACGGTCAATACCATAATCTCAGGACAAGCTCAAATTTACGTTTATGGGAACTACACCATGAAAGAAGCTTTTGCGTTTTTTTCGAGGACTGTATGTTCCGTAGCCCCTCGTCAAGACACTGAGCAAATTATCTGCACAAAACCCACCATTACATCAGAACCCAAAAAGTCTCCTTCAAATATAAGATAACAAATGCAGGAGATCAGTATCTCCCAGAAACAACACACGTTCTAGAGGGGTGATTACGCAAAGTGGATTTTATCATCAATCAGCCCGGCGGTAAAGTACATTTGCAACTTTTAAGGAGAATTATATAGAGCCATTAAAGCTAAAGGTTAACAGGTCACACTCACAGCAGCTCAAATATTAAGAGGTCAGCTTCGAGTTTTATGCAACTTTCAAACTCACCGGGTCACTTTAAGTTGAGGAATATAAAAATCACCAAGAATAGTATATATCTAGCTCACCTTGCTTAATAGATCTATAAATCCAACTAGTTCCCCGTGAGAGAAAATAAAACCTTTCGGAACGAACACGCGCAACAACAGTTCCACGAAGCATTTATCGTTAAGTGTAAAATACAAATCAAAAGGACTTCATTTCAATATCTGCAATTACGCTACCCGAATGGAGCGGAATTTAGATTTAAAGGATACCCTTTGCAATTAACAGTATAAAACTAAGTCAAGCCTGACAATAAAAGCACCATTAGGAACACAAGCCGCGTTTCACTAGAAGATAGTATTTCATTAAGTCACGAGTAATGGGAACCATGTATTCTATTATTAGACACAGAGCTCGTCGATACACGCAGTATAAAAAAAAAGAGGATAAAAACCTGTTTTATGGCCCTCGTCACCATCTCCCACACAGAGTTTATTTCAAGTGGTAAAGATTAAGCTTTTCTTTTTCTCACGTTGGTCCTGCTGCTTTGCTAATACTCACGTTCCTGTGCTCTGACTTCCATTAATTAAACTACTAATTAATAACCTGATGAACTTCAACAAAGGCAAATGTAGAGTGCTGCACGTGGGGAGGAATAACCCACGGCACCAGGACAGGTTGGAAAGCAGCTCTGAGGAAAAAGACCTACGAGTCCTGGTGGACAAGAGGATGCCCATGAGCCAGCAATGGGCTCTTCTGGCCAAGAAGGCCAAGGGCATCCTGGAATCAGGAAGAGTGTGACCAGCAGGTGGAGGGAGGTCATCCTGCCCCTCTGCTCTGCCCTGGGGAGGCCCCAGCTGGAGCACTGGGACCAGTTCTGGGCTCCCCAGTTCCAGAAGGACAGGGAACTGCTGGAGAGAGGACAGCAGAGGACCACAAAATGATTATGGACCTGGAGCATCTCCCTTACAAGGAAAGGCTGAGGGACTTGGGTCTTTTTAGTCTGGAGAAGAGAAGACTGAGGGGGAAATCTAATCAATGCTTAGAAATACTTAAAGGGTGGGTGTCAGGAGGATGGGGCCAGTCTTTTTCCAGTGGTGCCCAGTGGCAGGACAAGAGGAAATGGGCACAAACTTGAACGTAAGAAGTTCCACCTAAACATGAGGAGGAACTTCTTTACTGTGAGACTGGTAGAGCCCTGGAAGAGGCTGCCCAGAGAGGTGGTGGAGTCTCCTTCTCTGGAGACATTCAAACCCCGCCTGGACATGTTCCTGTGCAATCTGCAGGTGGACCTTCCTTGGCAGGGGGGTTGGACTAGATGATCTCCAGAGGTCCTTTCCAACGCCGCATCATTCTGTGTTTCTGTGATATTGATAGGCTCTAAACTACACACAACCCCGTGGCAGCATTCACAATATAATCATTTACATGAAAATCTTGAAGAATGTCAGTGGATGTCTTTGCGTACACACATTTATGACTCGGAGCAAAATATGACCAACTTTTATGTCTCTCTCTTTGTGCATTATCTCACTTTGCCCATTAAGCCCGGTCACAAGCAATAAACTTAAGGAAGAGGAACCATGACATTTTATACAGCGCTTCCTTGAGTATAATTGAAGGCAACTTTAACTGCTGCCTCCCTCTGTGAAATTCTTCTTGCCTGCTCCTTAAAAAAGCCCGACTGTAAGCGAAATCTCTCACCCTGGCACGCTGCAAAAAGTTACGTCTGCTGGGTAAGGTTTTAGTTATACTTGCTCAAAAAAATACATTTGAAAACTACTATTTTAGTGTTTTTATAATCGCAGAGTGCTCAATAAAATGCAGAGTGGCATCCACGTGCCCACTCTGCTCCAGCATGTACTTTCCTTGCTTCCATTCTTACTATGTTTAAACAAATAAAATAAAGTAAAAAAGCATTAAGCTCCTTTAAGGCAGAACACAGATTCTGTGTTGTCATCTAGGGTGATGAATTCAAAGAAATAAGTGTGATGCGTTTCGTGGAAAGAAAAAGCCAAGCCACAAGTGTCTGCTGTGTAATCACCAGAAGAACCATAGAATGGTTCGGGTTGGAAGGGATCTTAAATATCACCCAGTTTCAACCCCCTGCCCTGGGCAGGGACACCTCCCATGAGACCAGGTTGCTCAAAGCCCCATCCAGCCTGGCCTTGAACACCTCCAGGGATGGGGCAGTCACAGCTTCTCTGGGCAACGTGGACCAGTGTCCCACCACCCTCACAGTAAACAATTTCTTCCTGAGATCTAATCTAAATCTCCCCTCTTCCAGTTAAAAACCATTACCCCTCGTCGTATCACTACACCCCCAATCAAGAGTCCCTCCCCAAAAATCATCTGAAAGAAGTCACCAAATCATAGAGAACTTGTTCTGATTAGACTCAGGAGTCGAGCTCTAGCCTCAGAACTGTAGAATTCCACACCATAAGGAAACCTCACACCTCCCACACCAGCAGGTTATAATTAGGAACAAAATCAGCTTCTGCTCTGTGAGGTTCAAAGTGCGCGTTGCAAAAATACGTTGATATTTATCTTATGACTATGGAATATTACTTTTCAATAGCGCATAGACTTCTGCCCTGGTTTGAGTGACACAGGACTGATTTCTTCTCTAATGCTTGGGAAAACTGCACTTTTAGAAGACTCTGGTATCTGAATTTGTGAAAATATTTACTTTATAGCCAATTAGGCTATATGGGATTCAAGATGTCGCTGTCTTCGAACTTTGACAGGTGCAGGGATGAGAATTGATACCTGGGTACCTGACCTAAGCTGCCAACAGGATTATTTCTTACCATGAACATCACATTTAACATTAATTAGAAAGGTTGCTGCGTAGTTTCTCTCTCTCCCGTGATGGCTGTCATCCTGAGAACTCTTGCCCTGGTGCCAGGCCCCTGAGCCCCTCCCTTCATCCCGAAGCCTCAGCGCTCGCAGTGTCCCAAATTTACTGTCCCCTGCTGGGAGTGAACGGCTTCCTGTGATAGAATGGGCTGAGTATAGTCCTTGTATATTTTATATTGCTATCAGAATCGATAATGGTTATTCAGTATTATTGTTAATTATTTGGTCTTATCCTATTAAAACTATTTATATTTCAACCCTCGTGTTTCCTTGGTTTTCCCCAATTCCCCTTCCCGGGTGGAGAGGGGTCATTGAGTGATAGAATAATTGTCTAAACACCAATAAATTGTTATGGGTTTCCCAAACCATAACAACTTCTTAAAACACAGCCCTGATACACCCTGAGTTTACGATAGCTATTCTATTTCTACATAAAAAGAGCACACTGGCATATAGCAGCAGTAATTTTAACAGGGACTCATAAAGAAGATCTTAATTCAGAGAACATTAACTTGATGCATGAAAAAAAAGCATTAGAATAGGTTAACCCCATTTGGAGTTGCTTCTGCACCTCATGTTTTCACTCAAGGCTATTCTTGCTTCACTTAAGACATGTGAGATGTCAGCAACAGTAAGAGCCTCTGCTGGGGAAAAGGATGAGGTCTAGAAGTGACAGAGGGAATAACGAATTAAACAAGTCCCACCTTGAATTCAGGAGGTGGAGAACACCGAATAAAAGTGACCCAAACTGCACACCAGGCTGATTTTAATAAGGTGATCAATAGGCGTCTTTAAAATCTAAGATAACGTAAACAGGGTTCTCAATCTTAAAAGTTTTCATTTGTTTTGGAAGTTTTGGGTTTTGCTTATTTAATCCTGAAGGAGTCATGGGTTCTGTTTTACAGGACTCACTGGGATACAAGTCAGATGACCAGCGTTACCCAGCGCTACCACACTGCAGGAACTGAGAAATCACATGAGAAATCCATGAGAAATCACAAAACACACCCATAAATTACATTTTTAGACACTCACCTCCCCTTTCATAGCACGTTACTTTGGATAAAAGTTGTATTCTTCTACTTGTGACACCGCAAGGACAGAACAGTTCCTTCCATCGTGAACTAGAACATCACTAGAGCATCATGCTCACAGCCCCAAAGCACACATGAGGTCACAAATACTTTCAAGACCCAAGTTTTCTCAGTCTCACCAGAGGTGGCTGTGATTGCTATTTCTCATAGACAACAGTAAAAAAAATAATTTAAGAAATCACAGAAGCGGCTACAAGGCACTTCTAATCATCTCTGAATAATTTCATTTTAGTAGAGCTTAGAACAGAGATGGCAACTCAACTCATCCACCCTCACTTTACCTCTCTCCCAAGAATAAGCATCTCCTCTCTACCTACAACTTAATTCAAACAAGACGACATCAAACACTTTATTTCAATTTATCCCCTATTGAATACTTCCAAACTTCCTAATCAGATGTCAGTTCCCGGATCAAGAACTCTTCAGCTTAAATGTGGTCCAAGAAAAACTGGCCCGAAAGTTGGGAGGGAGCACGTTATTAACAGTCAAGAAACTCTCTTCTTCCATTGAAAGCACCTAACGTTCAAATCAGATACTATTCTTAGTGCTGAAATCACAGAATCACACAATTATATGGGGTTGGAAGGGATCTCTAGAGATCATCTAGTCCAACCCTTTGCCAGAGCAAGGTCCACCCAGAGCAGGTTGCAGAGGAATGTGTTCAGGTGGGTTTGAATGTCTCCAGAGAAGGAGACTCCACCACCTCTCTGGGCAGCCTCTTCCAGGGCTCTGCCACCCTCACAGGAAAGAAGTTCCTCCTCATGTTAAGATGGAACTTCTTCTGTTCAAGTTTGTGCCCGTAACCTCCTGTCCTGTCACTGGCACCACTGAAAAAAGAATGGCCTCATCCTCTTCCCACTTGCCCTTTAGATATTTTATAAGCACTGATGAGGTCCCTCCTCAGCTCTCTCTTCTCCAGATTAAAAAGACCCGAGTCCCTCAGTGGTCCTAATCACTGTGCGGTTCTAAGAAGGAGGAGTTGTTGGGGTTTTGGAGTACTTCGGGCAACTTCATTTCAGCCTATTTACACCCAAGGAGGTTTTGCTGATAAGCAATGAGGAAGCCAACAAGCACGAACAGGTCAAGTACTGCTGATCAACACAATCAAATATATCTACTTGTAAGAAACTCAAGTGAGACCAACAAATCAAAGCGTGCACTCAAGTGAATACAGATTAGCTCAAGCCTAAAAGGAAGAATCTCTAATTTCCTCGTAAACTGCCCAGGCAAACAGGGATGGAAAAGGAAGGAATCCCAGCTAAAAGGAGTGGTTAAGTGAAGTGTCAACATTGCTGTTATTTTATGCTGTAGATTCTGTGTGAAAGTTTCTAAAGTACTGACCCTCATTAAACCCTCCCAAAAGAGTTGTGAAAAGGAAAAAGGGAGGCAAAGGTTACACGCTTTGTTCACAGTTACTCTGATGGGGAAAAGTTAAATCAGCCTTTTTCAGAAAAAAAAAACAGGGCTGAAGGTCTACCTCTTCTCCAAGCTGAAGCTACAAAACCAGCACCTTACCATCAACCATGGAATTAAGCTGTGAGCTCTTCAAGGATCTTGCAACGCTTCACAAATGCTGAGTTTTAAAAAATAAAGTCAGTGCTGGAAGCAGACTCTGTGACTCCAGAACATCCAAAAGCTGTTGCGTGCCCCATGACGCCACCAGCCATCGCTCCACGTTGCTGAAACTCCCTGTTCATCCAGACACAAGCGGGTCTTATAATCATAAGGCTACAGGCACAAAGAAGATATGTGTTGGGGCAATCCCAAGCATAAATACAGGTTGGGTGGAGAATGGCTGGAGAGCAGCCCTGAGGAGAAGGACTTGGGGTTGTGGATGGATGAGAAGCTCAACATGAGCTGGCAACGTGCGCTGGTAGCCCAGAAAGCCCCCCCACATCCATCCTGGGCTGCATCCCCAGCAGCGTGGCCAGCAGGGCCAGGGGGGGGATTCTGCCCCTCTGCTCCGCTCTGGGGAGACACCCCCCACCCAGTGCTGCCTCCAGCTCTGGGGCCTCAGCACAGGAGAGACATGGACCTGTTGGAGCGGGGCCAGAGGAGGCCCCGGACATGCTGGGAGGGCTGGAGCCCCTCTGCTGGGAGGACAGGCTGAGAGAGTTGGGGGGGTTCAGCCTGGAGAAGAGAAGGCTCTGGGGAGACCCTTGGAGCCCCTTCCAGTCCCTCAAGGGGCTCCAGGAGAGATGGGGAGGGACTCTGGATGAGCGAGAGGAGCCGTAGGATATGGGGAAGCAGTTTTAAACTGAAAGAGGGGAGATTTAGATAAGATATGAGGATGAAATTCTTTGCTGTGAGGGTGGCGAGACACTGTGCCACGTTGCCCCGAGAAGCTGTGGCTGCCCCATCCCTGAAGGTGTTCACGACCAGGCTGGATGGGTCTGGTGGGAGGTGTCCCTGCCCATAGCAGGGGATTGGAACTGAATGATCTTTTAGGTCCCTTTGAACCCAAACCATTCTGTGTTTCTATGATGTAAAGTCTCTAAGGCAAGTTCAAACCTCTCTGTACCTCAGCTGTGGTAACACTTCCTTCTAAATAAACTTCATCCCTCCTTGAGGTAGGAAGACTGTCAAAATTACTTTCCAGTGTCTATTTCAGCCTTATTTTTTATGGTTCAAGGCACACTGAAGGAGACTATGGTTAAGTGCTGCTGAAATTATCTGAGCCATTTCAGACGTAGATCCTTGCAAGAGAAAAGCCTCTTGCAAGAATTTTTCTTTTCTGTGTTTACAGTTTGAGATGAGATGCCTACAGTTTGGATCTATCAGGTTTGGTGGTTTTCTTTCCTTATTAAAAAAAAGTATTAATTACTTCTTAATAAAAGAAAGGGGTTTAACCCATCTCTTACTGACTTTTGAATATATGGACTAAAGCACAGGTTTTGCAGAGACAACATGGGCAGGAAGTTCGCTACTACAGTGTCTCCAAACAAAGCTGCTCACTAATACTGATGTATTTAAGAATTAGAAGACTGACTATCAAAAAAAAAAATCTTTAAAGATTGCTTATGTTGCCCACAGATACTGATTCTGGAAAACCAGAGGTCTGCTTTAAAGCTAAAAATGTGATTAGCCTAATTTCGGTGTTTCAAGCATAAGGACCACCCTTCTCACCTAAACAAAGTGTCCTAATTATTCTGCTCAAACCAGCAAGGACTTCTCTTTACTGTCCTACCTTTTCCAGCTGACCTTAGACAAGGACATATCAACCATCAAGATCTCATTCAATTTTTTATCCTCAGCTAATCTCTCACTGTTTTACAGAGTAACCTTGGTGTTTGGTGAACAGGCAGTAAGTCACCGTGGGACACTTGGTTGAGTCAGATGGTCTCTGTTAGGAAAAGCTGAAAGAATCCTTATTCCCTACATTTATTTCAGACCTCAAGTATCTCTTATGAATTCAAGTCCAAATACATTTACTGTTGTGTTCTGTGATTTATGAACTCCTCTGTATCCAGAAAAATCACATATGTACCAATATATTGGTGGCGAATTTTTATTGTCTATAACCGCCTGTCTTTAATACAAACTATTTTTAAAGCTTAAGAAATGGCTTCATTTTTAACTGCTTTCACCTGCTTCTACTTTGGTCTTACACCATATGTTTTAGATCTTTTATTCTCTCTTCTGTTCAGCGTTCTGCCATATCCCAAATTATATTAAAGTATCAAAGTTTAATCTCTCCTTCAGAAAGCTCTTTAGGGAAGAAGTCAGTAAAATAATGATTCTTTTGATTTTTATTTTTTTTTTTTAACACATCACATCTAACTGTTTTCCACAGGCTGGAAGTGTGTCACAATTTAAATAGCGTATTACATCCCATTTGGCAAATCTAAGGAAAATTCCAAATCTAGTTTGGAATTGTGTTAGATAATCTTCATTTTCAAAGCAATGCAAAAGTTCAAGGACCTCTAATATTTGTAGCTTTGCACGCTAAATTAACCGCGAGGACATTTATGTTTTAAGAACACTTAATTATCCGTTATTCAGCTGAAGATCAGAAACTTAGTCCAATGACTAAATGAAGCTGATACCACTATATCCCTAGAGGGGTTCAAGGCCAGGTTGGACGGGGCTTTGAGCAACCCGGTCTGGTGGGAGGTGTCCCTGCCCAGGGCAGGTGTGTTGGATGAGATGATCTTTGAGATCCCTTTCAACCCGAATCATCCTATGATTCTATATTTTTCACATTACCATATTTGCTGTACTTTTGCTTCCTGCCCAACTGCATCCACCAAATTTGTCAGAATAAACTTCATGTGGCTTTTGCCTTCCCTTCTTATTTCCAAGGACAGTAAGAAGAATGGCTGCGGGGAGATGACAGTAGAGCAGACTTGGCAGAACGCAGCTGAAACCCAATTATTCACTATTTTACAGATAAAGAACCAATATAATTTCTGTGACTGTAACAGTCACTGTTGTGATAGCAGAGAGTCATCCATCAGACCTAGGGAACGACTACGCTTCTCACAGCATGACCAAAAAATAGGGCAGTTCAGGAAATGATGAATTTCAAGCTTAAGCCCATGGATAGGACACAGTATATGAGGATAGAACTAAACTGCCCAACTCAGATAAGATAAAAACCTGAAAAAGTCACGAGTTCTTGCTTGATACAACTGAAGTATGAGGAGCGTACAAGACCAAGGTTTAAATATTTACTGAAGTTTGAGATGTTTCAAGGTCAGCCCCTTTTGGGGGGCTGCAAGAGGGGCAGGCAGGGGAGGAAGGAGCTAGTGTTTTCCCTCCAACCGAACCACATCCTGTTTGCTCACTGTAAAGGAATGTTGGATCCAGAGGAGAAAGCTCAGCTGTTGAAAAGTGCCAGGACTTCTCAATCAAATCCCTGAAAGTCTTTTAAGTGAGAAGGATGACCATTATCTGGACAGGTGACTTCAAATCACTATTCCCTGGGACACTTAGAATCAAGTACTGGGAAAAGGAAGTTGAGAGAGCTGGGGGTGTTCAGCCTGGAGAAAAGGAGGCTGAGGGGAGACCTGACCACTTGCCACAACTCCCTGAAAGGAGGGTGTACCCAGGGGGGGTCGGTCTCTTTTCCCAAGGAACAGGCAATAGGACAAGAGGTAACGGCCTCAAGTTGCGCCAGGGGAGGTTTAAGATGGGTATTAGGAAAAATTTCTTACCCGAAACGGTTATCAAGCTTTGGAACAGGCTGCCCAGGGAAGTGGTGGAGTCACAATCCTTGGAAGTATTTAAAAGCCAGGCAGACATGGTGCTGAGGGATGTGGTTTAGTGGTGGCCTTGGCATTGCTGGGTTGATGGTTGGAATCGATGACCTAAAAAGTTCCTTTCCAACCTCGACAATTCTATGATTCTATGACATCAAAATACCCAGCACTTCCAACCTCTTAGCACTCCACCAGAAGACCCAAGGCTCAAGAAGCTTTGGCTGCACAGCTTCAAAACCCATTTCCTTCTCAGATAAGCTGGACCACAGTTGTATCAACTCTGTGACAGAGCAGAGACTGTCACAGATCTTAACAGCAGACTCATGGAGCTGAATTCTTGTTAAAAGTAACACAATTAAAATGCGATAGTATGAAACTGCCTTCACCACCAGATTTCTCAACGCTAGAGATACACAACAGAGCACTTTGGGTCCTTTACAGATCAATCACAGAATCATAGAATAGTCTAGGCCAGAAGGGACCTCCAAAGGTCATCTAGTCCGACCTCCCCGCAGTCAGCAGGGACACCCCCAACTAGACCAGGTTGCCCAGGGCCTCATCCAGCCTCACCTTGAATATCTCCAGGGATGGGGCCTCAACCACCACCCTGGGCAACCTGTTCCAGTGCTCCACCACCCTCACAGTAAAGAACTTTCTCCTCATCTCCAATCTAAATCTGCTCCCCTCCAGCTTAAAGCCATTGCCCCTCGTCCTGTCACTGCAGGCCTTTGCAAACAGGCTCTCCCCAGCCTTCCTGTAGGCCCCCTTCAGGTACTGGAAGGCCGCTATTAGGTCTCCCCGGAGCCTCCTCCAGGCTGACCAACCCCAGCTCCCTCAGCCTGTCCTTGTAGCAGAGGTGCTCCAACCCCCTGATCATCTTTGTGGCCCTCCTCTGGACCCACTCCATCAGGTCCATGTCTTTCCTATATTGAGGGCTCCAGACCTGCACACAATACTCCAGGTGAGGTCTCACCAGAGCAGAGTAAAGCAGAAGAATCACCTCTCTGGACCTGCTGGCAACACTTCTTTTGATGCAGCCCAGGATGCGATTGGCCTTCCGGGCTGCATCTACCATCCTACCAGTTGATGGTGGAGGCCACAAACTGACCTTAGTGTGACTACTGGTCTACCAGGAACAGCTACGCAGTCTGCCAACAATCAGCATGACTGGAAAAAACTCTTAAACGAAAAAAATAAGATCCCCACCTGGTGAGCAATGCTGAAATCAAATGGAAAAGCAGAAAAAAAAAAAAAAGGATTACAAGTGTGCACTTTGGTTTGTTAGAGACGAGATTAAGACATGAATATGAATCACAAATCATAAGTGAATTCAAAATAGTGAAACTATATGGTTTTTTAGTTTCTACTTGAGAGAAAAAGCTATACTTGTAAAACAAACTTGATGACAAAAATACAGACTGCCAAGGGAAAAAAAGCGTATCCCCATTCAAGCTTTACACAATACAGAGACAATTAGTTTACTGGGAAAGGAAAGCATATTGGCAGTTTAACTTTATGGAGTGTATTTTCAAAATGCCTATCAGAATAGCTCAACTGGAAGATAATCGAAAGCAGAAGCTCTGCCATCTTCCTATTAAGGAGTGTAACTGCTGTGACCTTGGCTCTGGGAGAAAGTACAATAGCTTCAATATGTACAGGCTATACAGAGGAAAAGAAAGCAGAGACCCCGATTCTGAAAGTGGGGCAGTTCTTGATAAGGCAAGAGGGTATCGTTCTACAAGTTCAGCAAATAATGCTTTCAAACACCTCCCAACCACAGCCAGCAATAACGCAATCACAGAATGATCTGGGGTTGGAAGGGACCTCTGGAGATCATCTAGTCCAACCCCCTGGCCAGAGCAGGTCCACCCAGAGCAGGTTGCACAGGAACGTGTCCAGGTGGGGTTTGAATGTCTCCAGAGAAGGAGACTCCACCACCTCTCTGGGTAGCCTCTTCCAGGGCTCTACCAGTCTCACAGTAAAGAAGTTCCTCCTCATGTTTAGGTGGAACTTCTTATGTTCAAGTTTGTGCCCATTTCCTCTTGTCCTGCCACTGGGCACCACTGAAAAAAGAGTGGCCTCATCCTCCTGACACCCACCCTTTAAGTATTTATAGGTTTTGATCAGATCCCCCCTCAGTTTCCTCTTCGCCAGACTAAAAAGACCCAAGTCCCTCAGCCTTTCCTCGTAAGGGAGATGCTCCATGCCCATAAACATCTTTGTGGCCCTCTGCTGTGCCCTCTCCAGCAGTTGCCTGTCCTTCTGGAACTGGGGAGCCCAGAACTGGACACAGTGCTCCAGATGGGGCCTCACCAGGGCAGAGCAGAGCAGGAGGATGACCTCCCTTGAACTGCTGGTCACATTCTTTTTAATGCACTCCAGGATGCCCTTGGCCTTCTTGGCCAGAAGAGCCCATTGCTGCCTATGGGCATCCTGTTGTCCGCCAGGACTCCTAGGTCTTTTTCCTCAGAGCTGCTCTCCAGCAGGTCAGCCCCCAACCTGAGCGACGCGGATGGCGTTTTGTAGATCGGGCATTTCCGTGACATCTTTCAGCTTGAATTCAAGGCTCGCTACACACGTGGCGTGATGGATATCACAATGCAAGGACTATCTGTGTAAGGACGACCTCACTATCGGAGCTTTAAATCTCCCCGCCACCGAAGGATCATTTTTAACTAGAGGACACTCTCTACAGGTCAAGTCCTTGCTTATTGAAAAATGAAGTAATGTTTTGAAAAATAATCTCATCAGGAGTATAGTGTTCCAATGGGAGTAAATGAAGACTAGTGTGTC
The DNA here is from genome assembly GCA_003697955.1 of Calidris pygmaea. Lineage (NCBI taxonomy): Eukaryota > Metazoa > Chordata > Aves > Charadriiformes > Scolopacidae > Calidris > Calidris pygmaea. The sequence goes on from QJSC01019265.1 coordinate 1,411,753, forward strand.
TTCACAGCAACATTTGTCAGCTGTGGATGTCTGGGGTCAGGGGTCTCATCTACTGCAGTAAACAAAATCTGCTTTCTCAAACCAGCCAGGAGTATGTAAAAGCTTCCAGTTTCCCAGAAACAGTGTTAACGATATCTAAATTTATTAAAGAACACCTGATCTCATTCTTCATCTACGCACAATAATTTTTGCTGACCCAACGAAGCATTGTTTTGGTGATCAAGAATAAAATAAGCCAGGATTCTAGCTAACTATCCTCAAGAATGTGGAACGTAAAAACACAGTTCAAGATAAGTTCATGGCAAAAAGCATTCTTTGAGCAATACAGTTGAACACTTAACACGCACTCAATCTACCACAGAGCATCAACTTTGCTTTGACAGCTATTAGATTTCTCAACAAGCCATCTCCCTCCATCTGATTTAAGTTTGCCAAGATTTCTTCCCAAAGCTGCCATTTGATTATCCCAGCCCAAGTACCAAATATGATTAAAGACTGCTCGATTGAGTTGGAAGATGTTAATGTCACTGAAAAGTTATTTTTCACTTGCTTGTGTCATGATTTTTCAGCCTGCTTTGTTGCAAGTGGCTTATCTGTTACCAGGCGTAAAGCAATAACCACCTTCAGCTGGAGCAACTCTACTGCAGCCAGAACTCTAATTTTTTTTCCCTTTTTCAACACAGGAGCAATGCCACAGTATTAAGGACCACTTTCAAACTGCATTCATTCAACAAATGGTTTCCAAATGCTCTAAAATTATCCTTACGCCTGTTCAGCAACACTTATCTCCACCTATTTGCAAATATAGCTTATCACATTTAAAAGAATTGAAAGACAACACATTGAGAAAGGTAATTTGGAAGAAGTCTTGTAGCAGAACTGGCTTTGATATAAACTTTGCTTTACTCACAGGTCTGAGAAGTGAAACTTCTTACATCAGAACTTCTACCGCTCTTCTTCGCTCTGGGGAGACATCCCCCAGTGTTGCCTCCAGCTCTTGGGCCATCAACATCAGAAGGACATGGACCTGTTGGAGCGGGGCCAGAGGAGGCCACAGAGATGATCCAAGGGCTGGAGCCCCTCTGCTGGGAGGACAGGCTGAGAGAGTTGGGGGGGTTCAGCCTGGAGAAGAGAAGGCTCCAGGGAGACCTTAGAGCCCCTTCCAGTCCCTCAAGGGGCTCCAGGGAAAGCTGGGGAGGGACTCTTGATGAGAGAGGGGAGCCATAGGAGGAGGGGGAAGGGTTTGACACTGAAAGAGGGGAGGTTTAGATGAGATCTCAGGAAGAACTTCTTTTCTGCGAGGGTGGCGAGAGCCTGGCCCAGGTTGCCCCGAGAAGCTGTGGCTGCCCCATCCCTGGAGGGGTTCAAGGCCAGGTTGGACAGGGCTTTGAGCAATGTGGTCTGGTGGGAGGTGTCCCAGGGCAGCAGGGGGTTCTAGAAAATTGCTTCAGGATCAGACCTATTGCTTTTAGCTGCAAACCCACCACATTTCGATCCCATTTTCCATGAGAACTGGAGCAACTGACAGACATTTCCCGGTGACAACCGGTGTTCAGGCAGGACAAAAAGTAGCACAATTTACAAAATCAAGCAGAATAGAAGTCATTCCAACCAGACAAGTCAGGCAACTAATCATGAAACTCCCTACCATTGCTCCTTACGCTCTTCCCACTCTTATGCTACAGAGTGATTTCTTCCAAAATGAAAAACGCAAATAGCTTGCACAGATTTGTTGCAAAAGTAGCAAGTACTTCCACTGTTGCTCAGTACTGTCACTATATAGAGAAATTCAAGCAGGTAATGCTATTGGCCCAGAAAAGCAAAAATTAATTGTTCTGAATATTTAGTTGTTTCAGTCACAAGACAGTTCTGGCAACAAAAGTGCTAAAGTTCAATTCTTCAAGTGTCACCAATATCTAAACCGCAGGTAAATGGCTTCTGAGATACATAAAGGAATCATGACAATTGCAAAGAGGTCAGATGCCTTTGAAGGCAGATGTCTAAGATCACATCCCAGCTATTTGTGTATCCTTCGGCCTGTTGGAGTCTGTATTTGTCAAGCTAGAGTGGAAGAAAAGACCTTAAAACTTTCTATAAACTATCAACGAACTGCAAAGGTTTCCTTAGCGTTTACTGTTATCTCAGGTTGGCTGATGCCAAATATTCCTGAAAAAAAAAAATACACCAGAGTAGATCAGGCTTCTTCCATGACTGCCTAGGGCCTGTTTATTTTATTACTTTATTTTTAAACTTTATACGTATTTTTGACCCTTATAACATTAGGTAGCAACAAGTTGGGCAGAGAACAGCTGGAGAACAGCCCAGAAAGCCAACCACATCGTGGGCTGCATCAAAACAAATGCGGCCAGCAGGGCAAGGGAGGTGATTCTACCCCCCTGCTCCGCTCTGGTGAGACCCCATCTAGAGTATTGTGTCCAGCTCTGGAGTCCTCAGCACAGGAAGGACATGGACCTGTTGGAACAGGTCCAGCGGAGGGCCACAAAAATGATCAGAGGGCTGGAGCACCTCTCCTAGGAAGACAGGCTGAGAAAACTGGGGTTGTTCAGCCTGGAGAAGAGAAGGCTCCAGGGAGACCTTATAACGAATGGCCTTCCAGTACCTGAAGGGGGCTACAGAAGAGATGGGGAGAGACACTTTATCAGGGAGTGGAGCCATAGGACGAGGGATAACTGTTTTAAAGTGAAAGAGGGGAGCATGTGATCTCAGGAAGAAATTCTTTTCTGTGAGGGTGGTGAGACACTGGCCCAGGCTGCCCCGAGAAGCTGTGGCTGCCCCATCCCTGGAGGGGTTCAAGGCCAGGTTGGAGGGGGCTTGGAGCAACCTGGTCTGGTGGGAGGTGTCCCTGCCCAGGGCAGGGGGTTGGAACTGCATGACCTTTAAGGTCCTTTCCGACCCAAACCATTCTGTGATTCTATAAACACTAATATCTCTACAATTCCAAAGCTGACCACATATTGTGTGCCCCTGGCAGGTATTCCATACCACATTCAGCCTTCAGTAACGTGTGCTGAGTTCTCACCACAGCCTCCTACTTCTTTCGTACACTGATAAATTCCAACAAAACAGTAATTGCAGCAGATAAAAGTAAGTACTTCTACAAGAACCTTGTGATCTAAGTGACCTGAATCATCCAAGTAAAGAAATCTGTAGCAGATAAAGTGCTTCCCAAACGTAACTTACATTCTGAGAGCTCTCAAAATATCTAACCAGCTTATTATAAGGGCATTAAAAAGCTGGTAAAGTCAAAAGTGAAGTAAGATATTTATACCGTATTTAACACTAAACCCAAGCACGTGTACTTATGAAATTGCTCTTGAGTGAAAACATAAGCTACTCCCTATTCCCCCAATGTACGACTTTTAGAAGCTCTTAATATGGATCTCAGGGCAACCCTGCAGTCAAAAAAAAAAAAAGGATGAAGCCAAGCAAAACGTTTAACGTAGTCAATAACCACGATGCTGTGTGTTACAGTAAAGACCGAGTACCGAAAATTACTCAACAGTTTATGTCGGCGTTTGAAAATCTGCTAAAGTACAGAAATTTAATAATGCATGTTAATTGCTGTGTTCAATCCAGTTTGGAGCAGGTGAGAAACATGAGATATTAGTTTAGAAAGAAAACTGCAGATTAAGACATTGGAGGTTTTCTATAGCAACCGAAGTCCTTTGAGAGTTGGTGGGACTGACTTTCCAATAGCTGGGAAGGGAAGACCTCATGCAGGAGCTAATCCTGAAAAAATCTTGCAGAACACAGGTAAATGGGCCAACAGGGATTCATATACTTAGCTAAACTTTCTCCTTTTCAGAAATCTATTGTGAAATGAAGTATTAAGTCATGAGGGTTTGGGAAGGCGATAGCCTGAAGGACTAAACCTTCCAATCTGTCTCAGACAACAGGAAATTGGTTTAATCTTTATACACCCACACACAGGCAAGCTCTGCTCCTCAAGAAATTTGTTTTCCAGATACAAATGTTCTCGTTTGCTGCCCTTCTGAAAGGCATGTACGGGAAGGAGTGTGATCATATGCTCAGAGAACTAAACTGAAGCAAAACAAATTAATGTTCTATTAAGTTACCCAGGAAGTGTTTGGACAAGTTATTAAAATGGTATCAAAATTAATTTGAAAGACATAATTAGAGAGTCGTATTTCATGGTGTCAAAACAGGAAGACCTCAGCAAGTTTAACTCTTTAGGCAACTTCCCTCTGGTGTCCTGCCAAAACTCACTGAGCTTCAAAGAGAAATCAGACACTTCCAAGGATCCCAATGCTGTCAACTATGCACAATAAAACCCTTCCGACTTGATTTGGACTATCAGACATTAGTGTTAAAATATTATAACATTCTGATTGCCTACCTTGTTCTCTGCAACTCCCTGAAAGAAGGGTGTAGCAAAGGGGACTCAGTCTCTTCTCCCAAGTAACAAGTGGTAGGACAAGAGGAAAAGGCCTCAAATTGCGCCAGGGATGGTTTAGGATGGATATTGGGGAAAATTTCTACACTGAAAGGGTTATTAAGCCTTGGAAGAGGCTGCCCAGGGAAGTGGTGGAGTCCCCATCCCTGGAGGGATTTAAAAGCCAGGCAGAGGTGGTGCTAAGGGACATGGGTCAGTGATGGTTTTGTCAGTGTTGGGTTGATGGTTAGACTCAATGATCTGAAAGATCCTTTCAAACCTCGGCAATTCTATGATTCTATACTTGCAACAAGAAGTGGGGTTTTTTCCAGGCTTTACGTCAACAGAGACAGCCACTTTCCCCAAATTCATTTTCCCCTCAGCCATTTCCTTTACTCCCTTTTCAAACCTTGCACGTGGAAAAACCAAGTCACTGGATCTGGAAGCTCGACTCCGCAGTCGACATCCATCCGCGCAGCGGATGAGAGCACAGCCGCCCGGCTCCCGCAGCCGGTCAGAGTCACATTCCTTTCAGTTCTGTGGTTTCCAGGCCACAAAGTGAAGCTTAACCCATAATTGCCGCTATTTTCATATTAGAGCAGACAGGTGCAAAGACAGCAGGAAAACAGGCCAAGCGCCAAAAGGCAGGAGAAGGCATTTCAGAGAGTGAATTTAAGGACAGCAAGTTGTTTCCTAGTAGCACAACAATAACCCCGGTGTAGCTACATGTTGAAAGACAACGATTACAGAACAAATTTAAAACTCTTCATTGACTATTAAGTTGATTTACAGTAGATAACAGTCTACAGTGCTCTTTTTAAAATCCTCTGCATTAAAGAAAGCTATTTATTTTCTCATGTTTATCAACCACTACCCCAGTACTGGCAGAAACTCCTCATTGAAGCTACACATTTTCTATCTGTGGGTTACACCCACAGCCAGCAGCAGAACACGAAAGGAAAATTTTCCAACAGCAGCCAAAACTTACCCATAAATCACACTATTTAAGTTTTTCTGTCATTATTAGAAGCCAAATCAATAGTATACGCATGCCAACAGACGCAGAATGACAAAGCTGAACTACTCTACTTGGTCAGATACTCCATCTACACTATTAGATGAAATATTCTATTAGATAAGATATTATGAAGAAAATTTTCACTGTGAGGGTGGTGAGAGCCTGGCCCAGGTTGCGTGGAGAAGCTGTGGCTGCCCCATCCCTGGAGGGGTTCAAGGCCAGGTTGGAGGGGGCTTGGAGCAACCTGGTCTGGTGGGAGGTGTCCCTGTCCAGGCTGGAACTGGATAATCTTTAAGGTTCCTTCCAACTTGAACCATTCTATGATTCTATCAGAGAATTCCAACATGAGAAACTCAAACAACTGTCCCATGGCTCCTGAAAGCAGTAACAAGTAACTCCAAACTCCATGTCACTTCAGACTACCCTAAACTGTTCAAGTGGTTTTTTTTGATCTTGTTGATTTGTTGTTTTGAAGAAAGCAGATTGGCATATTTCTGATATACTTACTCTCTCTCTTTTTCCGTCAGTTTGTCGTTGATATTATCTTTGATTGTAGACCGGGAGCCCTTGTGAATTATAGGATACCTGAGTGGCACTTGTAAAAAGTAGGATATCATCGAAACCAAGTGAGCGGTGTAGCCCAGGGCAACAGCAATGCTTCCATCATCTTTTGCTGTCAACAACAAAAAAAAAAATTAAAAATCCATCATTTAATCAATTACATCTCACTGCAGGCTCAGCACAAGTTCATCCTTATTGCTTAGAGAATGATACAATTAATGAAGTTATCAGAAGTTCTAACTTAAGAATAGATGCAAGTCTGAAATAAATCTCAATTTTACAATTGTTTGCAGCTCACTGTATTTACCTCTTTCATTAAAGGGCAACGTAAAATGGGAAATGACTTGTTCTCCTTCTGATTTTGCACTTTCAAAGCTAAAAGTTCCTCTTCTCAACATTTTGCTGGATGGGGGAGGGTAAAGATGGGAAAAGCGAAGCAAAATTCCCAAGACAAAACTCAAGTCTTAAACTTTCTGCATTTCTCTGGACGTAGCTGACATGTACGAGCGGGGTCAGGGAAAAGCCACATTCCTCCCGAACTCTATTCATTAGTGAGATCAGTTGGAGAGACACCGACCCCAGGGTACAAACTCTCTTCTCTGCCAATAACTGGAAGAACTTGGATTAACCCATTGTTTTAAAGTATCATTTTCAATTTGATGTTTAACATTTCAACCATAAAGTTTCACCTGCCAGGAAAACACATGGGTCTCAAAATTCAAATTCCATCCTTTAGCCATGTAAAGGGCTTTTCCTTTCTGTATTTTTCCTATTTGTAAGTGAACACATCAAAACCAACAACCTGAGAGAATCATCTCTTCTGAGGCACAAGGGAGCCCCAGGAAATCAACTAAACAGAGGACCTTAGATGAAAGCTGATAATGATGTTCAACGACTATGAAATCATACTGAGCTCCATTAGAACACAATATATGGATTTAAAAGTTACACCCCTTTCAAAAAGGATTTTGTAAAAAGTCTTCAATATTTGCAGCAAAACTGGAATATTATATTATGGAATTTTTTTTTTAAATATTACTATTTGCTAAGTCCGCAATAAGATACATGTCAGAAGCTGGGTTTCAAATTTAGCTGCCTATTTCACTAAGTTGAATTAATACAATATTTCTAGAGACTTTGATAAAGAATTATTAATTCTTCGATAAAAAAATGAATGCACACCACTGATTTGTCAAGAATTACCAAACTGAGTTCACTACCACATTTAGTGCAGTCAGGAAAACAAAGCAATAGACTGATTTTTGTCACATTGAGAGACGGATTTGTTTTAAAGACTAATCCTCCATTATTCTAGCATCCAAGGTACACATTGTTAGCACAAGTTAATTCCTATGGGATGGCTTCAGAAGAGTTAGACAATTGATCTGAGATTTTTGCCCAAGAAACCACATGCCCTGCAGAGCAAGAGACTGCTGGGAGCAAGAAACCCTTGAGAATTTTAATGAATTCACATCAAGCATATGTAGATGATGGGCTTTTGCAAGTGTTGGGTTGATGGTTGGACTCGATTTGAAAGGTCCCTTCCGACCCAGATAATTCTATGAAAGCTTGTAGTTACCTGTACAACAATTATACAGACAGGCATATTATTTATTTGCTTCTGCAATAGGATGACTGTAGGCTGTTAAAGTAGAAGCTGACTTGGAAAACACACCATATTATCAACCAGCTTTAAAGTCTTATACAAGATATTTATTTGATAAATTCACTAGCAACTCCAGCAAACTGAATGGGGATTCGTGCACGCTAGACACAAATATTTTCCAGAGTCGCTAAGTTTGGACGGCACCTCTGGAAACTGCATAGTCCAAGCCCCCTGCTCAGAGCAGGGCGAGCTACAGCAGGTCGCCCAGGACTCTGGCCAGTTGGGTTTTGAGCATCCCCAAGGACCCAAAGCCTTCTCTGGGGCAACCTCTTCCAGAGCTCCAGTACTGAGTCACAGAATATTTTTCTAAAAGTCAACAGCAACTTCCTGTTACTGTTTGTAGAAATAAATAATGCAAAGGTTTTCTTCCAGTCTAGACCTTTCCAGTCAGAAATTTGGATCCTAAGCCATTGCTATCAGTTTATTTAATTTTTTTACTTTAACTGAGAAGCAGGGTTAACGGTAACAACTAAATTAAGAATATCCAGCTACCTTGAAAGTCTTCAGAATTAGGAAGCTTGACTCCGCAAACAAAGTAATCCTTTTGATCATTCTGTAAGTTTAAAAATCAACAACATAAAGTGAGAATGCAACAATAACATCCAAAAAACAGAAACCTGCATAAAATCCAATGACAACAGATAATTTTTGTAAAAAAACCAAAAAGCTAAATATTCAATGGAGAGGGACTTCGACATAATGTTTTAAACCGCATTTCACATAATTAAGAAATAAATGCAGCTTTTTTAAAAGAAGGAAGAACTTCATCTTAATTCATTATAAAGGTTTTGGAGCTCAGTATTTTGACATCTGTTTATGTGCATTCCATTAAAGTTCAGCTAACCCTCTGTCAGAGTTATTTCATATAATTGTAAATAAAATGGAAAGCATCCATTAAATTACAGCTACAGCCATTCTGCTTTTATAGTTGAGGCTATTTGAGAGATGCTGGCGTACGTCCTCTCCCCATGAGGTTTGCAATCTAAGGACCAAAACCAAGAAAAAGCTGGAAAAAAACAGCATGAGTGAAGAGCAAGTTTCACCACGAATAAAACAGGAGATTTGCTCGCACTGCAATAAATGGGAAGTTCATTTCACATCAAGCAGATTTTTAGAACCTTGAAAACATACCAGATCAATAGGGTAGATATAGGACAGCTCCGAAAGCAATTGCTTGCATCGAATAGTCTGCTGGGCATTTGTCTTCAAAAACAGTTCTCTTTGGAGAAAAAGATCCCAAAACCATCAGTTTCTTCAAAAGCTTTAGAGGTATCAAGCCCACGTATCCCTTCCGCATCTTCCCAAGTATCACCTCCCCTCCCCTAGGAGCTAGGAAATTTCAGAGACAACTACAGAAGAGAAAGATAACTTTTCATATTCAGTTGTACCTTGTATTATAGGCATATTCTGACTGTAACAATTAGGTATTAAAAAGCTGTGTTTCACCAAAACAGACTTAAAAGCCCTATCCCAGTCTGTATGTGCGACTGAGCATCTGCTTCCTTCTCTTATGGATTAATTGTCACTTTAGATATCTACAAATAGGAGCAGAGATGGCCTAACAGAAGTTTTAGGGCGACATTAGGAACAATTTGGTGCCAGGACCCCCCCTTCAAATGGCCTACTCTCAAGCCTGTTATTTCCTTTCCAGTCACAGAAAAAGAATAGTTCCTTTTACCTCTTAGCAGTGCATTCCTTTCTTAATTCATGCAGGGAATCGTTATGCTCCTGAAGTTTCTGGTTTTCAGTCTCAAACACATTTTCTAAACAACGTAAGGAACAAGGAAAAAAAATATTAAAAATTTCTCAGTTTCTCAGTTATCTGAATTTTAAAAGTAGATACTGACACAAATGTTGGCAAAAATGCTCCATTTACACCTGAGACATTCTATGATTCCACATTATGCTGCCAAGCTGAGGGATGACAGCACAGGAGGAATACAGGTCTTCAAGCACTATCCACCATTCACCAGCCAAATACAACCAACGAAACCTCCTTCTCCTTTACTGCCTGTTCCCCTCGTGTCCACAGTACTGGAGTAATTCAGCTAAGGCACATAAATAGTTGCAAAATCAAAATTAAGTAAATGGCAAGACCTCTTATTTGTAGTAGTAATTATTTTAGACTAAACTAGGTATTAAAAAAATAAAGAAAAATAAAAAGTCCTGCAACTTGTGAGCTCTGAAGAGACAGTGATACAGTATTTTACTATAGGACACTTCTCCAGTAAAACAAAATACCAAGAAGACTGAGTTCACCTTTCACTTATGTAATTAGCTATTAAGAGGGATTTTTGTCTTCTAACACTTAAAATTAGATTCTAATCACAGGTACAATAACATCCCTCATGACATTATATATGCCTGCATCAAGACACTGTTTACTGCATTACAGTGCAGCTCTGATTTTCTCATCGAATTTTAATTAAGCACAGATTTAAGATTGCTCGAGAGAGGTGTCATAGTAAGAAGTTATTTAGAGACAGGATACCAGGAACTGCTGTCCCGGATTCAGTGTAACACAGATCGGGAAGAGATTATATCTGACTGTAAACTTCAGATAAAGAAAAGCACAAACATTAGAGCCAGACCAAAATAAAACACCTTAATTTTGGTCAGCACGATCACTGCTAAGGCTGCTACTCTTCTGATTAGGAGATTATGAGCAATCTATGTGCATGATCTACGCAGATTATGATGTGCAATAGAAACAGTAACGATTCTACACATACCTCTGTCATGCAAAGTATTTTTCTCCTTATGCAACAAGGCTACTTCTTGACCGAGGGCCTTCTTCTGCCTCTCCAGTTCATTACGTAGCACCAGGATCTTCAACTGTAAACATTCACTCTCCTTTTTCTAGTGGAAGTAAAACAGATTTTAAAAAAGTATAAGTTTTGCTGCATACAAGCAGTTCCATAAACAGGATGATAGAAGGGAAGGGCAAGACTAGTGTCTGCCAAACCAAAGGCTGAGCTCATAGATTACCACAGGCTATAGATTACCAAAAAACCCTAATTATTTTGCTGTTTTGGAAGGGGAGAAACTGTACCTTCTCTAAATCTATCCCTGTGCTTAAAAAGAATCTGTTTTTCCTTTGACGTACTGTCTCCACCAAGAAATTGTGCTGCCGTGTGCTTAGTGAAGCAGGATTTTTTATTATAATTGATGCTTTTTGGTGGTGGTGGTTTGGGTTTTTTTCATTTAAAAAAAGGAATACCTACCATGTTTAATAGATGCTTGTTGAGAATAATTGGAGACATTCAAAATGGAAAAGAGAAGTTACATCCCTCCAGTCCAACCACCCCCTGAAATAGTTCAAAGACTGAAGGGGCAGAGGTACTTGTGAGTCTTGTGCAAGTACTACGAGACGCTGCCACTTTCTATAACTCAGTCACTTTCACTTTTTCAGGCAGTTAATGGAGATGATGTTATGAAAAAGTCAGCTCATATTGAACTCTTCCCTCCACATTGTATTTGCTTCAATTACTCATATACGTTCCGCCTTCTGGTTCAAGACTCCAGCAGGAAATATGACCCAATATTAAGGAATGAAACCATAGTTCGCACATTTATAAAGCTGAATGGAAGCCCAACAAGAGTTTCTACTATTAAACAAAGGAAAAGAAAAATAATCGTTTTCTTATACCATGGACTGTGGTTGCTAAGAAGTTGCATCAACCTTCCAGTTCCTAAAGGGGGCCTACAGGATAGATGGGGAGGGACTCTTGATCAGAGAGTGGAGAGATAGGAGGAAGGGTTTGACATTGAAAGAGAGAAGATTGAGATGAGATCTCAGGAAGAAATTCTTTGGTGTGAGGGTGGTGAGAGCCTGGCCCAGGTTGCGTGGAGAAGCTGTGGCTGCCCCATCCCCGGAGGGGTTCAAGGCCAGGCTGGACGGGGCTTTGAGCAACCTGGTCTGGTGGGAGGTATCTCTGCCCAGGGCAGGGGGTTGGAACGAGATGGTCTTTAAGGTTCCTGCCAACCCAAACTATTCTATGATTCTATGACCATGTATACAATCATTGCTATTTCAGTGTTTTTCGTAGAGTTTTGCTCACACATATTTATAAAGGAAAAGCCTTTGCAAAGAGGGACAAGGATAACCATCTTTTTTTTTCAGTTATGGATAAAAACCTTCTAACAGCCAAGATACCAGCAGAAGGCAAAGCAGCTCTGGGCTGGAGTCACTCGTAGGGGACTGTTGCCCCTTAAGGGAGCTGGGTAGACATAGTGCTCAGACATATGGTTTAGTGATGGTTTTGTTAGTGTTAGGTTGATGGCTGGACTCGATGATCTGAAAGGTCCCTTCCAACCTCGACAATTCTATGATCCTATGGAGCCCTGTAACTAGAGTGGGGAAACAAACTCCCGTATTTCCATTTTGTCAAACCTTTAAACCAGTTTGGTGCTTTTGGAAATTAGCTGAGTACTCTCAGGCCAGAATCTACCTTAAAGTAATAAAGTAATTTCATATCACAAGTTTTCCCTTTCCTATACAAAGCACCAGACATGTGCCAGTACCAACGTAACGAAGTCACCACAAACCACTCTTGTTCTGTCAACTCCCTGCTTTGAAAAGAGCTCAGCCTTTCCAACCAGAAAGTAGAAATTAGCACCAATACACTTTTTTTGGAGAGGGGAAGAGGACAGGCAAAACAAACTGTCAAAAGCTATTGCAAGATCTAATACAATTTCTGCTTAAAATGAAAGTGTCACTTGAGTGACAGCTTTTGCATCAGTTCTGTTCACCCAAAGGGAACAGGGGCAAGAAGAAACAGCCAGTCTATTCACCCCACTCTAAATCCACCACAGGCTTCTGTCAAGATTTATCTAAATCATTAAAAGTTTGTTTTTCCTGATAAACCTCTTTCATGCACTGTGCAGTGTTTATACTTTTACAGCATAAAAGCAATTATACAAAATAAAGGTAAAAACAGGGTAAGAAATCTCTCAGTCCAAGTCACACACACAAATCTAAAATGCATTCTTACACTTCTGAGATGACTGCCCATTTGAAAAGACAGGTTTAGATAAAGATTTCAAGTTCAAGCGTTAAAAAACCCAAGCTTGCTGTCAAGACCTCAGTGAGATGATTTGGCAAATCTGTAGAATATGGTTATAAATAATCAAACTTACCAGTTCGTTGCTTGTAGATGTACATCTCAGCTTTTCTTCAATCTCCCTTCCTATTTTCTGAACAGTTACCTGAGTCTGTTTAATTGCACACTGGGCTCTGTGAAGCCTGGAAGGAGAAGAGAAGTTACAGCTCTATTAAAGGTCCTAACGATGAATGAAGCAGCAGAGATAATATGGATTCAGATTGTCAGCTTCTGTTGGGAAATGAAACATTAGGAGAGGAATCATAAATTGCACAGGATATAAACGAGCACCAAACGCAAACCAGCAAGTCTCTAAATTTGATCAAGTACCAAATGTCCTTTTCATTTGTTAAATTCAATAGATGCTGGTAAGACAAAGCTGTAGATGAAAAAGAGGTAATTATAAGGACATCATGTAACAATTATTAAGTCATAACACAGTTAAGATCAAGACACACACAACAGTTACCGTAGCCAAGCTTTTAAAAAGTGCAATTATCATTCAGGGAACACACACCTACCCAGGTCAAGAGCATGAACCACCCTTCAGTACCCCCAAATACAGACCCTTCTGTAACAAAAACATGGGTTTCTTAATAGAATCACATTTGAAGCATGAAAAAGATGATGATGAGTTTCTGTCCATTTGCCTCGGCTTCACGATGGAGAGAAAAAACTGACTATTTGGCATATTTATTGGGGAAAAAAAAAAACAACAAAAAAAACAGGCAATGGAAAGCAGTGGCAAAACAGGTCTAAGGGGTGTTAACGTCTGTCTTCGCATTAACACGGAGTGGAAATAAACATATTTATTAGAAAAAAATCAGAGTTGGTCTGCAGCCATAGACTCTGTCTTTTAAGGTGCTTACTCTTCCCATTCGTAGTTTCCAACTAACGGCTTCTCCTTGTGTAAGGAGACTCTTCAGGCAGCCCTGCTGCTGGGGTGACCATCTCACTCAACTTGAGGTCTAGTTGGAACAGCAGAACTATGGTCAGAACCTACTGTATGACATCAGTGCTCTGCCAGGCAAACATTACGAAAATACCCTCTTCAATGCATGCTGTAACGACCGTCTCTGCTTTGACAAAAATTAAAAATCTCTGCCGTGTCATAGGAATGCTAAATTTTACTAAAGCCAGGCTGCCATTTGCTGTGAGCCAAGGACCAAAGCACCAGAGCACACAGAAGAGGCTACTCAGCTCCTTCTTTTTACATTCTCTAAACTCTTCCAGATTTATAAGGAATTGACAGGCACAAAATTGAACATAGGAAATTCCACCTCAACATGAGAAACTTCTTTCCTTTGAGGGTGGCAGGACCCTGGCAGAGGCTGCCCAGAGAGGTGGTGGAGTCTCCTTCTCTGGAGACATTCAAAACCCGCCTGGACACGTTCCTGTGCAACCTGCTCTGGGTGGACCTGCTCTGGCAAGGCACTGGACTAGATGATCTCCAGAGGTCCCTTCCAATCTCCACCATTTTATGAAGCACTGCTATTTAAAGTTCTTGGCTAACAAGTTTTAACAGTTTGCATGCAGCTAAACCAAGATAACCAGGCTACATCCTCCAAGTATGAGCAACCAGAAAGTACTACTCCTCCTCACACCATCTTCCCTCAACGTCACATCTCAACCCAGCAGCTCACGTTACACATTGGTCAATCAGTGCGAGGACAGTGCCTAAACCACCCAGCCCAGCAGAGAGATACGGGGACAGTATCTCCTATTAGTGTGTATTTCCTACTGGGAACTACTACCACCCATTAGCTATGTAACGTTGGGTCCGTCAGGTCAAAGTCAAGGTTGGTTGACCATCCTGAATATCATTCAGGTCTCTGCTCTCAGATCTAATTTTCCTACTTCAACAGTTTCCAACCTGCCTCTTTCCAAAAGTCTGGAACATTTTCTTTCCAGACATAAGAAAGCTTTACTCAAAGCTAAAACTTATAACTAAAGAGTAATAACTGAGTGATGTTTCCTCTCCCCTTCATCTAATTTTATGCTGAAAGAACATTCTTAATTTAGTCTGGTAGGCAATTAAGAAATTCTACAAGTCTTCACATCATGCCATGTAGGTAGCAAAATCTGGCTGCTGAAAAGAATTTTACTCTTGGGAAAGGTATTGATGAAACTGGTAAATCGTTAGAAGGCTCATTTGTCATGCAAGTTCCTCACAGTGATCCTCAAACTGCAAATTTTATAACAGCTTCAAGTTCTTCTGCCCGTGCCAAGTATAAGGGACAAACATAGAATCATAGAATGGTTTGGGTGGGAAGGGACCCTAAAGATCATCCACTTCCAACCCCCCTGCCATGGCCAGGGACACCTCCCACCAGACCAGGTTGCTCAAAGACCCATCCAACCTGGGCTAGCATCTCAGCACACCCACAGCAAAGAATTTATTCCTGATCTAAATCTCCCCCCTCTCAGTTTAATTATTCAACAGACTTCTCAAACCATCACCTATCTTAGGAAACTTCTTCCATTTGGTGAATCCATATCTAAAGGTATATTCCTATGAAGACTCCCATCCAGAATAATTCAAGCAATCAAGTCTGGTTTTAACATGAAACCATTTTCTTTTTAAGCAAAACATCATCCAGGCATTTCTTACAACATAAAAAAACCCCTAGAGTTAAACTTGGCTGCCTCGATGCCAAAATAGTGCCATTTACATTGAGGCAACCAGTATCAGCAACTTTTCTTTCTTGCAATCCCAGTATGTCTACTGCTGTTCCAAGAACTTTAAAACACTAACAGTAAGATCATGACCACATCCAATGTTAAGCCTTCCAAGACTACAATTTTAGGGACTTCATGTCACAAAAGCAACAACTATCAACAGAAATCTCCTTTCCCTAGCCAAAAAAAAAAAGCCCTCACTGCACCCACACGGAAATCTTTGGTCATCCAACAAGGGGAATACAAACCAAGCCGTAAGAACATCAGCATGGGAATTTTGTCCATCATTTCTGCCTGCACGAGACAGACTTCAGTGGAGGCAATTATGAATGCACCGATGAATGCAGATCAGCAAGATGAGACCATAAATCTGGATTAAAAAATATATATATATATACACACACATACAATGAATGGAGAGAAATTTCAATGCTAATTGACGGCATAATGTTTCCATTTCTAGCGTGGATGCAAGTCCAATGCTACAGCCTAAAGTTAGCACAACTTGTGCTTTGAGTACAATCCGGCTCGGTTTAGTAATCGACATCCACGAGCCAACTGATGGCATAATCTAAGTGCAATCAGCCAACGCAGGATTCTTCCTACATTGTTCAAGAACAGGGTTTTTTTTTTTTATTATTTGTTATTAAAATTAGCACTTCTATAGCACTTTAAGAGCTAATTCAGGGCTTCAAGAGGCCACTGGCCTGCTACCAAAATTTCCTTCGGCAGTCAGGAAAGCCGAGCCAGTTCCAGCAGAAACTCAGGGCTTTTTAAAGAGATAATTTAGCCAACAGTGTCGTCATCCCGTGTCTGTTCTGGTGTCTCTGCAGCAGCTCAGAGCCATTGTCAGCCAACAGGCAAGTAATACGAATGTTAAGCGTGACAGATTTACTGCTGTTGCTTGGGGCCCTGAGAGCTGCTGTGCAATTGTCCAACTTCAGGTGAGTTCCACGCTGCTGCCTGGGAAAGGAGTGGAAAGCAAAACAGACATTAAAATTCCTTACCACCTTAATATAGTTTGGAGGGGAGACCCATGAAGCTGTTTTTCTACTTCCATCCTCATATCACCTGCTTTCTGAGATGAGGGAAACTAAGAGGAAACAAAACACTCTCATAGAATGATTGAATGGTTTGGCTTGGAAGGGACCTTAAAGATCATCCAGTTCCAAGCCCCTGCCATGGGCAGGGACACCTCCCACCAGACCAGGTTGCTCAAAGCCCCCTCCAACCTGGCCTTGAACCCCTCCAGGGATGGGGCAGCCACAGCTTCTCGGGGCAACGTGGCACAGTGTCTCACCACCCTCACACCAAAGAAGTTCTTCCCCACATCTCATCTAAACCTCCCCTCTTTCAATGTCAAACCCTTCCCCATCCTCCTAGGGCTCCCCATCCCTCATCAAGAGTCCCTCCCCATCTCTCCTGGAGCCCCTTGAGGGACTGGAAGGGGCTCTAAGGTCTCCCTGGAGCCTTCTCTTCTCCAGGCTGAATCCCCCCAACTCTCTCAGCCTGTCCTCCCAGCAGAGGGGCTCCTCTGCCCCCACTCTAAGAGGCCCACGTGCCTCAGGGTCTTCTCCCTTCTGTTGTAAGTGTGCAAGACAGTGGGATAAATACAAAAACACAGCCATGTACAGTAAGCAAAGACCACCAAAAGTTACATCCCTAATCAACCTACAAAGAACCAGCAGGGAAAATTTCAACATCTCTCCTCTTCACTTGATATTTACTGAGTTGCTGAAATATGGGATATTTGGGATGTTTCTTCAAGGCTTTTCTAGTCTAAAACACAATTGTTCCCTCTTCACTCCCTCCAAAAAACCCTACTTTCTACCTTGTCTGTAAAATTTGAAACAATTCTAGCATTCAGTGTCCTACTGATCAATTCAACCTGGGTGCTGGTTTGGAGTGAAAAAAAAAGAGATTGACAAGTTCTGGACTTCTTCGCCATATGATTTCTTTGCCATAACATCCTTGCCTTGTTTGCAAGATTAAGCAGTTTTCCTGACTTCCCCAAGACCACACAACATAACTTGACTTTACAACACGGGAACGTGATGTAACACCACATTTGCTCTCATTCAGAGAGCAAATGATCAGAGGGCTGGATCCCCTCTCCTATGAGGACAGGTTGAGAGAGTTGGGGGAGGTTCAGCCTGGAGAAGAAAAGCCTCCGGGGAGACCTTGGAGACCCTTCCAGCCCCTCAAGGGGCTCCAGGAAAGCTGGGGAGGGACTCATGATCAGGGAGGGGAGCCACAGGACGAGGGGGAACGGTTTTAAACTGAAAGAGGGGAGATGGACATGAGATGTGGGGAAGAAATTCTCTGCTGTGAGGGTGGTGAGAGTCTGGCCCAGGTTGCTCACAGGAGCTGTGGCTGCCCCGTCCCTGGAGGGGTTCAAGACCAGGTTGGAGGGAGCTTTGAGCAACCTGGTCTGGTGGGAGGTGTCCCTGCCCAGGGCAGGGGGTTGGAACTGGATGATCTTTAAGATCTTTTCCAACCCAAACCATTCTATGATCCAGCTTGCGGTACAGTTGAGGCAACGTTTGACAGTTGCACTGAAGCACTTTCCTCTAAGACACACCGCAGCATCCTGCAACTGAGGTATCCCTCTTGGTCATGAGTTAGTCTAGTGATTTACTAGTTTATACAGCAAGTTCATTCCTGGCTGCAATCTTTAAAAAAAATCTGAAAGCTGGAGCATAGTGATAGTTGTGCCTATTAAGCAAACATATGCTTATATTCACATTAATGAAAGAGTCTCAGCTTTATTAGACATTTGATACGCAGTTTTGTAGCTCTATCATACACTCCAAATAGCTATTTGCTTCTATCAGACACATCTGGATTTTTCATGTACGGAATTTTAAGCCATAAATACATCAATTGATTACAGCAGTCACATAATACAGCTACTTCTCACAAGAGAAATAAATGCCTATGGTCTTATTGGCCAGAACTACCTTAGTTTACAATGGGACTAAATTTAAACTGAGAATTACTACCCGGGATTTAGAAAATAGAACAGAACACTTCTGGCAATAAGTGAGATGTAGGATCCTGGAAGTAAAATACCCAAACCTATTATTAAAGAAAAAAAAATAATCCAAGACTTTCCTATTAAATACGGAGAAATGGAACGCATACTACTTTATAACAGCCCAGAAATGAGATTACAGAGAGTGCCAGCCAGCTATAACATATATTTTACACAGCCCCTTAAACCATCATTTGCTACATCTGCTTTCCCACAAGAAAAATTTTTCTAATTTATAATCATATACTCCCTTTCCCAATTTCCTCAGAAACCTATACCTACAATTTGTCAAAAGCAGATGTAGGGCGGGAGAGAGACAGTAGGGAGTAAGAAGAGAATAAAATGCAAGTCTGACTTGTTCATTTATGGCATTAAACCTCTACCGGAGCCAGCGCTGTAAGAAACTCAAACAAGACAGTGCTGCTGAAGCACAGACACTTTCCATCATTCTTTCAAACAGTTTTAATTTGAGTCTTACATGTGTAAGACACAAATGAAGTTTTTGAAATAATCAGGTCCATCTGGACACTGCAACACTGGATGCTTTGAGCTATTTGCAAATAGAGGAAAAAAAACCCACATTTATCAGCCTGGCAGCAGGGGAGGTCCTGGCCTCCAGCGCGAGGAACATTTAAAGGAGTCAGTAAGAAGAGAGATCACCTTCAATACACACGGGGCACCAGCAGAGGAGAGGCTTGACATGATGCACAAACCATTTTTTCCAGAAATGAAGTCACAAAACCTGAGCTGTCTCTAGTCCTCTTATTCACAGAATCACAGGATGATACGGGGTTGGAAGGGACCTCTGGAAATCATCTAGGCCACCCCCCTGCCAAAGCAGGTCCACCCAGAGCAGGTTGCACAGATGGGTTTTGAACGTCTCCAGAGACAAAGACTCCACCACCTCCCTGGGCAGCCTATTCCAATTCATGGATTTGACTGTGATACATCACGATGGATTTATGGCTTTTTTTTATTTTATTCAAAGAACAAACCTATTTGTGACAAATGAAAAAAAGGATATTTCTATTTGGTTTTTATACTGGTGTTTATCAGTTTGTTATTACAGAAACCGTGCTGCCAGGGCAACAGACAGAATCACATTCAAGACGTATATGGCAGAAAGGTAAATTATACAAAAATATTAATTGCTGAAGGGCATAAATATGTAACGATGACTCCCAGCAGGACAGTGACACTGGTAGAATCCAACAGCCTTTTGCTGACTTGTAACTTGCCAATAAATTTGAAGCTTCAATTCTAGCTCTGAGACAGTGAGCAAGGCTAAGTCTGGCATTCACGGCACAACTGAAAACAGAGATGCATAAATTCAGGTTGAATGGGTTACATCCTCCACCCAAAAAGGGAAACAGCTGCTCTCAAGTTGATTGTGCTCTTCCACACAAGTGATAAGGTGTTTGTGACAACTGAGCACAAGCCCTCCCCACCGAAGGGAGGAGGAGAAACACCAGTCAATATTCAGGTGACTCTTTTTTTTTTTTTTTTTTTGAGCTGCACGCTGCTCCACGCTTTCCTGGAAGTCATCCCCAAACTCAAATCAAAGTTTACTTCCAAGAGAAGTTCAATTCTGCAGCTGAAGCAGAGAAAAGAGATCTCTCACCAAAGGGATGGCTGTTAAAGCTCACAGGACTATTCCGCAGCGTCTTGGTCATACGTACCTTCCCCACCCTGCCCTGGTTGGAATTAGCAAAGAGATCAGAGCATTTTCCCAGATGGGAGATCTTTAATCCACTGTATTTTTTTTTCCAGTCAAAATGCACTATCGGCTTTCCCTGATGCACCAGGTATTTTTGAGTATTTCTGAGCACTTTTTATCAAGGACTGGAGCCATAGGACGAGGGGGAACAATTTTAAACTGAAAGAGGGGAGATTGAGATGAGATGTGGGGAAGAAATTCTTTGCTGTGAGGGTGGTGAGACACTGGAACAGGTTGTCCAGAGAAGCTGTGGCTGCCCCATCCCTGGAGGGGTTCAAGGCCAGGTTTGACTGGGCTTTGAGCAATGTGGTGTGGTGGGAGGTGTCCCTGTCCTCCTCTATAGCAGGAGGGTGGAACCGGATGGTCTTTAAGGTCCTTTCTAACCTGAACCATTCTGTGATTCTATGATTTTGAAGACTGCATTCACTAAAATCTTTGCTCAGGCTGAAAGATAAAGCGATTGGCTCCATTGTTCTTATAGCCATATCCAGGATAAAGTCCTAACAAAAATAAAGAGTTCCAATGTCATTGCTCATATCATTGCTTCAAGAGGTTAACAGGCACAAACTTGAACATAGGAAGTTCCATCTGAACATGAGGAGGAACTTCTTCACTCTGAGGGTGGCAGAGCCCTGGAAGAGGCTGCCCAGAGAGGTGGTGGAGTCTCCTTCTCTGGAGACATTCAAAACCCACGTGGACACGTTCCTGTGCGACCTGCTCTGGGTGGACCTGCTCTGGCAGGGGGTTGGCCCAGATGATCTGCAGAGGTCCTTTCCAACCCCGTATCATTCTGTGACTCTGGGATTCACAAAATCCTCCTTCTTAAACACTTTCTAAACACTTAAACACTTGTTAGAAACTTACTCGGTTAAGCAACATGCTCTGTTTTTCATCAACTCTAATAAGGCCACAAATAGGAGAGGGACTGGGTTATGACCTCTAATCTAACAGACCACGGCTTCATTGATATGGTCTTTTACATGCCGTCACAATTAAAGAAAAAAAGCTATCTTTGATGTTCTGCACAGTTCTGTGTAATTGCTCTCCTGAACACTGCTCTCAAACCAAATTAGACACCAAGAATTAGCAACGTGCCTATCACTCTTACGCTAAAAAACTGCCACTGCAGGGGTGTTTTATTCCATATGGGATATTAGGAAAGCTGAAGAGCAACACCAGAAGACTACTAATCCTACAGCTAAGTTAATATAGGAAAAAAACCCCGCCTCTCTCATGCTTCATGGACTGTTTCAACTTGCTATGACCCGTGCCGCTCTCTTCTACGGGTTTTGCCAAAAGTCAGGCTTGTAAATTGACTCTTTTGATGACTGATTTGCCTCAGTTTCCATATAGCTTAGCACCACACAAGTTCAATGCCTGGGAACAGATTTACCCAAAAGTTTGATTCCACAGATCAAAATCTCTAAGGAACCTCTCAAAAAAAAAAAAAAATATATAAATATTCAGATCCCAGTTTCCATCTCCATCGCTGCTTCCCAGGAAGACGCTACCTCACAATTCCAACCCACATGGACTTTTTAGGCCAAGAGAGATGACACTTGTTATGCTGTTCATCCATTTCAGTGCTGCTTATTAAAGTATACAGAGGCACTCAGGAGGTCAGATTACAGCTCATATTTATTTATGCTGGCCTTAGGCCACCTGGGTTTTCATGTCCAAAGCCAAGGGGATGCCTGCCTTGTCTTGGCTGCCTGTACAGCACGGAGAGCCAAGTCTTCCAGGTGGAAATCTTTCCTAGTTAGAAACATCAAGCCTGGCCATCACAGAGAAACAGCCACGCTTATCACTAGCAAAGGGAAGTTTTAGCAGAGGAACTTACTGATTTAAGAGCCCAAGTTGGGTTGGTGAGGGGTCTGGAGCACAAGTCTGGTGAGGAGCAGCTGAGGGAGCTGGGGGCGTTCAGCCTGGAGAAAAGGAGGCTGAGGGGAGACCTTCTCGATCTCTGCAACTCCCTGAAAGGAGGGTGTAGCCTGGGGGGGATAAGTCTCTTCTCTCAAGAAACAGGCAATAGGACAAGAGAAAAATCCCTGAAGTTGCGCCAGGGGAGGTTTAAGATGGATATCAGGAAAAAATTCAATTCTTCACCAAAAGGGTTGTCAAGCCTTGGAAGAGGCTGCCCAGGGCAGTGGTGGAGTTGCCATCCCTGGAGGTGTTTAAAAGCTGGGCAGATGTGGTGCTATGGGACATGGCTTAGTGGTGGTTTCATCAGTGTTAGGTTGGACTTGATGATCTGAAAGGTCCCTTCCAACCTCAACCATCCTATGATTCCAAGAGGAATCCTACTACTCATTCCACACTTGAGACAGTGTATTTCCACTCTGGGAGAGGGCGAGGGCAGCAGCAATAGCAACATTAAAATCTTAACACCGGAGACATGAGCCAGCAATTCGATTGCTACAGTACTTTCAGGAAAAGCTAGAACAAGGCACTGGGAGAGCATCAGGTTATCAGTGACAGCCTTTTCCTGCCGCACACTTGCCACCTTCACGGGATGTGAGACTTCCTACCGCATGAACATCTGTAACTACCACATTTACAAAACTTTTGGTTGCAGCTATGACTTGGGATCCTTCTCTGAGGAAAGAACAGCAAAGGAAAAAAGCTAGAAATGAACGACTTAACCCTCAGTGCATATTTTAGCATGGAAAAATAAAATCTTTCAGACTTCCCTTTATCTTTAAATACACATCTACCAGCATCCTATTTCCATCCTTTGTTTCCATGCAGTGAGAACTGCAGAGGCCACGGGCTGAATCCTACCTACTCCACAGCTCTTTTGGGTTCACTTGTTTTCGTGGAGGAACTTAAGGGACATTCCAAAGACAGTACAGCTTCGTGTGGCTTTTATTTGTTTGTTATCAGATGCTGTACAACCCTCCAAAGCTAGAGAGTAGCTAATAGCAGGTTGTCTTCCTGATCTCCCTCCTTTTCAGCTCACCAAAAGTTTAGAATTGCTGCTTAAAGCGACCATACAACAGCAAAGTCTGACAGCCACAGACTGTCAAGATGGGACACACCAGAATCACAAGAACACAAAATGATGTGGGGTTGGAAGGGGCCACTGGAGATTATCTAGTCCAAGCTCCCTACCAAAGCAGATCCACCTTGAGCAGGTTGCACAGGAACGTGCCCAGGCGGGGTCTGAAGGTCTCCAGAGACAGAGACATTCCGTTGAAGGCTGACAGATGTTGTGCTTCTCCACAGCTGTAAACACAAGAACGTACCTCTGAGATACACCTCAGCACAAAGCAGCTTTAGACCACGAAGACCTTGCTCACTCCATCATTCCCCACTCAGAGCTTATGAAAAACAGCTTCAAGTTTAGCCTAATTTCCACGTGTTAAAAATAACTGCCCAAAGGCAGTTCCTACATTTGGCACATGCAATTCCACTGACTCTGGAAGTCTCAGAGAAACTAATCCGAGCTACTAAAGAGTTTTTCAACACTACAACTGCTTACATTGACCACGTACTTTTGTCTCCGTTTCTAGTTTCAGAGATCAACTTGTGGAAGTCCTGTTTCTTTGATAAGATTGCTAATAAATAGGGAAGAATTTAAATACACCAGGAATGTATTTGTTAAAAAGCTTCTTTCCTAAAATAGGTAGAGGTAACCAAAAGCTGATCTTATACTGTGTTCCCACGTTCTAGTCTTAATCACTTAAGATAGCTGATTTTACCAACATCTCAAAGTTTCAGACAGCAGACAAACACTACTTACATTTGTATTGTTAAATAATATCTTTTTAGTGCTAAGACATGCACTCTCAAGTCCAGAAAGCCCCCCACATCCTGGGCTGCATCCCCAGCAGCGTGGCCAGCAGGGCCAGGGGGGAAATCTGCCCCTCTGCTCCGCTCTGGGGAGACACCCCCCCACCCAGTGCTGCCTCCAGCTCTGGGGCCTCAGCACAGGAGAGACATGGACCTGTTGGAGCAAGGCCAGAGGAGGCCACGGAGATGCTGGGAGGGCTGGAGCCCCTCTGCTGGGAGGACAGGCTGAGAGAGTTGGGGGGGTTCAAGCCTGGAGAAGAGAAGGCTCCAGGGAGACCTCAGAGCCCCTTCCAGTCCCTAAAGGGGCTCCAGAAGAGATGGGGAGGGACTCTGGATCAGGGTCGGGGAACCATAGGATGAGAGATAATGGTTTTAAAATGGAAGAGGGAAGATTTAGATGAGATCTGGGGAAGAAATTCTTTGCTGTGAGGGTGGTGAGAGCCTGGCCCAGGTTGCGTGGAGAAGCTGTGGCTGCCCCATCCCTGGAGGGGTTCAAAGCCAGGTTGGAGGGGGCTTGGAGCAACCTGGTCTGGTGGGAGGTGTCCCTGCCCAGGGCAGGGGGTTGGAACTGGATGGTCTTTAAGGTCCCTTCCAACCCAAACCATTCAATGATTCTATGATTACGAACAGCAAACCCTGAAGCACACTCCTGGTCTATGACGGATTATGAAATCTGAAGAAGATGGGCATATTTAAGGCACTTACATACTTAAGACAATTTCTAGTAACTTACATTTCTATTTGTCATGTGTCAACACGCTCAATGTTCAACAGCACACTACAAGCTTCTTTGATCCCCTAACCTAGAAAGCATCAAATAGTTGCCATAGCAGAAGTTGAGCTCTGGTCCTCCACAAAACACTGTCTTGTCCCTGGCAATCTTGGGCCATTCCAAGTCACTGAACCATCATTGCTGTGATGTAAAACACAGGGAAATTGTTCCCTTAGTGCTATGAACTGGTTTGAGAAGTCATATTTACCTATTACCATACCTATATTTACCTATTACCATATATACCTATTACCAATACTACCATATTACCATAGTCAAGGGCACTGCAGCCAGATTTATTTGCTTAGCAGCAGAACTGCAAGAACTTCTCTGGAGTTGCTCTAATTTTCAAGATTTAATCCCCTGGATCAGACACACACGTAGCAGTAGCAGAGGAAGCACTTTAACACCCAGCAGTATTATTTAAATCAACTTCAGCCACGTTAGATATTAGCAATGTTAAAGCAGTTACCTCGAGCTGGTCTTCTCCTCATCTCCAACACTCAAATTGTACCAATACAAATTTTTGTTTTTGTTAAAAAAAACCCACCAAAATATATATGCATTTTAAACAATAATACAATCAAAACATTTTGAATGAGCACTAACTAGCTGACCAAATAGCACAAATGTGCAATCGCACCTGCTGATGGAACGGTTAAACCATAGAAAAAGTGGTTTTGACTGAAGAGATAAAATTACAGGAAGGAAAACTTCAAAGGGGCAGGTTTCACAAGTTCTTAGAGCAGTTTTTGTCTCTGGGCAGAATTTGGGAGGATTTCAGGTGCTCATATAATTAAAGACACAAAAGCTATTAGCAGGCCAATCGCTCTGAACGTCATAATACCATGAAAAGCTGTTGCTGAACACAAGATACTACTTTTTGTACTTAGTAACTGAACATTTTAACATACAGGATTTTAAGCCCTTTCTTTAGTGATTGCCAGCACATCCCACCTTCCCAACACCACTTAATACCAAAAGGTCTATTTTTCAAAGTTTAAAGAAAAGGAAGGAGAGAAAACTAAGAGAATACTAAATATAAATCTATTCCCATTAGTGCTGCAAACGTGCCGAGAGTTTGATTATGGAGACACGTCCAGAACATGACCTCAGATGTATTTGGCCCATCTTAAGTGTTATGTGAAAGGTGAAACGTGTTACTGTATAACCTATTACTACCAGCTACATAATATTTAAAAAGCCTTTAAGTGACCTCTTTTCAGGAAATCTAACAATATGGCCAAGGGACAAAAGAACCTCAACATTTTAGCTTTCCAGTTGGGGTGGTTAATTTTTGTTAGTTAGCCTTTTTAAAACAAATGGCTGGAAGAACATTCGTCATTTCCATATGGCTTGAATAACTAATTAGCACCGCTATGTTTGCCTGAGGATCTTGTCCCTGCCCCAAGACGAGAAGGTTCATGAGCTACAGAGGTGCTGAGAACTTCCTTACGTAAAGCTAAGCTGTCTGTGTACTTAAACTTTTCCTCCTGCCTAATTAACTTGTAAATCCATCTAATTAAGCATCTGAGCACACAGGCACTATTTTAATCCAACGCTCAAAAATTTTTCTACTGTTCACACACTCTGGTATTCCTAATTAATTTTTTTTTTTAATCAACATAATTGGAGCCAAGCACATGTTTTTCATTAAGGCCTATTCACAAGCTTCAGAAGTTTTAGCTATTCACTTCTGAGAATTCAAAAAAGAAATAAAAAAAATAAGTCACTTCTTCCCTAAAAAGCAGTTTTGGTAGAGGTCAACCACAGAAGTTTTCATTTTGCAGTTTTTCAAGAGTTAAGGGTTGATCTAGAACCTCCTTTCAATTGGTGTTCACACTGTGTAGCTGATTACAGTGTCTGTGCCACACCTGGCAGCAGTTTACCATCAGAATAACTGGGATACAGATACCACCATCACCAGGACTTCCTTTTTTTTTTTTTGGAGAAGTTTAAACCAAGCCAGGACAAGCTGTTCTTCATATTCACGTGTCTTGTGAAAACGTTAGCAAACCACACGCGCAGCTGGTGGATTTTTACTACAGACAAATATCATTATGGTGAGAAAGTCTTCAAAATGTGGGATTTATGTGATCACCTTCGCGGTGCAGACACCTCCCTATTCTCTTTATAGCCAATGGACATAAGCAGACAGGGATTGATTTCCTCCCCAAGTACATGTCCTGTCAAATGCATCACAACTCAAATCACGCCCATCTCTCTCTGCCAGCTGAAAGTGGAACATGCTCTCACAAACGCTGTCTTTGGAATATTCACAGGGTAGTTACTCAAGGCTGGACTCCTGGAGGAGGTGGCAAAGCACTCTGCCTGGTAGGAGGAAAAAAACCATACCTGACAAAGAAGAGACATGAAATTATTTTCATAGAAATAAACACTATCACCAGTCTTTTGAGCCAGATATCAAAGGTAAGCAGCAGAGAAAGCGTACCTGTGAAAAAGCAGAGTTAAAGTGAGAGGGAGGAAAAAGAATTCAGGATTTCACAGAGGACTTTGCCTCAGTTTCTAGAGAACCTTCCCAGCTAGAAAGGAAGCATCTAGGTAAAAATAACACCTAGGTAAAAAGAGCACCTAGGTACAGTCACAAATTAGAACTTCTAACTTTCACTAGAACTAGACAATGCAATGTATACTCCTTAAAATGTAGGATCCACTGAAATATAATCAGCAGCAGGCCTGGTGGTGAAGACAGGAAAAACATATTCCTTTTAGGCCAAAGCAAAAAGAAAGGAGGATGTCTTAGCCTAGAGTCTGGGCTAAAGGAGCTACATCCAACAGTCCAGAAACTGTAAGAGACAAGGCCTGGAGTGAACAGAATCACAGAATGATGTGAGGTTGGAAGGGACCTCTGGAGATCATCCACTCCAACCCCTTGCCAGAGCAGGTCCACCCAGAGCAGGTCGCACAGGAACGTGTCCAGGTGGGGTTTGAATGTCTCCAGAGAAGGAGACTCCACCACCTCTCTGGGCAGCCTCTGCCAGGGCTCTGCCACCCTCACAGGAAAGAAGTTCCTCCTCATGTTTAGGAACCTTCCCAGGACCAAGCAAGGTGCACGGCACCAGCAACCAGGTTTCAAAACAGCACCGGTGAGCACCCAGCAAGGGGAGCTTTATCAAAGCTGACATCTTCATTTCGCATCAGGTTTATGATAAACAGTCAGACACTGTCAGAAGAAGGAACACAGGTCAGATTAGACAGGGTTAGAGAGGGCTCCAGTCAGTCAAGTTCATGACCTCCTGGTTTCATAGTGGCTTTTTTTCTGGAACGTGCTTCATACTACAAAGAAGTAAAAAGGCAATGTGAAAGAGACACACGAACAAAGCAATCAGGAGGACCAGCACATGTTTTCTTCTCTCTATTTAATAAAGACTTAACGTTAAGTAAGAGTTTTCTTCAAATGGACTGTGCCTGAACGTAACCAGAACTTCACAACACGCCCCCTGCTTCTTTTCCACAAGTACAGAAGAAAGACCTTTAGAAAGCAGCCTTTAGTTTAAATATGCTTTACAGAATCAAGAAACAGCACATTTAGATTTTAAGAGAGCTTATAAAATAAAGTCTTCGGAATAAGCAACCTCGGGTTTGCTTTTCCTACCACCCTCTTCACTGGAGCATCCAGAGCTAATGCTTCCTACAGGCAACAGCGACACCTACTGTTACCGCTATCAACTGCAGTCAACTTTTGCAACTGGTAAAAAAAAAACAAAACACATTTTTCCAAAGACATTTCAAAGCATATTAATCATTTCCTTTTCAAGGGTTTCCTTTGTAGCACATCTATTGCTGCTACTGCAGAACCGAAGTTGTCAACCTGTCTTGTAATTTTTAAATACAAATCCCTCAAAACCAACCTACACACAGTGTTTAAAACCTTTATATTTCCCCGCAGTTAACATTCTTGCACTGTTATAACTAAAGCAGATCTGAAAAACATCCTCTTACTTACCTTCCTACTAGCATTTTGTGGTTTTCACCACCACAGACACCTAAGTAACCACCCAAAAGTGCAGTTTCCATACCTTTCTTATACCAAATATGTTGGATTAACTAAATGACTATGCGGTGCCTCTTTTGGGAACTAGAGGAGAGCATTAGGCAAAAGGTAAATTGAATTCAGTGGTTCAACATTAAAAAAAACCCAAAACTACACACACACACACTTAAGTGTATAGCTGTTTTGTCTTAACTACAGCATCATTCTACCTAGTTAAATTTTGGCAAGTTGCTTATTTTCCGTTGTTCAAATTTATTTAAAGAGTTCTTAATTTCATTGAGGAGAACAGAGTACGGTCTTCCACAGAAGCTTTCCAACAGAGAAGATCAACAATTTCAATATTCACAAGGTAAGTGCACGGCCCAGCTCTAGTTCAGAGCCCTCAAGCATCCACATGGCAGAAGCCTAGAGACCACCAAGGAACGTACATCAAGACCCATCTCCTTGCCACCAGTGGTTAATCAGCACTACCTAGATATTCCTCAGCACATTCCAGTCCAAAAGGGTTTGTTTTTTTGTTTTTTTGTTTTTTTTTTTTCATTTGGAAATGCTCCTTACACACACGCTAAAGAAACTACAATAGTTACAAAGAATATTCTCAAAAAAAAAAAAAACAACTTACCTAAGCAAAGAGAAGACATCATAAGAGTTACGAACACAGTTCTGATCCACCTGGAGAAGACTGTTCTTCAGGGTACCTGAGTGATCCTAAAGCAAAGAAACAATGTTAACTTAAGAACAAAAATTATTCCATCTTTACTAAAACCATGCCCTTTGGTAGGATAACAAATGATCTTGCGTTCAATGTATTTTAAATCTGTCTTCATACAGTTTTATGTACAGTAGGTAGAATCAATTTAAGGCAGCGATAAATTGGCAGCGACCAAGATCAAGTCTGCCCAATAACAGCAATTACCTACAAAGATGTTAATGACCAATCAGTTTATCTCTGTTCTAGACATGGAGTGTGTTTTCTTTAATATTATAATCTATTACTGCACAAATTTTACACACAGAAATACTGAAGGGTGCAACTTACAGCACTACCAGGCTTCACCTTCAAGTGGAATCACAGAATGGTTTGGGTTGGAAGGGACCTTAAAGATCATCCAGCTCCAACCCCCTGCCATGGGCAGGGACACCTCCCACCTGACCAGGTTGCTCAAAGCCCCCTCCAACCTGGCCTTGAACCCCTCCAGGGATGGGGCAGCCACAGCTTCTCTGGGCAACCTGGGCTAGGATCCCACCAGCCTCACAAGAAAGAATTTCTTCCCCACATCTCATCTCAATCTCCCCTCTTTCAGTGTCAAACCCTTCCCCTTCCTCCTAGAGCTCCTCTCCCTCATCAAGAGTCCCTCCCCATCTCTCCTGGAGCCCCCGCCTTGAGGGACTGGAAGGGGCTCCAAGGTCTCCCCGGAGCCTTCTCTTCTCCAGGCTGAACCCGCCCCAACTCTCTCAGCCTGTCCTCCCAGCAGAGGGGCTCCAGCCCTCCCAGCATCTCCGGGGCCTCCTCTGGCCCCACTCCAACAGGTCCATGTCCTTCCTGTGTTGAGGACTCCAGAGCTGGACACAGCAGATCCAATAGCCCATTCAGTAACATGCCAGACATACAAGACCATGAGATAAAGCTCTGTTCTTTACCCATGCGTTAACATGCTTTAAAAAAAAAAAAAATATTAAAGCAATCTTACTTTTAAATGACATGAACAAGTTTCTGGAAGTTACAAAAAGAAACCCCACCACCTTATGTCATTTTTAAGAGACCTACATGTACATTTTGCACAAGAATCATCAAAAAAAACAATTCTTCAGGCTGCAAAGGTCAGATAACAAGCTTTTCCCTATCAGGCAGAGTCACACAAATTCCTAGAAATGCCACAAACTCAGAACTGTTTCTTCACACTATAAAGCAAATTTTAAGTAGGTCAAACCACCTGGCAGCATTGTCAGAAACTTTACAGAACGTAGGAAAAAAGGCATTTATTTTAGGGTATGAAGTAGCCCTAGCTGCTTCACGTGATGTGATAATTTTCCAACCGTGATACAGATTTACCCCGAGTACCAATCCATGCCTATGTATAGGTGCAATGGGTCCAGTTCTGGGCTCCCCAGTTCCAGAAGGACAGGGAACTACTGAAGAAGAGTCCAGCGAAGGTTACGAAGATGATGAGGGACTGGAGAATCTCTGCTGAGGAAAGGCTGAGAGACCTGGGGCTGTTCAGCTGCAGAAGAACAGACTGAGAGGGGATCTCACTGATGCTAATGAATATATAAAGGGTGGGTGGCAAGAGGATGGGGCCAGGCTCTTCTCAGTGATGCCCCATGACAGGCCAAGGGGCAGCAGGCACAAACTGGAACATGGGAAATTCCTTCTCAACATGAAGATAAACTTCTTTGAGGGTGGCAGAGCCTTGGGAGAGGCTGCCCAGGGAGGTGGTGGAGTCTCCTTCTCTGGAGACATTCAAACCCATCCTGGACACACTCCTGTGCAACCTGCTCTGGGTGGACCTGCTCTGGCAGGGGGGTGGACGAGATGATCTTCAGAGGTCCCTTCCAACCCCTGTGATTCTATGATCCTTTCCTGCCCCAACAGGCTGTTTCTATATAAAGATGTTGAAATGCAGAGTTACACGGCAACCTCTACTGACACAACTGTTAGCTACAGGCCACACAGCAGACATTTCTCTCCACCAAAAATAAGGTTCCACCTAAATAATCATGAGATCTACACACTATATTATGGTGCCTCTATTGCAATACGATGCATATCAGCAGCTGTCTCAGCTCCTCATTTCCATTCTCAAGATGCTGGATTCTACCTGCTGAAATCCACACATCTATCCCCTGAAAAAATACCAGAATAAAGGCATCTTGATGCCTGAATGAACCCGAATGGTGAAAAACTGAAAAAAAATATGCACAACTACCAGTTTTACACCATGAAGTTGGTTTCGTTTCAAGAAACACTGCATTTAGAAAGCAAAGTATAGAATTTTTCAGAGAGTAAGTGGAGTGGCCCAGAATAACTAGTTTCAGGAGGGAAGGAATTTGGAGCAGCAACATATTTCAGCTATTTCTTTTCCCCCTGTACTACATCATGTTGAAAGGAAAACCCCTACAGAGTCAGACACCAAGTGGTCGATGCAAACTGTTCAATCCTAAGGAAATTTGCAGAACATGCAATGAAAGGGTTTCAGACCTAGTTATTGAAGTTTGCCCTTTGAAAGGGGAGTTTGTCCACTTCTCTGCCACAGAATTTATTATATACAGGCCCATGTATTTGCAAACACACAAAAAGGCTTTGTTTGCGCAGAGTGTTCAGAATCTAGCAGCTAAAAATAAATAAATAAAAAATGCCTATGTGGGGAAAGACTCTACCTTCAGTGATGAAGGGCCCATACAGCACAGAGAGAGATGCAGCTTTCCAAAGATAAGGGTCTTTCCTGCTTGACAGTTGCAAAAGTAGCTATAATCCAATATCCTTGAAGAATATAATTTATTCTTCTATATCCCTGCACCCCTGACCACAGACAAATGTTGAGTTATGTAGACCTGTAGAGACTATTTCTGGTTTTATTTCTTTAAGGAGACAACAGAAAGCTTGTCATTAACTAAAAGCTACACTTGCTTTCCCTAAATACACTTTCTGAAAAGGTATCACTGAAAGAGCAAGGGCAAGCCTTACCAGTTAGTAGCAACAAGCATAAAGTGGTCAAAAGAAAATCTGAAAGCCAAGAAGGCACTGAGGAAACCAGAGGAGAAACCTGGTTTTTAGGAAAAAACAGTGTAGCACCCAGAACCAATTTGGTTGAACCTGGGTCAAAAGTGGTTTTACGCACGAGGACACAGTCTCAGACAAGACCAAGCAGATTCAGAAAATACCTAAAGGAGTGGGAATCCTTTAAGTCCAAGCTGACAGCTTCAAAAATAAAATCTCTGAAGCTGACATTTATCTTATATTTAAACATTGGCCCAATTCAAACAAATCTAAACAGAGTTTCAGTGTATGATTATGAGGAAAGATTAAACTAAGAATGCTTCAGTGGTCCCACGCCAGAAAGTAACCAGGAAAATAAGTTGGATGTGGTTGTGAGGAAAGAAGCAGAATCCCTCTGAAATCCCCAAGCAAAATTGCTGTATAATTTACTACAAAATAACAATAAAAAAAGCTTGAACAAAAGCTAGTGAGTGATGGTTTTTGTCAGTGTTAGGTTGATGGTTGGACTCGATGATCTGAAAGGTCCCTTCCAACCTACACGATTCTACGATTCTATGAAAAGCAGAAGTTGGAGGTAGAATTACGTGAAAGTCAAATGTAGTTAAAAACAAAACAGCTTTATTGGCGGCACACACTTGCATTTACACGGAGAAGAAAAGCTGTAAATGCTAGAGGAGGAGTTACACGAGCACTGTCAGATACCTACAGTAAAGCAGTAACACCCTTCAGGGCACACAAGGTGCACAAGGCTTTTGAAACCTTATTTCCCAACTCTTTTTTCTTGCCATGAGCTAAGTATCAATTGCAGCAAGAAAACTGCAACCAGAATAAGAATATTACCCAAAGAAAATATTCATTTTTTCATTGCATATCAGTAACAGCCCAGGTGCTGCTGGACAGAAGACACAGAAGAAAGGTAAAATTCCATTTTTTTTTTTCCAGTATTGCCACTACAGTTTTCCATTTTGCTCCTTTAGATGACAGGAGCTTCCTAGAAAGCAAGTGGTTTCAGCACAAACCTGCATTTTGAAGGTTACCTTATATACAAGTGGGCTTGAAGGTTCTAAAACAGCAGCTAAAGTGCATTACCTGGTGAGGCTATAAGCTGCCAGTGTTTCGATTTTAAATTTATTTGAATATTCCTATTTGAGAACGTTACTCATACTGGTTTTGTTTGCCAAGGAGATAGCCATTTAATCAACAAATCTACAATTTTCACCAATAAAAATCATAGCTGTTACACTGCCTAATGTCCCTGTCCTACTTGCAGTTTATTCTGCTACTCTCTTATGACAGGTAAGTTCACACGACAGAAGATGGGAGCTTGCATTTAGCCCCAGACGGATCAAGCAACGCTCAGAACTACATCTGCAGTGTGTTTTGAAACTCCAAATTCAGGAAACATTGCCAGAATTGTTTGGTCAGCTTCTAAAAATTTTCTTATTTTGGCTCATAAGTGGTCTTAATTAACAACAAAGACATTTAATACACTAATAAAATGCACTTTATTCTAAGACTGCATAAATCTACTCCGGCAATTTAATTCACAGGCAAAAGAATTCAAGTAACAAGGGGGTTTTTTTGAGCAATGAGGGGGAAAAAAAAATAACAAAATAATAAATGAGTACCATACCTAAACGGTCATACTGAGATGGGCAACAATAAAGGACACTTCCAAAATAGACTGAAGTATCTTTGTGCAAAAGGTTTTCATTAGACTTGCAAAATGGTATTTGTCCACATCTGCTTTCATAATCAGGTTTTATATGTGGGAGCGTAAAGAAACTAAAACTGCTATTTCATCCATGTATTATCTCAAAAATTGAGATTTACAGCTAAGATGTCTTCAAGTATTATGAAGACCTGTCACCGCCACAGAGAAAAAAGCACCTCAAGAGATTAGAAAATACCCATACAAGCAAGCAGGAAAGGTATTGTATTGCACTTTCCTGACACCAAAAACCCCTTCCTACAGAAGATTTCGGGTGGCACTTCATAAATAACATTTAGTATAACCGAAGTGGGGCTGTATAATATTCAGAATATCCAGAATTGACAGGAAAATTATAAAGCAAGACCAACGAAGAGCAGAAATATCCTTTAAGTGCACAGAGCTGCTGAAGGCTACAGGAAGAGTTGGCTTGTGCCATCTAGTTTGGGTTGAATGGCAGATAAGTCATGTAAATAGAGGAGGTATGTTCTATGTAAGAAGAGATTTAGGTGAAGGAACTGACAAAAAAAAGCAACTGGAAGCCACAGAGCAGGGTGACAAAATAAATCTCTAGCTCTTGCAGCCAGAAAGAGCTGAATAAATTATACGAAAGGATAAAGAAGGAGATTATTCGTGCTCTACATCGGCCACAACTGTATCTGCAACTTAGCTACAGAACTTGTACAAGAACCAAAACCAAGATGTACTTTTAAACCTTATGAGCTCAGAAGCAAGACCTGACAGCAAAGGATCAGGGAAGAGGACAGTGAATTGGCACTGAATTCAGGCCCAGATTATTAATACTGAAATCCTGAAAAACTAGAATTGCATCCTGCTTCAGGAAAACTGAATTAACAGCACCAGGAAGAGTCCGAGCTATGTCCCAAACCATCTACAATTTGAAAGAAAATCATCAAAATACCATAGTCTGGAGGCTCGCATACAGCCAGAGAGTTCTGAATGTGGCCACCTTGCCCCTTGCACCACTTTCCCCACATACGAATGGCTACCTGGGGTGTTAATATGAAGCCACTGCCTCCAGTTGCATCCCCACAAGACTGGACTTGCTGGTTGTGGCTAATGCAGAAACTGCGTGTCAAGGAGTCATTTTCTCTCCAGCCAAGAACTCCACAGGAAAATCTATCCCGAATGTGGGCAATCCCAAGCACAAGTGCAGGCTGGGTGGAGAATGGCTGGAGAGCAGCCCCGAGGAGAAGGACTTGGAGGTGTTGGTGGATGTTGAGCTTCTCATGAGCCAGCAACATGCGCTGTCAGCCCAGAAAGCCCCCCAACATCCATCCTGGGCTGCATCCCCAGCAGCGTGGCCAGCATGGCCAGGGGGGGATTCTGCCCCTCTGCTCCGCTCTGGGGAGATCCCTCCCCAATGTTGTCTCCAGCTCTGGGGCCTCAGCACAGGAGAGACATGGACCTGTTGGAGCGGGGCCAGAGGAGGCCCCGGAGATGCTGGGAGGGCTGGAGCCCCTCTGCTGGGAGGACAGGCTGAGAGAGTTGAGGGGTTCAGCCTGGAGAAGAGAAGGATCCAGGGAGACCCTTGAGCCCCTCCCAGTCCCTCAAGGGGCTCCAGGAAAGCTGGGGAGGGACTCTTGATCAGCGAGGGGAACCATAGGACAAGGGGTAATGGTTTGACATTGAAAGAGGGGAGATTTAGATGAGATGTGGGGAAGAAATTCTTTGCTGTGAGGGTGGTGAGAGTCTGACCCAGGTTGCCCAGAGAAGCTGTGGCTGCCCCATCCCTGGAGGGGTTCAAGGCCAGGTTGGAGGGGGCTTGGAGCAACCTGGTCTGGTGGGAGGTGTCCCTGCCCAGGGCAGGGAGGTGGAACTAGATGATCTTTAAGGTCCCTTCTAACCCAAACCATTTTGTGATTCTATACCACAGTACTACCACCAGCAATTTGGGATTAAAAAAACCCCACGTCAGCTGTGCTATTCACAATAGGTAAGTTTAGTAAGTTTAAACTTTTTCATCACTGATGTAGTAATCAGCACTGCCATATAATTAATTTGGCTGCAATCACAGTATTAGCTAAACAAGGACAAACACTACTGCGGAGCCTTTGGAAAGAAAACATAGGGTGAAACAGTTGCAACAGAGAGCAAATAAATAGCTTCCCACTGAGAAGCCATAAACGCTGGTTTAAGAGTGAGAACCAAAACTTAATATGCTCTCGTATTTGCACAAGAGTCTTAACAGCCACACCATTTTTAAAATATTCTATGTTTAAATGAAGTGTCTGTCTTAAAGAATAAAGTCAAGGCTTGTTTTCAGTAACCAGGCATTTTTTGAGGACTTAAAATGCTACTCCTTAAGTCTTCCCAGAACAGCTCAGATGTCCATGCAACACATCACACAAGTGAGATAACAGTTCTTAACTTGTCATGTCAAAAAAGTATTCCTTCTCAAAACTAAGCATTTTCTCACTTTGAGCATCCAAGTGTGAAAATTAAAGTTTAGAAGTTGAATTTCAGCTTGTCACCCGTATTAACAAGCCAGAACAAACAGGAGTTACCCTTACCTTCTGTTCAAATGAAGCTCCGTAATAACCATCATTGAGACCAAAAATAATCTCGTTTGGGTTTCTTGCGTGTATCTGTAAGAAAAGAAGAAAACAAATCATTTTACAGTCGCCTTACTATGACTTTACACTGCAAACAAGCTCTCTCTCATAGTCAAATCCATTTTGTCATCCCCTGTAATTCTAGGCACACGTGAAACCTAAGAGAAAATTGAATTTAACCATAGAAAATGCATTTGCTTCACAGCTTTAATAACAGTCACTGAGCATGTTCGACAATTCTACCTTGAAATTAGAAACACTGGCCAGAGCATCTTTCCTACTGCATTTCCAGCTGACAAAAATAACTAAGAGACCAGGAAAATAATCAAGGAGATAAGTCTGAAGAGTAATTAGCTTTCACTAAGTAATGATTATTACCTAAAATGATACTCAAAATTAAGCTTTTGTGGTCATAGTAGATACAAAATCAGCATTCAGTATTTTAGCTAATATCCTGCTATTAATGTAAAGAACATTATTTCAAATAAAATCATGCCCTAGAGAATATCCCTTAGGGAGCCATTTCTTCTGCCTAGTAAAAAAAAATGGGGAAAAAAAGCCACACTGTGAATGGAACTGGGTCTGGCAGCGATGGAGTTAATTTTTTTAATTTTCTTCATAGCAGTCCATATGGAGTGGTGTTTTAGATCTGTGACTAAAACAGCATTGGTATCACATCAGTGTTTTAGCTACTGCTGAGCAGCACTTGCACAGCATCAAGGTCCCCTCTGCTTCTCACTCTGCCCCCGCAGCGAGCGGGGCTGGGGGTGGGTAGAAGCTCGAGAGGGGACAGAGCTGTGACAGCTGATGCGAAGTGACCGAAGGGATATTCCATCCCGTATCACATCGTGCCGAGCAGTGAAAAAACAGGGGTAGCTGTTGCTGGGGGAGTAGCTGGGCATCAGTCTGCGGGTGGGATGCGGTGACTGACTACACCTCTGCATCACTTGTGTGTTGCTCTTCCCTCCCTCTCCCTTTTTTATTTTTAATTTTGTTTTTAAGTAATTAAACCATCTTTATATCAAACCACATTTTTTTTTTCCTCATTTTTGCTCCTCTGACTGTCTCCCAGCCCACCATTGCAGGGGGTGCTGGCCAGGATCAATGCACCATGTCAAGCTAGAGAAGTCATTCCCTATAAAGCTTTCTTTCCAGGCTTTGAAACATCCCAATTTAAAAATATATCATTTAGATTTGAAGTGAGATATAAATTATGATCTATTCTAAATAGATCCTACCAATTAATCAAAGTGCCGATTGCAACTAGAACAATTTATTTGATTCAAAAGGCACCATATTTTTGGTGGGTTTATTATTTATGTGATATGGGTTTATTTTTGAGTCACTTTCACTATAAGCTCCACAATACAGAAAACACCTCACTTTTCACCTCTTTCAAAAGGCCAGAGAGCAGAATTAAAACAGACCTTACACAGTAAGCTCCTTGGACTGAAGATTTTTGATGGGATGTCATGACTATGAGAATGGATTAAATCTGTAATATGCACAAACATTATGATCTCTGTTCATTTAACTACATGTACAATCATAATGTTATTTCCTTGAATCGAGACATTGCAATTTAAAGCACTGAGTGTATCATTTAAGAGCCTTAGTAAACAATGGTACCTTAAAACATTCAGCCAGTTAAGATTTAAAGCTCTGAAGTAAGCCAACGTGAACCTCTGCAATTGAACTTTAAAATACACCCTTCAAATGCAATTAATTTCCTTTCTTAGCATTCTATGTATTTTTTTATCCAGATGTTTTGTTTCCTTATGGAAAAAAATGAGGGAAAAATGTTTTCACATTACCTGCTGGCCCAAGTACTTTAACCCATCTAGATTGACCTTCCATTCGATCAAAAGCTGAAAGTGCTCCTTCTTCCCACCCCAGATCCTCACGACAAAACATGAGACAGAGGTATCGAGACGATCGGGCATTATTCCGAAGTCCAGACTCCTCCATGTGGGATTCTGTAGGTATCCAAAGAGGGATAAAAAATAACTCAAACAAGCTGAAAATAGTGCTAAAATTGACAATTCAGAAAGCAGCAAAGTTCACATCAAA
Source organism: Calidris pygmaea (assembly GCA_003697955.1). Lineage (NCBI taxonomy): Eukaryota > Metazoa > Chordata > Aves > Charadriiformes > Scolopacidae > Calidris > Calidris pygmaea. Next base: position 1,450,598 of record QJSC01019265.1, read on the forward strand.
GATTAAAAAAAAAACCACCTTAAGAATCATGAACACCAGCCATTTCAAAGTTTACAAAGAGTTGAAGCCAACAGGCTCTGTTGGTTCCTTTTTCTGTTTTCTAGAGAGAATTCTTGGGTGAAAAGCCACATGCTGTGAAGTACTTCAGAAACTCAGAGTGGGCTCTGCTTCCTTCCATTACAAGATGTTGAAGAATTTACTTCAGAATCAACTAATTCAGCTTAGCCACATCAGGAACTTTAAAAGTGGAAGTAACATTCTTTTCCGAGTTATAATTCAGCTTCTGAAAACAAGGGCACAGCTTACATCGCAAAAGTTAGAATTTAAAAAGCTTATCTATTCCCCAATAATTAAGTTTGCATAATTTATTGACAGGTTTAAATCACATTCTTCTCCTCCTTGACTGATGCTGACGGCAACCCTCAAACCTTGTCACCAAGAGCTCTTCTTCACTCCAAGAGATCAGACATCCATCTCAAGCTTTACAGAAGTAGCACAAATTAAACTGCAAACGTCTATTCCACTAGAACTCAGATTTGCAAACACGAGACGTTCCAAGAACTTGGACTCACCTTTGATAACATTTCAATTAAAGATTTATGGGTACTGTTGTAATTGGCCCAAACTGCAACCAAACCAAGTCAATCCAACACCTACAAGTGCCGAGAGCCAGATACCAACTTTAGGACTTCCACAGGCCATAAATCAGTGGGTGTCCAAATGCAGAAATGAGAAAGTGCTTTTTATATGTATCTATCTTCCTACTCGCCCACAAACAGCAATGGTAACTCCTCCAAAACAAAAGCAGAAGGTAGGAACCACCCATCATCCCAGTAGGCACTGGTCCAGGTTGCTCAGAGAAGCTGTGGCTGCCCCATCCCTGGAGGGGTTCAAGGCCAGGCTGGATGCGGCTTGGAGCAACCTGGTCTGGTGGGAGGTATCTCCGCCCAGGGCAGGGGGCTGGGAACTGGATGGTCTTTAAGGTCCCTTCCAACTCAAACCATTCTATGACTATCTCATGAAAGAGCAAGCCTTTCCTTCTAGCACTTAAGCAGCCTGGAACAGGCCAAGCATCTCTGAACTACAAGGCAATTAGTATAAGGCAATTTAGAATAAGATGCCTCTAAAAAGAAGGGAGGGGCAGAGTTACCCACTATTACAGAAGGAATGCATTAATCAAGTTTTCCTAAGGAGAAGGGATATTTGGTGGCTATTCAGGCACAAGGATACCAGGTCATTAAAATACCCATAGATTATGTACGGAATTCACTCAAGACATCCTTTATTTAGATTTTTATCATTCCATCTCATATTTCCTTTGCTTAGATTCCCTTTTTGTTATTCATTTTCCTGATTTAGAATAGGCAGAATTCAACATTCTGAAATCTCAAGAAACTTGTCTCTTGGACAAGTTAACAGCCTTGGGCATGTAGAGAGCTCTTCCTCCTTTAAGGAGGTTTTCAAAGCATTTACAACCCAGCGTGCTATAAATATTACCTTTTATGTTACCTTTTCTACGTTGTTAACTCAGACATTAAAAAGTCTGTTCAGCAGGTTTTCAAACTCCCTCACCCAACACTTGCAACATTCTGCTCCCACAAAGAGACCTACCCCTTCTCAGGCATAATAAACTGTTCAGTTCTGGTCCCTTTGCTGACCTGAGCTGGAAAAATTAGGAACTGAGACTTTTCAAACTTCAGTTTCTTAAAGCTATTCACTCTTCAAAGAATATACACGTTTATATATGAAGGTAGATGTTCCTTAGTGTTCACCAATACAATAAAAAGATTTTCAAAAGAAATCAGAGGTATATTTTGCAACACTTTTTGACTCTCCCTTTATTTGGGGTGTTGCAAGCAGGGCCTCTGCTTCTACTCCAAGGTGGTCAAACCACACACCATAAGCTTCTAATGAATCTGTACATCCAGCAAAGTGCTCCTTGAATAAGCAACTGGCAGACATTTAAATAAAAACAGCTATTTCTGTTGCTAACACCAGCAAGAAGAGGAAAAAAAAAATAAAAAGATGAACTGTAAACAAACCTAAGTTATGATAGGTACAATTCTCAGACACTGAAATTAGTTAAATCAGTAAAAATCCGGCTCATCTTGCCTGTTTGGTGTTCTCAATATTTAAAATAAATATATATTGTAAAGCTTGACCTGAGCACTGAAGAGTTTTCACATTAAAATCCCCTACCCTTGGGTCGTTTTGTCCTATCTGCAGGAGTACAGACAGAGCATTACTCCACAGCTGTTAAAAATAAAATGCATTTCTACTATGCAGTAACTCCCTATTCCAACCTTGTGAAAAGAACCTAAAAAGGAGAAAAATGTGCAGAACCGAGGAGTGGAAAGACACATTTAACAGTTATGGTATTCAGCAAAGAAACCAATATACTGCAATAAATACATAATTTTTAAAAGAAAGGTTTTCCATATTAAAATAACTTACCAGAGAATTCTTGATCACCTCACTCTTATAAAATTCTAAAGAAAAACGAGTAAAAAAAACACCTTTAGATTAGCTTAAACACTGATAAAATTTTAGCATTTGAAATAGAAAAAGCTATAATAAGTAACACTCACGAAAGACAAATGCTAGTGGGCCTAGTTTATCAGTAACACATTCATGAGAAAGACTTTAAAATGCAGTCATGCTTTTGACCAAAAGTACTCATTCACACCTAATTATTACAAGTCATTATTTAAATTCAGCATTTCATCTTTATACCCAAGATAATCCTCAAGATTTACTGAGGTTTTGGTTTCTGGGGAAAGAACATACTTCGGTACTTTACAATATTTGGATGACATTTGCCAAGTGACAGGTTTGTCGTATGACATCTTCCTGGAGGAGCGCAGCGGGGATGGACTAATTGCTCCGCTTTCCTGAAGAGCAAGGGTGACCTGTTCCAGATGCTTAGAAAGTGAACAGCCAAATTACCCCACCGAGGCACCAAGAACCCTGTATTTAAATGGAAATAAGCAACTGCTGACACAAGGACCTTGGCTTTCCCAGCCAAAATAAGAGCTTAAAAGTCTTTAGGTAGACAGCTCTGGAGGTTGGAATGCAGATTTTGTACAACAGCCTTCAGTCCACTGGAGTCCAAGGACAAAGCTTTGATGGAGTACTGTGTCCAGTTCTGGGCTCCCCAGTTCAAGAAGGACAGGGACCTGCTGGAGAGGGTGCAGCAAAGGGCAACAAAGACGATTAGGGGACTAGAACATCTCTCTTACGAGGAAAAGCTGAGGGACTTGGGTCTTTTTAGTTTGGAGAAGAGAAGGCTGAGGAGGGACCTCATCAATGCTTATAAAATATCTAAGGGCAGGTGGCAAGAGGATGAGGTCAGTCTTTTTTCAGTGGTGCCCAGGGACAGGACAAGAGGAAATGGGCACAAACTTGAACATGGAAAGTTCCATCTAAACATGGGGAGGAACTTCTTTCCTGTGGGGGTGGCAGAGCCCTGGAAGGGGCTACCCAGAGAGTTGGTGGAGTCTCCGTCTCTGGAGACGTTCAAAACCTGCCCAGACACATTCCTGTGGAACCTGCTCTGGGTGGCCCTGCTCTGGCAGGGGGTTGGACAAGATGATCTCCAGAGGTCCCTTCCAACCTTGACCATTCTGTGATTCTGTGAGTACAGAACAGGCCTGTACATCAAACACTGCAGAAACAGTGATCCATTACAGGTTCAACCAACCACCTCAAGAAAGCTCAGGGAGCAAGCTCAACTTAGGTATTCTTATCTTTCTAAAACAGCAACCTCGAAAAAAAGCAAGGTTCAGCTACACTAGCTGAAAATAAAAATTAGGAGAAAGAAAAAAATTCACCTGCAAAGCTCCAACTGTTGATCATATCACAAGAAGCATTAAAATACATTTTTTAATAACCTCTCTCCACCATGAAAAAAAACTATACGTTGTAGTGGAAAGCAAAGCATTAGAGAAAAATGAGACCTGACACTCAAACGCAGTTATCAAAAGCAGAACAGATGCCTGGATGCTTCTTGTCATTGGCTGAGAGTTCTGGTTTTGAATCATTTTTTTAATAATAAGTGCTGGTTTATGTTCCATAAAATAACTGGTACGCACGAAGTGGAACACTCTCCCCCACACAAAGCAACCAAGGCCTCAAAAGTTTTTCTGTGCTCTTGGAAGTTCCCAAGTTTCTTAAGTTATCGGTGGGGGGGACAAAAAGAGACTGATTTAAGGGATTCTACTAGATCTGTCATCTGTTTTGCTTCTGTGCCTGCTAACACTGAAAGGCTTTATGAAGTTCAGGAAAATAAAGTGTTCTTTTCCACTGATAGGATCAGGATGCAAATAATGGCAGCAGATTGTCATGGCAAAAAAGCAAAAAAAAAAAAAAAAAGGAGAGAATTCATACCATAAGAATTCAATGATTAACTAGTAAAAAAGTTGACAGGGAGCCTGGTTTACCTTTGTATATCTTGGTGTTATCACACAAGTGAAGAGTGAAGTACGTATCCAAGAGGCGATAACCATTCTTATTGATGATGTTACGTGCAGCGATGTTCCGAAGATGACGAAGCCGGCGCTGAAAAGAAGAATAAAAACTAAATAGTTAAAGAACTCTCTTAGATTGAAATTGAACCCCTTCTCTCTTTTTTTTTTTTTTGGTATTAAAGTATTTTAATGATTTCCAAAGCCCCATCGTCAAAAAAATCCCACCAAACACTCAATTTTCTTTGGCAGAAAGCTCGTGTGAGCTATTAGCATTCAGCAAAGCTGACTGGACAAGCAACACCAGCACCCACGAGCTCTGATTAAGCAACATTGATCTCCAAGACAGGCTATTCTTACTCACGTCCTATACATAATTTGTATTCCACATGTCTAAATCACCCCAACCATTCGAGCAGTTTCAAGCAAGTATGTGACACTACAAGCATCAAACGGCAGCGGCATCACCCAGGTGTTCCGCATCATCACGCTGGAAACACTTCCCAGCCAAAGCTATTTTCAACAAGCGCCGGTGGACAAAGAACTCCAAGATAAACCACCACCTAATCCAGAGCCAGAAGGAACTGGCTGAACAAAGCTTCCTGAATTCACAGTAAACCTGGAAACTGCTCTAAGAACCTGAAATAAAATACATCAGACGGAGCATATCTAGATTTTCAGGGAAAATTAAGACAAATTTGTGATGGCTGTCAGCTACCTTCTGCTTGGATAACCAAGTCCTTTTCTCTTGGATTGAATAAACTAAAGATTTTAGTGACATATTCCAGTGTAAGTGACTTCATCCAACTCCAACACTATGTTAGTTTGCTACGATACTGTATCTCGAATGAAAATCATCAGATTGAACCAATTCCACACACACACACCCCCACCCACCAAGTGCCAAATAGCTGTAATAGTTGCGGCTAAAATCCTCAGCTTTTAAGCATACTACGCCCTTTGTCTTTGACAAATATTTAACATTACTAGCTTCTTGTTAAATTTAACTAGTTAACCAAGCCATTTTGTAGGACTGTCCAGTCGCTCTTAAATCACTGCTTCGCTGTGGTTCTTAAATTTTAACTTTGAAAACCATGAACTTAACACTCATCAAACAGCCACTCCAAATATATAAAGTTCTCACTGAATCCTTTAATATCACGTTCTCCCAATCAATTTCTTAACCCACCACTGTCTCGCTCAACTACCACAGGGATGTTGATAAACAGCTCTCCTCTTTGGATCACCACAAACCATCGCAAGCCTCAAAAAACTAGTTTAGCGTCTCCTTTTACTGCAGATTTCATTTTACAGTATACTTCTGTTTCCCCAAAAGCTTGTTAATTTTTAGGTCTGGATCCACCTTAAGAGAAACACGCTCACATTGACCAAAAGCAGAATTTAAAATGCTTTTGAAACCAAAAGACAGCTTTTTTATTTGCAGCTTGTCCTAAAACGCTTTTAACAAGAGTTGAAAGGCCATCATCTGTTTTGGAATCTCAATATGACATTTTATATCACTTAATATCACTCAAGTGATGTATTAGTTTTCCTTACTAGAACTATACAAGTAGAATATTACATTTCTGTTCATGTGACAGACCCAAAACCTCCAGTAGATTCATTTCAGCAAAGCCTATTTATGAGTTAGATTAAAACAGAGTTTGAAACGGGATGCCCAGATACCTCTAGCATATACATGCAATACAAAATAATAAATAAATAAACAACAACAAAAACCAAACACCACTTCTCAGCTGCTTCATTGCAGAACTACACGGTCTTATTTTGTTAGAAATCGGTATGAAGAATATCAACAGAAAGATTAAGCCTCACTTAAAAAAAACAAATATATGGACTTTGTACATTATTTTAAATATAACCTTATAGTTATCTAATCCCATTTTTATAAGCAACTTGAACATCTCTTAAGAAATACCTTTGAACACATGTTGCACTCCCTAGAAAAATGATTCAAGGGTTTTATGGGCCATCTCTCTCCTTTAATTAGCTTCAGTAGCATACAAATCAATCACCTGCCACACTTATTCCTCCCTTCATTTTTTTATTTATTTATTTTCTTTAATCCCTTAAATCCAAGAAGAATGGCCCATATGGCATCTAATAAAGAGGGCAACTTTCTCCAGGTGCTTTTGGGATTGCAAACTAATAGTGTAACCGGTTTAAGCAGCACGTTACAATGAAGTAGCCCCTCAAGCAAAGCCAAACAAGTGTCTCATCTTTCACTACATGCAATGAGATTTGGAAAAAGCTGTTGAGTGTCATACCTACACCTGAGTCCATGGTTGGTGACCTCTTTGCACCCTCCAAAGGCTGGAATTTATCCTGAAGTCTCAAGTTTGACTTCTCCCAAATCAGTTGGAAGAGGAACGTTAACTGGGGCTGCGAGACCACACAACACAGTTCAGGACTCAACACACACCAGGTAATGAATGTCTATTTAAATCTCCAACTTACTCACAGAATCCCAGAATGAGATGGGGTTGGAAGGGACCTCTGGAGATCATTCAGTCCAACCCCCTGCCAGAGCAGGTCCACCCAGAGCAGGTTCCACAGGAAAGTGTCGGTTTGGCAGGTGGGTTTGGAATATCTCCAGAGACGGTGACTCTACCACCTCCCTGGGCAGCTTCTTCCAGGGCTCTGCCACCCTCAAAGTGAAGAAGTTCCTCCCCATGTTTAGATGGAACTTCCTATATTCAAGTTTGTGCCTCTTAGCTCCTGTCCTATCCCTGGGCACCACTGAAAAAAGACTGGCCCCATCCTCTTGACACCCACCCTTTAAGTATCTATTGGTTGATAATCAGATCCCCCTCAGCCTTCTCTTCTCCAGACTAAAAAGACTCAAGTCCTTCAGCCTCTCCTCGTAAGAGAGATGTTCTAGTCCCCTAATCGTCTTTGTTGCCCTTTGCTGTACCCTCTCCAGCAGTTCCCTGTCCTTTTTGAACTGGGGAGCCCAGAACTGGACACTGTACTCCAGATGTGGCCTGGAGTCATCATGCTTCTCCTCCCTCCTGTCCCATTCCTTGTGCAATTAGCTCAGCTGACAGGGAACAAGTTTCCAATTGCAGGGACAATTTTCTTGTTCACATTCTTTAGTATGGGCTCATGATGACAGAGGGACTTGGATCCTGAAAATGAACCTTCTAGTTCGCCCACTACATTGTCACTGATATTATATTGCATCATTCAGACGTCCTCAGAAATCTACAGAGGCAGCATTCAGAGCTAATTAACCTCTTCTGACCAAAGATAATTAGCTTTAGCCAGGAGACCATCAGCTATGAAGACATACCCAAAGGACAATTCAAATAGGCTCTGAAATTCTTCACCAAGGGCTTGCAGCTGTTCTGTGACAATAAATAAGTATTATTTTGAAGGAATTTTCAAATCTCTATGAATAATGTTACCTCCTATGTGTTTCACATCATTTTTGTTCAAGATGTTACAATACACGGAACAAAAAAAACCCCAGTGTGTTATAGTTCAGCGATCACTGGCATCACCCAAATCACCCTCCTTATCTGTACTAATAATACTAATAAATAAGCACTTGTACAGGCACTCAGTGAATCACACCGGGGAACTCAGCTGGATGAAAACTAACCTCCACTCTCCTTTGCTGGGTTAGTTTCATCAGCTTGGTTCCTCAACGTGGGTCACAAAGCGGCTCTACAAGCAGCTGCGCTGATGGAAAGGGGATGGTGCAGCAATAAGCAGCCCAAGGCAGACAGGACAACTGGAAGAGGGGAGATATAGACTAGATGTTAGGAAGACATTCACTGTGAGGGTGGTGAGACACTGGCCCAGGTTGCCCAGAGAAGCTGTGGATGCCCCATCCCTGGAGGGGTTCAAGGCCAGGTTGGATGGGACTATGAGCAACCTGGTCTGGAGTGAGGTGTCCCTGCCCAGGGCAGGGAGGTGGAACGAGATGATCTTTAGGGTCCCTTCCAACCCAAACCATTCTATGACTCTACAAGCAAACTGGAAAGCATTTCACCAGAAGGTATCAGTGCATTTTAAACTGCAAAAGCAACTTTTTATGGAGAAGTGACCCGCTACACTTTACAGTGAATACAGGAGCTGCAAATAACCCTGACTTCTTTCATTTCCTTTTTCTTCTAGCTGAAATGGGAAAGAGTAGTCGCTTCTCATTAGAGACAAGTTTTACCTATTTGCTCTTTTATAAAAAGTATCAAGGATCTTCATCACAAGGATCCTCCACAGACAAAATGTTCCGCAACCAGAACAGCCATTCCAAAAAGTCCAGCTTAAAAATAAAAATACAAATGCTAAAAAAAAAAAAAAACCCAACCCAAAAAAACCCCCACAACCAACTTGATAAATGCTTTGGCAGCCTCACGAGTCACACAGCTCCGAACAAGCCAGCTGTGTTTGCAAACTGATAGTGCAGGATCTGCTTTCATAAAAAAAAGATAAGCAAAATATGCAGATGAGTATAGATAATTCTCACCGCTATCTCCTCAAACAGTTGACAGTCTATCAGCAACACAGCACCGAAGATCTCAGACACTACCCCAGGCATCTTAATAAGCCTAGTGCAATAAAGAAGTTATTTCTCAGCAGAGCAGTGATTTAGGTAAGCTCTGACAAGCAGAATTTAAAACCTTAAAAAGGTTTTTAACTCTTCCAACAGCTCTGAATTTAGCACACGCAGCCTGAATTCAGGTGTATTTCTTAGCAGAGCAGTGGAGCAGGTTTAACAGCTCGTTCTAGGGGGTTTGTACACAAGTTATTTTGATTACCACAATTGTCCTAATCCTTTGCACTTCCCAAGTCAATGGAGCAGTGAAGTTACACGCTAGGCCTTGTTATCATTTGATTTAATTGCCAGTCTAAGTTGCAACTGAGTAAAAGCAACTCCTACATAAAAGCAATTAGTGCTTCCTTCTACCTTGACAATCAATGACTACAATCCACGAGAGACCCACTAATTTTCCCTTAGAACCCCCAAGTATTTTAAAAACCCTGCTGGACATAAAGATAACACAGGTTATAAGCACTCAGCTATCCCCAAGATATACAGAAAAGCTTTAGATGAGACCAGACGAGCAGTGTCCACCGTTGGGTTTCACCCCGACACCTGCAGAGCCACAAAACTGTCCCCCCTAAATTCAACAGCTCCATCTTGACAGAGCTTCTGCTCCACAGCACAGCGAGACCATCCATGCTCAGCAATGACCAGCTTCTCTCAAAAGTCAGGGGTCTTTTTTTCTTAAATGAAGAAAAGCACTCACTTTTCACAATTCCGAAGAACCATTATCAGTTGTTTAACATATCATAGAATCATAGAATTGCCCAGGCCGGAAGGGACCTCCAAAGGTCATCTAGTCCGACCTCCCCACAGTCAGCAGGGACACCCCCAACTAGACCAGGTTGCCCAGGGCCTCGTCGAGCCTCACCTTGAATATCTCCAGGGATATCACCCAGGGCCTCAACCACCTCCCTGGGCAACCTGTTCCAGTGCTCCACCACCCTCACAGTAAACAACCCTCTCCTAATCTCCAATCTAAATCTGTTCCCCTCCAGCTTAAAGCCATCGCCCCTCGTCCTGTCACTGCAGGCCTTTCTAAACAGGCTCTCCCCAGCCTTCTTGTAGGCTCCTTTCATGTACTGGAAGGCTGCTATTAGGTCTCCCCGGAGCCTCCTCTTCTTCAGGCTGAACAACCCCAGCTCCCTCAGCCTGTCCTCGTAGCAGAGGTGCTCCATCCCCCTGATCATCCTTGTGGCCCTCCTCTGGACCCTCTCCATCAGGTCCATATCTAGTGTTCCCTTTCAGTGACTTTCCGGGGAACCTCTCCAGATTTACCACAGGCCATAAACAAGTCAGGCTGCTAAAGAATAAAGTATTTTGATCAACATCCTTGTTAGTGCTTTGCTTTTGCATCAGATGATCCCACAGCTCTTCAGGCTACCAAACCTTCTGCAGTTTAAAGGACTGAAACTGCCTCATCCCTTCATGCTTTAGTTCCCTCAACACTTAAGATACCACAATCTTTCACTACCTCTGCCTAAAATACCACCTTCTGCATCTAGACACGTGTTCCCATCCCAGACAATGTTTTCTTGTGCATTTGGGCAGTCTCATGGCGAGGGTCAGAGAATTTATCCAAGCTAAAATTGGCAAAACTAAAGTAAGTTCATTTGAAGCCTAATTTCTTCCAACTGCATCCAGCTCTCAGGACTCAGCACAGGAGAGACATGGACCTGTTGGAGTAGGGCCAGAGGAGGCCACGGAGATGCTGGGAGGGCTGGAGCCCCTCTGCTGGGAGGACAGGCTGAAAGAGTTGAGGGGTTCAGCCTGGAGAAGAGAAGGCTCCAGGGAGACCTTGGAGCCCCTTCCAGTCCCTCAAGGGGCTCCAGGAGAGATGGGGAGGGACTCTTGATCAGGGAGGGGAGCGATAGGACATGGGGTAATGATTTTAAACTGAAAGAGGGGAGATTTAGATTAGATACGGGGAGGAAATTCTTTACTCTGAGGTGGTGAGAGCCTGGCCCAGGTTGCCCAGAGAAGCTGTGATTGCCCTTTCCCTGGAGGGGTTCAAGGCCAGGTTGGATGGGGCTTTGAGGAACCTGCTCTGGTGGGAGGTGTCCCTGCCCATGGCAGGGGCATGGAATTTAATGATAATTAAGGGTCACTTCCAACCCAAACCATTCTATGATTCTGTAATTCAGCTCACTGTGCCCACCACAAAAGCAGGGCAGAGCAGGCAGGAGTAGAAGGCGGCAGAGGGTTTTTTTTTTTAACACTGCAATTTCTTCATGGCATGAACTTATCCAGGCACCCTCTGCTTCCCTCTGGACCTGAGAAACCGAAGTGACAAAGCTATTCACTTGGGGTTTTTTTGTTGGGTTAAATCTAACAACCTGGTACCATTAATAAAAATCACTGCAGAGGCTGGGGGTGGGGAGGAAGGGAAGAAAAGGGAATAAGTCAAAACAAGAGAGAAGGGCACAGCTGTTAACAAAAGGTCTGGACTGTTCGTGGAACCACAAGGAGAACAGCAACTACCTACAACAGCCTGAAGTATTCGTGGAATTTCATAATTATTTGTTCAAGGTCACATAATAGGGAGCAAAAACAAGCACAGAGAGTTCTGACTCCTCTTCCATCTTAACCACTTTATTATTCTCTTACAAGAATCAGATGACCCCGAGAAAAAAAAAAAAAAAAACAAAACATGATAATGTAAGTATATGCAAGCATGATGAGAACATGGCCAAACACCATTTTTCTATCTTCACTACTGATCTACCACACTTACTAGCTCAGGCTTCAAGTATGAATAGTGAAGCTCAGGTCATTTACATGGGCAACAGCTAAGCCTTATTCTTTATCACGTGGAGCCTATCGTTTTATTAGCAGCTGAGATGATCTAATGGCTCACTGCTGCGGAGAAAAGAGGGGGTCTGTCTTCTTTCTGTCCCACATCTGCCTCCTCCTGTCCTCTCTCCCAGTTGCATGGACTGCCCTCTTAAGCACTGGCTCTTCCAGCAGAACCATTCCTGAATTCTTGCTCCCAGCAGAAACACTGGCACTTCAACACACTAAATCAGTTTGCAAAGGTGTCAAAGGAACACCTAAACTTAAGCAAGACAGGCAGGTTTAGTTTCCTGCAGCAACAGTCATCCATTTTGTTGGAATAGTCCAATTCTTAAAGAATTTAGCAAGTTTGAATACATTTTCCAAAATGAAGTTTAAATTCAATTGGCTTGGAGGAAATTTTTATAAATCTGTGGCTGGATTTCAAGAAAAGGCTTTTTTTTTTTCTTTCCCCCACCACAGCACCCCGATAATACCCCATATAACCCAGTTAAAATGCAAAACATCACACAGGTTCAAGAAAGTGTTTCTGATTCAACAAAAAATGAGCAGAGGGAGGGAAAACACCCCAACAAACCACAAAACCTTACTTTTGCCTGAAGTGTAAATACAAGGGTAAAACCAGCACAAGAAGGCTGGGAAACCACCTTGTAGAAGCAAAGTCAACATTTACAGAAATTACTTGAAAAGCCCAAGGTTGCCAAACCCAAATCATCATTCAGGGTTCTCACAGAGGCCCGATTACCTGAAAAGCAATCAGTTTTTGTCGAGAAGACATAATACAGGACTGTCAACACTGGATACACTTCAGCACCAATTCTCCTTACTTAATGGAACATCCTACCTATCAGTTTTTAACATAAACACCAAGACACAGTCTTTATCTCTGGACACCACCTCTGATTTTCAGACTGCTGCCCTCCTCCCGATTGTTTCAAGGGAGAATATTCCATAAATTCTTTTCCCTCCAGGATTAACTCTGACCTCTGCACAAGCTGGTACGTATTCTTCTGTTACCTGGCTTTCGTATGAGTTTCCTGGCTTGCCTGCTTTATGACCCACAGTAGCTCTGGAAGAATTTAAGCAAAATCCTTCCAACTATTTTAGCATTAAAGCAGGGTGCAGAGATTAGTTAGCAACACAACCGTTACTACAGCAAATCTAGTCGTTTCGAACTTAACAGAACTGAGCTTGTAAGGTCAGCTATTTGTCATAATAAAAGTAACAGAAAAACACAGGGCTCGTCGTGCTTTGTAGTTCACAGCCATCAGGTTGAGAATTCATTTATTTTTTTCTTGAAAAGCATAAAAGCTCTAGTACTAAAAAAAAAAAAATTATGAAAATATGAACTGTATTTAGCCGACATGAGCATTATTTATTATCACAACACTGCTCTGCACCTCATTATTAAAATTTTCTACTTCCTCAGATTTTCACTAACCACTTGCTTTCACCTGTCCATACCAGTTTGAGTATGAAGCAGCAACCATTCTACTTGAGTTCTTGAAAGTCAAATGGTAGAGAAGAATTAATACTTAATTCATTTTTACATGAATTTTCAAGCTGCCTTGTTTTCCAATTTGACACACTCCACCACAAAAGAAAAGGAACCTGACAGAAGGTTTGGGTCAAGTCTGCTGCAGTACACAAAGCCTTCAATAGCAAACAAACGTACAACATTTAGCTACTATTTAGATGCACTGTTACTTAAAACCACAGGAAGGACAAGAAAATGCTTGTACTCCAATTTACACACTTGCCAGGAAGATTTATTTAGAAGTTCTGTAATTAAACAGTTTTCCACAGTTCAGCTTTCGACAGCTCAGAGTCAAGAGAATCACATGTGATTTCAGATCTACTTCAGAAGCAAAGCAGAAGCATTTGATATGCAATTTTGTAGGACACACCACAAGGAATTTTTGGAATTCTATTTTAATGTCCTTTCAGCACACACTTGGAATCATAGAATGGTTAGAGTTGGAAAGGACCTTAAAAATCATCAAGATCCAACCCTCTGCCCTGGGCAGGGACACTTCCTACAAGACCAGGTTGCTCAAAGCCCCATCCAGCCTGGTCTTGAACCCCTACAAGGAAGGGGCAGCCACAACTTCTCTGGACAACCTGGGCCAGTGTCTCACCACCCTCACAGCAAGAATTTCATTCTAATATCTAATCTAAATCTCCCCTCTTCCAATTTAAAACCATTATCCCTTGTCCAACTTGAAGACAGCAAGGCCCTCAAAGCTACACAACCATCATTAGTTGAATGAATGACTTGTGGGTCTCCTTTTAATTGCATCTTCTTCATATCTCAATTTCCTTATGTCAAATAATAAAAAAGCCAATAAAATAAAATAAAAAAAATAAATTAAATTATGGAATTCACAGCAGTTCAGTAACTCATTTTCCTTTCTAAGGCTTAGCTACTTTCTGGCTACAGTCTTTACAAAGATATGCAACATATACTACAAACTTTCTTCCCTCACATTCCTAAATATTTAATGCAAGATGTTGTCCCCAGGTACGAGACACCAGTTCAAAGATGCGCAGTAGGAATGTGACTGCAATTTTCCTGTGAAGATGAAACATACACCACATACAACACTTTCTTCCCTCGCGTTCCTAAATACTTGATGCAAGGAGTGAGACGCGTTGAATCTGTGCCCAGAATAAATGACCACAAGAAAAGTCAAAACTACCTTCACCAACACAGGCTCAAAGTTTTCACAGATTCACAATTGTGGATTTTAGTTTACAGTTCCTTAAATCAAGGTGCTTCATTTCCTTTACACTTAGGGCATCTAAAAGGTTTTTGAAAGGTTCACTTGAACACTCTAAAGTTCAATACACGTTTCTAATCATCCATACTCTACCACAACTACTCCTGTTTCTGTAACTCAGTGGGAGCTTCAAGAAGGACAGTCAGCAAGTGGAAGATGTGTTCCAAAAGGCACGGAGTCTTCCCTAATTTATATAGGGAGAAAGTGAAAGAGGAAGAATGAAGAACAGCTCTCTATTTGACGTGGCCCATGCAGAAGTATAATTATTCTCCAGCTACTTGAATGCAAAAGAGCCCTCCGTTAGCTCAACCCAGAGTTAAAGAATGCAACGTGTGAAGTCAATGTTACATCTGACAAAACATGTCATTCTATGGCACAACTTGCTCCTTTAATGCTAATTAAAACAGCAACAGTTGTATCAGAAAATAATTAAGATAGCTATATATTACTCTTAAAAGACAGTTAAGTCTTTTGGACTATCCTCCCTTGCACCTTTACTAGCTGGCCCACTAAACTCTTCCCTCACTAAATAACTGAATTTACACCAGGGAGCAATTCAGAATTCAACTTCTACCTCAGAGCAATGACATAAACAGCTGGTAACTTCAGCAAGCGCAAGAAATTTTCTCTTTGTACACCATAAGCACATGTAGAAAGTCTACAGCGCTATTTTAGACCTCAGAACCAATGAGACAACCAAGACCAAGCCTAAAAGTCAACGCAAACCTGCAGTGTTCACATTCTTCACTGATTTCTACATCCTCATCCTTCTTTCAACATCCAAAATCTGTGCTCATCCCTGTAGAAAGACTGAAACAGCTCGATATTTAAAACATAAGATAGGGACAGGTACAGAAGACACGGTATTCTGTCTTAGGATACAAACAGGACAGCTGGTTAGGTGTGACAAAACAAGACTCAAAACATAGAATTTACTTAAAAATAATGTTAGCAGGAAGGGTTCAAAAGCAAAATCATAATCCCATGCAGGGACCTGGGCAAATGAAGTTCTTTCTGTGTGTTGTTTCACCAGCTGTGTTTGGTTATGGTCACTACAACATCAAGAGCCACAGACTGAGCAAGCTGGCAACCACCACAACCCCAAAGAATAAAAACTGTCAGCACACCCTAAAAAAATTGCTCTAAACTGGGGTTAAGAAAACCTTGTAAGCACTGACCGCTGGCCAGACAAAGCTCCTCTTGCTGAGTGTTTATATAAAGTATGAATAACAAGAAACTAGATATACAGTCTTCCCATCTTTAACCAAGATCTTTAAGAAGCAGCAGTTAGAAACACCACCTTTTTGTATTGATGTTTTCCTCCGAGTTCATCTTATTTAGACAATATTTATTTCATAGAAATTTAGAAAATATTTAGAAATTATTTAATTAAATTTAGAAAATATTTATTTAATATTTACTCACTTTGAAGATGAAAAACCAAAACTATAACTGCTTCTTTGACACAACATGGGAATTGTGCCATGGGGTAGAAAAGAGAACATCGGGGTGCAAGTCCCACCTCATTAATAAGGCACTTATAGCGGTTCAGAGAAGTCCCTTAAGCCTCTTAACATCACCTTGGACAAGAGAGCATTAGTCCACATTAGCTGTGGGAATGACCTGGGAATACCAATTAAGCAATGGAAAATATAAATCATCACATGGAATATATAAATGGAAGGAAGGAACCCAAAAAAGTAAACAGGGCCTCATGGAATAAAGCATCGAGAAAACCAAAGCAAAGGCACATTTGACCTTAAAGAACCACTTGATTTTAAGTACGCACCAAGTTGCACAAGCAAACAGCATACGTTGATTAATAGCCTGAAGCATATTAATGTTTATGATGTTACTAGATGACAAACCAAGGGCAGACCAGTCACATAAATAAGGAATGAGTCTTTAGTTACCAGGTACCAAGACCTCTCCTTCACTCAACTAAGAATATTCCCTAATTCCCCACATGTCTCCTGAATAAAGCATCAAAACTGATTTACAACAGCTTTCGGACTGAACGGTCTCTCTCTAACATAGTGACAGACTGTCCAGTCTGCAAAACACACTTGCATTTCTTTAGGGAAAAAAAAAAAAAAAGTATATTATGGAGCACAAAATCCAGCCAAAGATTAACAGTCAACCTTTCGGGCTGTGATTACAGTTTTACAGTAACTTTAACAATGATTTCCTCCAAATTACCTCTGACAAACACACAACATTGATGCAGCTGGACATGGATTCAACCGTTTAAGATCACTAAATCAACACCCACATAGCAGTGTTTTACTGGAGCAGCACTTCCCTCCCCACTCAGCGGTTAGAGACAGAGCATGCCTAAGAGAAGCGAAAGCAATATTCAAATACGACACTTTCTATCCACTATTCTGATTTCCCCCAGCATATTTAGTAGGAAAGAGGAAGTCAAACATTTAAGAGTCAGTCTCCGTTTTCATATTACTCAGTGGAATATACAGCAATGGCTATATAAAACTATCTCAAAAAAAGATGCTCTTTTCACACTGTTTCACTTAAAAAACTAGTCCAGGTGCAGCCCTGAGCCCATACAGTAGCTTTCTTCACTTCGCCCACATACAACACCTCTCAAACTCATTTGCCAGCGCACTTTGAACCACCCATTTCTGCCACGTTACCAAGTTGTTGAATACACCTTTAAAGAAAGTAACTCTGAAAATTTAACCTTGTTCTAATTCACCCATGTTCTTCTCATCTTGCTTTGCCTCTACTCACTTGGATCACCTCGAGTATCTAAACATATACCCAAGGTACTGGATGACACTGGATTGTCACTTCCAACTGCTGAAAATATGGTTTTATTTATTATTGGAATCCAGAGGCACAGGCAAATCAGAAGTACTTAAAAAAAAAAAATTCTTTCCAGAAGTATTTTCAAAAGAAAAAACAGCTTTAAAGTTTCACTCCATTCACGATGTCCATTCCTTTGCATCCTGGGTTCAAACAGTGTAATAACGCAAATTTCTGAAGCACATAAATGAAGATCATGTAATTACTACAATCTGAGAAGCTCAAAGACTGTTAAGTGTTTGGTATATAACATTTATTTAAATACAGCTCAATGGAACCATTTCTTATACAAGATATTTTACCAACTGGATAAAATTTTCTCTTCTGTGGTCATCAATGAGATATTCAGATCCTGTCATCAACTTCCCATTCATAGGAAGTATCATGGAATAAGACCTGAAAAGGTCCTGAAAACCCTGAAAAGGGCTTTCACAGTTTTTTAATCCAATCCTTTCATTACAGTCAACCCGTTCACGGAAGGTAAACATTACAGCGTGGTTTCATGTTAAAAGCAGATTTGGAGGGGATTTTCTTCCTACCACTTAGGGGTTTTCTCCAGAACTTTGTTGGACTGACAGAAGTTTTTCGATTCCTAAATAAGATTTTCATCTTCAGTATGAACAACCTTTCCCTGCCAAACAGGTTTAGGATGGGGATAACCCATTGTTTGAGCAGTGGTGGGATGGGAGAAAACATACCCTGGCCACAAGATACTTTTACCCAGCTACTGGAAACACCAACATGCATCTCATGAAACCAGCGTGCATCAGGCCTGACAAGTCTGTATCAGTACCAAGTATAACCACCTGAAGTTCAGAGAGCAAGGAAGCCTCACACGGCTCATCATGGGACCAGTTCCAGTCCCTTGTCCTTACTATCTCAAATCTCTGTCCTGCACTACATGAACTAAACTCCCAGAGTTAAGCTAGTATGGATGCCACAGGAGCGTTGTTCTCAGACTCCTAAAAATCCATCCAACTGGTTCTTTATGAATCACAGTGAATGGGATGGCTGAGTGAATGGAGGCTACAGAGTGTCCTTGGAAATTTTCACTAAATGTCTGCTCTGTTTTGCTCTGCCCTAAACACCTACTTCTGACATCTCATAGAATCACAGAATGGTTTGGGTTAGAAGGGACCTTAATGATAATCGAGTTCCAACCCCACTGCTATGGGCAGGGACACCTCCCACCAGACCAGGTTGCCCAAAGCCCCCTCCAACCTGGCCTTGAACCCCTCCAGGGATGGGGCAGGGGTCCCTCCCCATCTCTCCTGTAGGCCCCCTTCAGGTACTGGAAGGCTGAAAGCTGTGGCTGAAAGCTCATTGCTGTTCCTTTCCACAGAAACTTTCACCATCTGACATGAGAAGTCTATGAACTGAAAGATATAGAAGATGGGGATGGGGCGTTGAGCAACCTGGTCTGGTGGGAGGTGTCCCATGACAGGGGAGTTGGAACTGTACGTTCTTTAAGGTCCCTTCCAACCCAAACCATTCTATGATTCTACTGGGTCACCTGGACTTCAGTCTAATGCTATTCACAGCTGTGCATAGTGGCACAGTTTACCCCTTCCCATCTTACCACCACGTCCATATTCACCAGAGCATATCTAACTCCTTCACACACACCCTCTCATGCAATACATCCAAATTCTTTGAACCAAAGTCCTGGAAACTCACCTTAGGTATCAC
This sequence comes from Calidris pygmaea, assembly GCA_003697955.1. NCBI lineage: Eukaryota > Metazoa > Chordata > Aves > Charadriiformes > Scolopacidae > Calidris > Calidris pygmaea. The sequence continues at coordinate 1,469,716 of QJSC01019265.1, forward strand.
TAAACTCCCTGGAAGTGTTCAAGACCAAGCTGGATGGGGCTTTGAGAAACCTGGTCTAGTGGGAGGTGTCCCTGCCCATGGCAGCAGGTTGGAACTCAATGACCTTTAAGGTCCCTTCCAACTCTAACCATTCTATGATTCTACACAGGGCACACTGAAATGTGATTGACCAACACTGAACTGGAAGTAAAAAACTTCTGATGGAAAAGATCTAACTCTGTATACAGCTCCCCTCATATTTATAATATCTAACTTTTTTTTTCCCCCATTACCAAGGCTGTCTCCAGTAAGCAGAAAATTGCTTACATCAAGGCATCAAGAACACAAGTCCAAGAGTTGAACAGTTTCCTGGGGGAAAAAGCAGATAGAGATGGAGATGACCTGTAGTCCCATTATAGGATAATATCTTATGTACAGTCTAAACATCACGTATTGTTTTCCCCCCCTATAATTTGGAAGTAAGCCATAGGTGATCTTCCAAAGGAAGCTTCTTGTAACTGAGCATCAATCAGGCCTGTGGAAATTAGCAACATGAGCAGATCAAACTTTTTACCTTGCAACTGCCAAGTACTGGTGGCAGAGATACAACCAGCTGATGAGCATTTTCCCTGTGGTTGGTGTGCGGTCAAACCACTTGGGATCGAGCTGCGGAAATACTTCACAATCAGCCAAGTCACAGAAGTGCTAAGCTGTTACCCATGTGGGTCCATAATTAACGACTACACTGGAATCCATGTTGGGTTTTGTTTGCTTTTTTTTCCTGTTATCTACCTTTAGCACAATAAAGTAGTAAGGGACATTTTTGTCATTTTCTAAAATGTCTCCAGTCATTATTTCTGAGTGATTCACCTCTGCTCCACTCAAAACCAATTATACCTATAGTTTATTCATGCCCTGGTTAGCCACGAGACAAGAGGGATGCTTCAGTCTATGGACATGGATCTGACCGAATGGCTGAACAACAGACCAACTGGAAATAATTTCTTTTTTAAAAAATATGGGGCTCTTTTTCTTCCTCACAGCTCCCTATTCACTCACTTCAAACCCTGCATCGATACAGCTGTTTGTACAATGGTACATGCAGCTCAAGTTCAGTGTTTGAAGACCTGCAAGCATATCTCACTGTTTATTAAAAGCTTCAGTCTCTAATGCTGGAATTGACAGTAAAAGCTCATCAATTTCAGCACGGAGGAAAAATTTAAAGCGCTGGAGGCAGTGGCTCTGGAGTCCATGAAGATGTGCTCTCCTGTCTCTAGACAACCACACATGCCATCTGTTCTGGTCAGCAATGAACAGAGTAACATTCAACAGATCATTTGACTGCAGCATGACTGGCTCTCTATCTTAAGACTGTATTTTTCTGTCCAACCCCTTCCATCTAGAATATGAAAGTCTCTGAAAGGTTTGGCTTCCCCCACGCACAGACCCCCATCGCTTCAAACTCCTTGTCATGACAGGACTGAAAAGTTTGGTTTGAGCCTTTAGAAATCAGTAAGTTATCATGACACTCCTGGTGTTGAGCAATTAGGAAGAGGTAACGCTAAAGAATCTCTGCTTTTGAAGTGAAATTATTTCATGACACATTTTCATTTCTGTTAGACTCACTCTTCAGGAAAAGAAAGCGACATCCTGGCACAAGTACTTAGGGATACAAACTGGAATTTTATGCTTAACCAGATGCATTTTTTTTTACAGCTATATTCTCTATTTTACCCTACTTAAAATGTGGAATACAACAGCAAAAGGCATTCTTAAGCCAGGACATCCTGCCACCAACGAACAAGTTAAAGAATAGGTTACAGTCAGTCCGACACAAGCGTAGTCAAATTGGTAGAAGATTTTGGACATGACATTTTCACTCCCACAAATGTGTCAGTAGCAGGAGCTTCGGTTTCTAATCAACGTGAATTTCACTGGCACATTTAGATCTAGACTAAACCCAAATTACAGCTTCAACATTTCAGTTGTTAAAAAGTCATTTCAGTCATTAAAAACACTCACCTCAAGTTCACATTTTGTGAATTTGGTCTTTAGAGAGATTTATAGCCATGACTCAGACCATCTTACTCTCACCCTTATACTCAAAAATGCAGCACTGGGTGTTCTAGAGAACATTGCCTACTTAAACAAGTCACTGAGTTGATTTCTGTACTGGCAGGTAGAAAAAATTACCTTGCGTTACGTAGCACCACAGTCGGATCAGCCAGATTTTTGCATTACAGAAGTGGTACAAGAGACTGGAATGGCTTTTCCATCCTTTTCCATGATTCTGCAGTAAAATATCTCTGGAGTGACAGCCCCTCCAAGTTAAGGCATCTTGCAATTCATTTTAAGCTCAGATAATACAGTGCAAGAGGGTGATTTGTTATCAGGGTACTTTCAGAGCTTCTCAATTTGATTGCAAGCACTGACACAGCACACAGATACCTCAGCACGTGGTCTTTATATTTGCAGAGCACACAGCAAAACAATACCTCAGACTCTGTCACAGACTTACACTTGCTACAATTAACATTTCTTCAGCACTCATCCCACATAACTTAAACTAAATATTTACTCAACTGGAACATCCTATAATTGATGATTCAGTTTCTGTTCCTACAAACTCCTACAAAAGCCTCTGCTCCGAGGGAAAAAAAAAAAAAAAAGGAAAAAAAAAAAAGACTGTGTTTTGGTCTCACTTTCACAAACGAAGTCCAATGACTAATAACTAAGGCTTCTCCCTGCAGCGTTCACTTGGTTCTTGCACAAGTCTGGGAAAGAATAAAACCAAAAATTCAGCAGGGAGAAGGCCATACTTGATCTCCTGAACGATCTACTGCTCCCTGTAAAGTTCACTCACAGGAGCGCTCATGTTTATGTTCATTAACATAGCACAGGCCTGCATTTTAAAGTAACTACTTGCTCTCAAATTAGGATCAATACTTGCACGGCTCCGGTTGCCAAGAGTCACCTCCATTCCCTCTCTTTGCCCCTAAGTGGATGTCTGGTAAATCATGTTTATGCAAGGAACACTTATATCTTCATTTCAAGTTAACATCTATTGACTTTTCTCGAGTAACTCTTCGTTTTCACATCTGGTAACACGTAGCTCGAGTAACTCAGAGCGTGTGTCTACTTCTTAATAATGTTGACTGCACTGAGGCCACGAACCAAAACTTCAGGTGCAGACTCACATCTCTGAGCATTTCTAAAGCAAAGCATGTCTTTGCTAAGTAATTATTCCCCCCTCCACCACTACTGCTTAAGCTCCCGTATAATAAAAGCCACTGCATGCAAGAGGGGAAAGGGCACAGAGTTAGTTTGATAGAGATTGCTAAATCCTCATGCAGAGCCTCGACTTCCTCACTTAACCTTGCTCCTAATGCTCTCCAAAATTAAAACATGGGACGGTTGCCCAGTAAAACCAAAAGCCAACTATCAGCAAACAGGAAAAACAGAGCTAGCTGAAGGAAGGATGTGATGGGGAGGGAACATTTCACCACTTTTCAGAATACACGGTGGGTGTGTTTTATCCATGCTCACCCCCCACCTCTGTTATGAGACACAGCAAGAGAGGAGAGGGCACCCCAGCTGCTCCCACCCCATCAGTTACCCAAGCTAAAAGCACACTTAACTAGTTGTCATCTGAGCTGTAACTCCCAGGTTTAGTTTACATCCAGCATCTCTCTATGGGCAAAGCAGCAGCCTCTCAGGGAGAGGGACCCCCCCTCCTCGACTCTCCAGCAGTGGCAGGAGGGGGACACATAGCCCTTGGCCCCATGCAAAGGGGACCTCATCCTCTCATCTTCCTACCAGCCCAAGAGAAGGGTACTCAGAACCCCCTTGTCTCAGGGACCCTCCTCGCACCAGCTCAAGGACTGCCTCAGGCATCCCCAAAACTCGAGGAACCCTCGCTTCACCTCAGGAGCCCCAACATCTCAAGGAGCATCCCCCCCCCCCCCCCAAACCTCAGGGCACCTCATACTTCAGGGAACATCCCTTCTTCACTTCAGAGCACCCCCCCCATTCACCTCAGAGAACGCCCCACACCTCGGAGCACCCTCTCCTTCACCTCCAGGAACACCCCACACCTGAAGGACCATCCCCCCTTCACCTGATGGCACCCCATGCCTCAGGGAACACCCCGCTACACCGCAGGGCACTCCACACCTCAGGGAGTACCCCCACTTCACCTTAGGGCATTCAATACGTCGGGGAGCATCCCCCCCTCAAACTTCAGGGCACCCTACACCTCAGGGAGCACCCCAATTCACCTCAGAGAGGAACTCCCCTTCATCCCAGGGGACCTCACACCTCAGAGCACTCCCCCCCTACACCTCAGGGCACACCACATCTCAGGGAGCACCTCCTTTCACCTCAAGGAGCGCCTCCCCTACACCTCAAGGCACCCCCATACCTCAGGGGGTATCTATCCCCATACACCTCAGGGAGCACTGCCCCCACCTTCACCTCAGGGCACCCCATACCTCAGGGAGCAACCCCCCGTTCCCCCCCTTCACCTCAGGGAGTACCCCCCCAGCTGAGGGCCGCCTCCACGGCCCTCCCCTTCCCCGAGGCCCGCCGTACCTGCTGCGAGGGCAGCTCCACATGCAAGGCCCGGGTGGCGGATCCCGGGGGTAAGGCGGCGGGGCCGGCGACCGAGCTCATCCTCACGGCAGGGCAACGGCCGAGCAACGGCTGCGGCGCCTGCGCATGAGCCCCGCGGGCCGCTCCTCCTCCGCCCCCCCCGCCGCCGCCGCCGCCGGGCACCCAGGGGTTAATGGCGGCAGCAGCACCGGCCCGGGCCGATCGCTACGGAGCCATATTACCGCAGTGCTGGGGGGCGGGCGGCGGGGGGCGGGAGGGAAGCGGCGTCCCGCTCGCTGATTGGTCCGTACTCCACAGAGGCGGGAGCCCAGGTGCCTCTTTGAGAGGCTACTGGCTGAAAGGGCCGCCAATCAACGCCCCCCTCCGCGGCCTCTGTCAAACCGTTGGCAGGGGAGCCGGCGCCGATTGGAGCGCCCACTTCCGGAAGGCGGGACGGCGTCCGAAGGAGCGGCTGGTGATTGGAGGGAAGCGGTTTGGATTGACACGGCTCGTCCCCCGTCACGTGTTGGGGGAGATGTTTTTATCACGTGGTGGGACGAAAATATTTTGCTGGGTGGGTGCGGGGGGGGGGGGGGGGGGGGGGGGGGGGGGGGGGGGGGGGGGGGGGGTGGTCGCCATGGCAACGGGGCGCGGCCTGGTCCTTCCCTCTGCAGCCTGGGCCTGGCTGGGGGCGGGCGGGCCGGGGGACCCCGAGGGGCTGCGGGGCCTCGGCGGGACCTTCATGGCTCGCCGACCGGCCCCACATCCCATCAGCTTGCCCCACATCACGCCAGCCTGCCCCACATCACGCCAGTCTGCCCCACAGCACACCAACCTGTACCGCATCGCACCAGCGAGACCCACACCAGGCCAGCTGGCCCCACATCACCCAACAATGACCCACGTCACACCAACTGGCCCCACAGAAGGCCAACCTGCCCCACGGCAGGCCAACCGGCCTCACATCGCACCAGCTGGCCCCGCGTCATGTCAGCCTGCCCCACAACAGGCCAATCTGCCCCTCTTCAACAGACCAATCTGCCCCATATCACAGCATCTTGTCCCACAACAGGCCAACTTGCCCCACCACAATAGACCAACCTGCCCCACAGCACACCAACCCACCCCACATCACTCCAGCTGGCCCCATACCATGTCATCCTGCCACATATCAACACCTACCTGTTACACATCACACCAACGTGCCCTACAGCAGACCAACATGTGCCCCACATCATGCCAACACATCCCACATCACACCAGCCAGCCCCACAAAAGGCCAACCTGCCCCACAACAGGCCAACCTGCCCCATAACATCATGCCAACCAACCCAACACCACACCAACCCATCCCAAACCACACCAGCCTGCCCCACAAAAGACCAACCTGCCCCATAACATCATGTCAAACAACCCAACATCCCATCAAGCCATCTCACACCATGCCAACCCACCCCACATCCCATCAGCCAGCCCCGCAAAAGACCAGCCTGCCCCATAACAGGCCAACCTGCCCCCACATCACATCAGCCTGCCCCGCAAAAGACCAGCCTGCCCCATAACAGGGCAACCTGCCCCATAATATCATGCCAACCAACCCAACATCACACCAGCCCATCCCACATCAAGCCAACCTTGACGCCAACACTCCCTGAGGCCCACCACAACCATCCCAGCACCTACCTCCATCCCACCCCACCCTGGAAACATCCATGCTGACCAGGAGGACCATCCCCACTGGGGCAGCACCATCCCCACCTACCGGGCAACACCGGGAGCGCCAGTCCTGTCCCCGTGCCCCACCTGGGGCACCCATACCCACAGCACCCTGCAGTGCCTGCCCGGCGTAGGTGGCCACGCTGGAGATGCTTGTCCCCATCGCACTGCCAGGAACCGGCACAGGCTGTGCCAAAACACCCGTCCCTACACCACCGGGAACGCCCGTCCCACCACCCCAGCAGTGGCACTGGGAACGCCTGTCCCCGACACGCACTGCGGCACTGGAAATGCCTGTTCCCACTGGGCCGGGCGGCCCTGGAAGGGTTGAGCATGACATGCAGTGCTGGAAAGTCCTGTCCTCCTCCTGTCCTCTCTACTTCTCCTTCTCTTCTCCTTTCCTCCTCTTCTCCTCCTGTTCTCCTCTCTTCTTCTCCTCCTGTCCTCCTGTCCTCAGTCTCATGGAGCTCCCATACCACGGAGACCTTCCTCACTGGAAGCCCACCAAACCTTCATTCGTTTACAGTACTCATGGTTTTGCATTATTCATGCTGCGTTGACGTGCATTCTACCAGCGTTGCCTTTAGCGTGCATTTTGGTCTCGGGTATTCAACAGTGAACTCATTAAAAATTAAAAAAAGAGGAGGAATAATGAAAAGTAGAGTGGAAAGTCAAATTTTCTGGAGTTCCATCTGGCCATCCTTGCAGAAGTCATCCTCTTCCCTCCATCCTCCTTCCCTTGCAGCCACTCGCCGTGGTCTGCCTTCCTCCAAAGTACTTTCTAGGAGTTGAAAACAGAGCAGCCAAATTTTTCCCTTTGATAATTCCCTGGTGAATTACACACCACATGGTGACATGTCGGTGTGGACTTTTCTGACCAAATTGTGTGATTCTACATGTGGGTGGCCAATAAATTCAATACCTCGAGCTTAAGATTTTGGCATCATGAGCCTGCAGTTATGCTTGAGTTCTGGATGTTGCTGTCTCTGATCAAGAAAATAATTTCAAACCAGTGGCCTTTTTTGGGAAGATCTTCTAGGAACCAGTGCTCCTCCATTTTTCCTTCTGGTGAAAAAATCACTCAAGTATTTCAGTATTTTCAAAAGGAAAGTGCAGTGTTTTCAAGCATGCAGACTCCTGAGCCATGCGGTGGAGATCAGGAGGTTCAAACATAGTAATTTTGGACCTGTTGTATCAGTTTGATTCACCTCCTGGTTTCTGCTTCATCACAATGCGTGTCCTCCTTGCTTTGGAACTTTTCCATCTTCACCTTGGAGGATGAAAACTGGTTTTTGAAAATGAAATCTGGGTTGGTTTGGGGTGTTTCCTCCCCCCCCAGTCTTTACTGAAGGTGTGAAAAATGCATTTGGAATGACAAAAATGATCCTAAAATCAAGAAATTTGATCATAAATCAAATTTATTTGATCATAAATCAAATTTGAAACTCTTCAGAGATGCTTCCTCCATTGAGCAAATTAGTTTTAGCTCAGAATTATATATATATTCTGAGCTATATATAGCTGATATATATATTATTATATATCACCATTGCAAGGACAGAGTTATTTCGGAGGTAAATCACTAAAAACAAGTTATGGAAGCAAGGTGAACATGCCATGGCTTGTTGGCCTGGAACATCAAATGATTAAAAAATAAATAAATTAATCCTTGGATGATACGTGACTATTTTGTGACAACTTATGCTGATTTCGTGAATTTAAGGTCCATACGACACTACCGTAGAAGGATTATCCCATTTTTCTTCATTTCCACAGGAGCAGATGACTATCTAAAAACTTTTATCTTAAAATACTGCTGTTTAGAGAAGTCAAATGAGTTACTTAACATAGCAACTCACATGCCCTACATATGGAGATTGTGTTTAATTTGCTGCTTGATGTACACCGAGAGCTCTAACCCGTAATTCATAGACTAAAAAGCAAAAATTTCCCCCAGAGGAAAATTCAAATATGACCCTAAATCCCATGTTAATTTATTAATGATTTTATAGCAGTGGAACGGATGTAGCTCCAAAGAAATCCCTGCAGATTCCCAGCTCTTGCTAGCTAAGGTTTTGGCCTCGTATTCTAAATTTCACTCTTATCTTTTCTTTTAGCTATTTTTAGCATGACAAGGAACCGTTTGCAAGAGCATCGTAAAACGAGGAGTTTCTAGGGATAAGGTTTCAGTTTTACATTTTATTTTCATCAGCTTTGAGAGGTTAAGTCCATCCCTCACATAGTTCCACCACAGTGACCATCCAACACGACAGGAGTCATTTAATAACGCGGATCGTGCCTGAATTCGTGCAAAATAATCATCCCTTTTGGGCTTAAAATAATGAGTTAATTAATGAGGATCGGTGGATTATTTTAACCAGAGTATTTGCAAACTGCAGCCGGGGAGGACGGTGAAGTTTATGAAGAGTCACTTGGAGCAGCAGTACTGCCCATCTCAGCTGCATATGTGGTGTTACGTAGGACCTTATGGAATTTACTCACGGCCTAGGAAATTGTCATTTGAATTTTTTAACCACATAAAAAAGCCGGCGTTATCTGTCTGCATCGTTGTGAAGATCACAGCATGACCTTCATTGCATTCCAGTGGATGTTCCTGCAGCTGATGATCATAATAGATGAAATTGCAGAACTGATTGCAGAACTGATGTTCCTGCAGCTGATGATCATAATAGATGCACAGCTGCAGCAAGTGCGTGGATCCACACAGTGCTCCAACCTCCATTACCTGCCCATCTGCTCAAACTGTGTGGAGCGGCTTACAAGCCTGAGGGACAAGATGCCATCCAGAGGGACCTGGACAGGCTGGAGAAGTGGGCCTGTGTGAACCTCTTGAGGTTCAACCAAGCCAAGTGCAAGGTCCTGCACCTGGGACGTGGCAACCCCTAGTATCCATACAGGCTGAGGATATGCTGGATCTCTGATGGAGAGCAGCCCTGCAGAGGACTTGGGGGTGTTGGTGGGTGAGAAGCTCAACATGAGCCATGGCAGCCCAGAAAGCCCCCCACATCCTGGGCTGCATCCCCAGCAGTGTGGCCAGTAGGGCAAGGGGGGGGATTCTGCCCCTCTGCTCCGCTCTGGAGACACCCCCCACCCAGTGCTGCCTCCAGCTCTGGGGCCTTAGCACAGGAGAGACATGGACCTGTTGGAGCAGGGCCAGAAGAGGCCCTGGAGATGCTGGGAGGGCTGGAGCCCCTCTGCTGGGAGGACAGGCTGAGAGAGTTGAGGGGGGTTCAGCCTGGAGAAGAGAAGGCTCCGGGGAGACCTTGGAGCCCCTTCCAGTCCCTCAAGGGGCTCCAGGAGAGATGGGGAGAGTGGTGAGGCACTGACCTAGGTTGCCCAGACAAGCCGTGGCTGCCCCATCCTTGGAGGTGTTCAAGACCAGGCTGGATGGGGTTTTGAGCAACCTAGTCTGGTGGGAGGTGTTCCTGCCCAGGGCAGGGGGGTTGGAACTAGATGGTCTTTAGGGTCCCTTCCAACTTAAACCATTCTGTGATTCTGTGATTCTATGATTCTATGGTCTGCAGTTTTCTTCAAGTGACTCCAACAAGCAAACAGGGAAAAAAAAGGATTTTTCATAATCATCATCTGATTACTGAGCAGGTCTTGTGTTCACATTTGGTCTAAATATACCAGAAGGTCCTCCCTTTAACCTTATGGAAAGCCATAAGAAGCTTCTTGTGGGTATTTTTTGGGGGAAGCAACACCAGAAAATAAATAAAATTAGTATTAACAGAATTTTAAAATGTAATTAATACAAAATGGGGTAAACTGACTTGGAGAATCAAGCATATTTTTGAGAAACATTTGGAGAAAGCTGGATAAAATACCACTCGGGAATTGTCAGAAATGCCATTTGAAAACTTAAATGCCATTTCTTGAAGCGCTATTATATTGGTGCTCTTTTTGCTTGGTGGCACTGAATTTAAGACACATGGACAAGTGTCCATTCAGATGACGTGGAGGAGTGATTCTGCCTGCAGGTCATTATTTGGATTATTTAATAGATTTTATTGTAAGTTTTGGCATGCTAGAAGCTTTGGGAAAGGAAGCAATGGTCTTGTGGCTAACGGTAATTCCTACTTCTGCCACAGATCGGGTCAAATATGGTTCTTATTGGGGTATGAGATCATTGCAAAACCACTCAAATGAGCAAACAGATTACAGTGGTGGATGGAAGGATTCCAAGTGGAGAGCGAAATACCTCGAGTTTGTGAGCTATTTAAAGAAGAGGAAACAGCTTACTTTTGGCCACTGATTGCCTATTAAATAATGTAATTTACAGCCACAGATGTGGGGTTAAAAGAGTTTGTTTAGCTTTGCCTTTGGAGAGATCAAGCTCAAGCAATAGAGACTAACATAAGAGGGCGGGGTTTGTGGGCGCTAAACCCTGGGCTCTTTTATGTCCAAAATATTTCTGAATATTTCTAGTTGCAGGTGAATATGTTTGCTCCATCCCCAGAGGTTGTTTTAAACCTCTGTAAGACGTTCTAGTCATCCCTATACAATATATCACAGTGAAAAGCACAATAAACCTCCGATCTTTTTGCTATAAATGCCCTTGATTTTGAATTAAAAGCAATATATGCTGGTGAGCATCAGCTAAAGAGCCATTAAGATATGAGCTGGTACTGTAGAAGTCCTGGTCTACGTGAAGATATTCAGAAAAATGTGTGAAAACCTGTGCTCAAGTTATACCACTCCAAGGGGAGTTTATTAATTTGCAAGTAAATTGGCCATCATTTGCACTTCACCATCACTGTCAGCTGTGTAAATGGTTTTGTTGATTGATTTCATTCATTTGTCGCAAGTTATCATATCAAGATATCATTTATCATAAGTTTCTTGAGTATTGCTATGTAAATCCTAACTCAGACATAGAGAATTCATTGTATTTTTGACACACCAATGTTCTGGTCACAGAGCAGATCCCTGTTGAGTAGACGACATCTTCAAGTCAGCTCACAACCATTAGACAATTTCCATGGAGGACATGGAAGGGGATTCCCAATGCTTCGGAGTGCTAATGATGCTTAGAATATCTATTATTATCCTGGTGCTTAGAAGAGCTATTATTTTATTGGAAGAACTTCCTTCTCAGACTCAAATGTATATTTTAAATATATATTTTAAATGAGATAGGGGAAAAATATACCTTAAATGAGATAGAATCATGAAGGAGAACAGCAGCCCTGTCTCAGAAGAAGGTGATGCCCACATCAACCTTTAAAAAGTGGCTTTATTCCCTTACCACCTAGGTTGCACAAGAAGTAACCGGTAATTTCGGTAATTTCTTTAAGTACTGAGCATCTTTTTGCTATGTGGACTTAAAGCGTTTGGCGTCTGGGCTCTTCCCTCCTCAGAGTCTTCACAGCACAATTGCAAAATAGGGAGCAACAGCCCGTAAAACAAGTCTAATTTCTGGGAAAATGCTTATTGCTTTATACCATATTGCTTTAAAACCACGTGTGTTTTATTTCTTTGAAGCCTTCAATTTACTAAAACATTGTGGTCTGGGGGAAAGGGTGTTGTTTGTTTTGCTGGTTTTTCTGGGTAGCTTGAGAAACGTGTTGGTAGACTGAAGTCATCCAACCAAGACAGGCTGATCGCAAACCCACTGAAGTCGACAGATGGCATTTAAGCATCTTTGGTGGGTTTTATATCAAGCTTATGGGGAGGGTTTGCAAAAAAAAAAAAACCCTCGTTAAGTCATGCTGGCTTGGGATGAGTTTCACCAAGTGGTCAAGACATCGTGATGCCACTCAATTCATCAAGTGAATGCCGCAGCACTAGTTGTACCTGAATTAGCCCTGACACAGTTTTTTGCAACCTTTTCTCATCAACCCATGATAGAATCACATGGAGTCATTCCAACCTTCTCAACTATCCTAGAAAGTTTGTCTGTAATAGCAAATACATTTTTTTTTTTCTGCTGCCTTTGAAATCTGTTGCTATTTGCTTTATTTTCAGAGAATGACGGATGCATGGATCTAGGACACTAGCAAACTTTAGAGACATTGCATTCAGGTTTGCTACAGAAATCTCACCCACCGGTTATAGTGTAACCTGAGTATGTGAACCTGGTATTTTTTTCTTTGGAAAAGATATTTCAGCATGTTTACTACTGAAAGAGGGTTGCCAATTAGCTTAGAAATTGTTTGCATTAGATTGTTGAAAAATCCAAACAAAAGCTTATTGTCCAAAAGAGCTGGAGGAGGGTCAAGTGGCAGGGGGCTGTAAAAACTGCCTTCAGAAGGATGTTATTACCTCATCACTGTGGCCATAAAGAACAGTTTTTACCAGGGAAAAAGTTTAACAAGTTCAATAAATATTCAGAGAACCTCACAAAAAGCTTCTCGGTTTGGGAACAACACGAGCCGCTTCTTGATGCCTTACGTTCTGAATGTGGTGAAAGAGGATTGCTGCCACACAAAGTCATGCTGTGACCTTCCCAGGTTTCACGAGCCGAGCAGAATCAAGCCAAGATAGTTTGGGATGAGGATGTTTTAAAAGGCTTCCTGGAAAGGGCCTTTGGGATGAAAGCCATGAGCCCACGGTGTGCTTGCTCAGGGACACATCTGCTTTAAACACAGGAGTTTTCAGTTTTGTGGGGACTACACATGAGCTTTGAGTGAGGGAGTGCTTGCGTCCTGCTTAATCAAGGCTTGGCAAGGTGTTGTTTTACCTTCTGAATTGCTGTTGCAGCATCGTGGGGAAAATGCTATTCTGGATCAGATACAAAACCAAAACTCCAAGTCATTAAATGTGGTCCAGGTTGGAAGACGCTGTACAAATATACATGATTACTTAATGTGCTTGGTAAGTGAAGAGAGGCAGCTGAACAGATTTATTTAACCATACAGACAATTAACGTCATCAAATAAGCAGCAGAGCAGGAGAAGAAAAGGAGGATATGAGGACAGGCTGAGAGACCTGGGGTTGCTCAGCCTGGAGAAGAGAAGGCTCCGGGGTGACCTTAGAGCCCTTCCAGTCCCTCAAGGGGCTTCAGGAGAGATGAGGAGAGACTTGATCAGGGTGGAGAGTGATAGCATGAGGGGGAATGGTTTTAAGCTGAAAGAGGGGAGATTTAGATGAGATGTGGGGAAGAAATTCTTTGCTGTGAGGGTGGTGAGAGCCTGGCCCAGGTTGCCCAGAGAAGCTGTGGCTGCCCCATTCCTGGAGGGGTTCAAGGCCAGGTTGGAGGGGGCTTGGAGCAACCTGGTCTGGTGGGAGGTGTCCCTGCCCAGGGCAGGGGGTTGGAATTGGTTGATCTTTAAGGTCCCTTCCAAACAATACCATTCTATGATTCCCAAGTTTTTTTTCCCCAGAGTTTTCAGCTGGTTATAGCAGAAGGACATATCAGTATTCCCAGCTTTGGGATAACTCCAGATATAAATGTTACAGGTCTCAGCTTATGTACTACAGTGTTGATGATTCTGGGGACTCTCCTAGGGGTGTGCTGATAAAAATGGGCTGAAAACTCCCTGTCCTAACACACATTTTGTCTGCTGTTGATGAAGCTTCTTGGACTGATGACATCATGTGTATAGTTTGGGATGAGGATGTTTTAAAAGGCCTCCTGGAAATGGCCTTTGGGATGAAAGCCATGAGCCCAAACAAACACTTCTTCTGTGTTTGTTTTTTTAAACTATAGGAGTTGGAAAATAAATTAGAAAAACTGTTACAAGGTCATACATTGAGCTGAAGTGTAAACCTCTGATAGCTTAAGTTTATGGCACAGAAATTGCTCAAATGCTATCATCTTCCCTTGGGATCATTATTCTTTAATGTAAAGTTTCAGTGTATCTGACTTCAAAGGAAGGCAAGTGATTGCTCTGGAGAAGGAACGGACAACAAGCAGCTTCTTTGCTCTGAAAGTAACTCTGCAGCTTCAGATCAGCCACTAAAGCGTCTTTTATGTAAGAGAAATTAAATCCTCACAAGACACTGAATCTGCACGGAGGACCAGCCACACCAAAGCAGCTCAGTGACCTTTGAGCACACGGGATCCATCACAACCACCCGCCTCAAAGTGGCCGTTCCTGACTCACTCACTTGAGACTACATTGAAAGTCCGGGGAAATCAACCAGAAGATGCTTCCTGATTTCAGTGGACTGTATATCAAGGCCAGAGGCTGGTGGTTCACCACTGAACAAGCTCTGGGTCTGCAAGTTGCTGCAAGGACCGTCTACCAAGCAAGACGCAAAAATCCTGAGTTTCTGTATGGGTATGGTCATGAAATATCCCCTGCCACATTGCCAGAACTCCCTGAAGGAAATTTATCTCTGAATTCTCCTTGAATTAAAGTCCCTGCCTTTACTGCACCTGCATTTTCATCTTGCAGAGCTGGTGTTTTGATTTCTCCAATTCATTTGATGTGTAATGGTTGTACTTTCCACCCCAGAAGTGGTCGCATTTTTGCCAATGGGCAAAGTAAATCCTTCTGTGGAATATTTGTAGAGCTCTTTAAGTCCCTTTGAATGGAAAGCCTCTGCAGGATGATCTGTTACTGAGTATGAAAGCTAAGCATACATAAGGAGAAAGAAAAAGACAATATATACATTGGCTGGGAGCCCACCGGCTGTGAAGCCTCCCCAGGACAGCATTTGCACCAAAACCTTGTACTCTCATCGCCTATAAGCACCTCCAGGACAATAAAATTTCATTATATCTAACTGTCAAAACTTTCTTGATCTTTGACTTCTTTGGTATTGTTTTTAGGTCATAACATTTGAACTGACCCTTCACCGTTGACACCTGTACATCCATTTAGAAAGAATTTGTTGGAAGGGACATCCAGGCCCTCTGACATGACAGGGAGGGACAATGGATGTGTATTACAGTTGCTGCTGCTGTACAACCTATTTGATGAGATATCTGCCAACCACTACCTCCAACCGGTCACAGCAGACGGCTATATGGTGCTTCCTAATCCTCCTTTTATTCACTGAACCAGGCATGTCTCAAGACATTCAGGAGCCCAGTCACTTGGTCATGGATAAAGCACTGGTCAGGATGGAGGCTGATGGCTCTTCATGCTCTGTTGGCATTATGGGCTCGAGGTGGAAAAGCTGGTCTGACAGCAGAGAAAAGTGGCAACAGCTTGATGGCAGCTATTGGTGTCTGTGGCCAAATTTAGTCAGAGAACTTCATATTTGGAGAATGGAGCTGGTTTTCCCAAAACTCATGCTCTCAGGGCGGGAGACCAGAAATAAATGTCAGTCCAGTTCTTCCTGATGCCTGACTTGGAGAAGTTTATGAGACAGCAATGTTTGTATTAAGAAACCAACAATAAGAGTGGTTTTGGGATGCCACGTGATGAGAATATGAGATTTTGGCACAGAGGCTAATACTTGGCTCAGTGAAACACAACTGGAGGGCCATCCTGCGCTGTGTAATCTCTATCAGAGCACAACAGAAAGCGCAGAGCAAAGGCAGGAACTCTTTGGGGAAAAACTCCCAATGTGGAATCAGCTGGCAAGGGTGGATCAGATCTGGGAGAAATCAGGGAACCTGTAAATGATCAAACCATGGATGGAGTTCAAATTCCCACCAGGCTTCTTTTATAGCCTGTTAAAATATCCTCACCCCCAGGTCCCCAGGCCCAGAAGAAAAGATAACCACAAAGCAGAGAGGAGAAAGCTCTGCATCAGCGTTTTTCTTCCTGCCTTTTCAGCTGCAAAAGGAGGTCCCATGAACCTCTGGCAGAAGTAGGCAGGAAATTGCCCATTTTTGTGATGGTCTGGATTTTCCTTTAGAGGGAAAAACTTCATTTAACTGAGCTGTCGCCAAATAGCACCATTTTCCCCAGGATCCTTTTGCAGCATGAAGCTAAGAAGGATGTGCACTGTAGAAATTCATTTGTTATTCCATGTGGTACCGCTGCCTGGGATAAATTGACAAAATATTTATCCAGAGGGTAATGCATCCAATTCTGCTCTGTGCCTCCTCCTCGTACAAGGCTCTTCCAGTCTGGGTTAGTGGTTTCTCAGCATTTCTTCCTGGCATTTCCCCAAAATACTTTTGATTTTTTATCATGGAGTTACTGGCAGGCACCTCACGAGGGCAGCATGTCCTCTCTTTTCTCTTTTTTTCCACCTCTTTCATTAGACTCAGCTCTGCTTACACAGACTGAATCAAAAAAAGCTGCGTACACACTACCAATGGCACAATTCTGCTTCTACTACTTTAATTAACGAGGGTCTCAAAACAAGCTGGTGACATCCCAGCTCTTGACACGCTGGTGCTATAAAAAATATTGCTGCCCTGCTTCGCAGATGGGGAAAAAGCAGCCAATAAACCCATGCTCAGGCTGGCAGTCGAGGAAAGAATAAATCACTGCAGGCGGCCTGCACCCAACTGCAATGATTTTTCCATAAATTCAGTCAATCTGCTCTAGTGGGAGGTGTCTCTGCCCATGGCAGGGGGGTTGGAACTAGATGATCTTTAAGGTCCCTTCCAACCCAAACCATTCTATAATTCTATGATACCCTTTTGCTCCAGTTCTGTTTGCCAGAGGGAGAGCTCTGATTTGAAGCAAAGGGGACAAAATAGGAGAGAAACTATGTAAATGCATGAAGAGGAAGAGGTGATAGTGGAAAGTTGCCTCTTCCAACCTGTAAGGAGGCCCGAACAGGTACAAAAACAGGTTGAAAGCCCCCCAAGCTACTTTCCTTCCCTTTTTAACAGGTGAGTTTGTGCACCAAATCCCAGCGAGACGGGAAGAGAAATGGAACAGGTTTCCCAGAGAAGCTGTGGCTGCCCTGTCTCTGGAGGTTTTCAAAGCCAGGTTGGATGGGGATTTGAGCAACCTGGTCTAGTGGGAGGTGTCCCTGGCCATGGCAGGGGAGTTGGAACTGGATGATGTTTAAGGTTCCTTCCAACTATAACCATTCTATGATT
Source organism: Calidris pygmaea (assembly GCA_003697955.1). Lineage (NCBI taxonomy): Eukaryota > Metazoa > Chordata > Aves > Charadriiformes > Scolopacidae > Calidris > Calidris pygmaea. Next base: position 1,486,922 of record QJSC01019265.1, read on the forward strand.
CTATGAAATGCATCTGTCAGGAAGAGGCAAACAAAAGAGTGCAAGAAGACTGAAACGAGAAAGGGCTGATACAGCCCAGGGCGGAGAAAGGGACAGGACTCTTATCAGGACTCTTGCCGGTACAATGAGGAATGTTAGGAGGACAGGGAGGTCTTAAAACACTGGAAGAGTGCAAATCCACTTGATATCAAGAAAACTAGCAGCAGAGGAAGGGGAGGTTGCTGTGCTAAAGGCAAGACAGTTCCACAGGAAAACAAAGATACCCATTTCTCAAAAGAGACTGCAAGAACAGCTTTACCAGGGCTGATCTATCATGGGCTGGAGCCTACCTCTTGTTCTGGCCAAGGGAAGACACCTGGGCAAGAAGGGAAAAATATAGCGATACCACCCTGCCACTGCCCCAGCAACACAGCATGGTCACTGCTGAGTTAGAGGCGATAACTTTACCTTCTATTAATGTTTAGGTAATTTTACAATTAGGTAATTTCACAATTTCTTTTGCTCTGGATACCATGTGCATCAAATACATCTCCTCCCCAAGAAGACTCTATATTACATAGGCAAGGGCATAAGCAGAAAAATACAGGTGCAGGAGAAGGTACCTACAGTACCTACCTATAGAAGGACACCTGCAGTGAGTCTTTCATTAAATCAATCAAAAACATTAAACACACCGCAAGCCAAAGATGATTTTTAGAATCATAGGATGGTTTGGGTTGGAAGAGACCTTAAAGATCATTGAGTTCCAACCCCCCTGCCACAGGCAAGGACACCTCCCACTAGACCAGGTGGGATTTTACTTTAGAAAGCAATTTTACTTTAGATAAGCCTCTTACTCCCATGCTACTGAGACTGGCAAGAGAAGGGAAAACCAACTGCAGGAAAAAGCTTGGAAGGAGTCATTTGTCCACAAGCTCAAATCAAAAGGGCATTTAAAACTTACGTGAGGCTATTAGCATCATGTCCTGGGCTGGTATTTTGGGCACAAGAAGGGATGCAAGGAAAATTCCCCTTTTTACAGACTGGTGGGAAGTAGGTGGAAAGAGTGATACTTAGTGGCAATCTCATGTTAGATCTTAACTAAGGGGATTTCCAGCACAGCCAAGAGTTTTGGGCAGAGTTGGTCCCACCTTGCAGTAATGACAGCTACGGGACATCCATTGGTGCAGCTCTTTGCAGGAATAGATCCTTATTTGAAATAACTCCCTCCCCTTCTCTGCTTCAGTGGGATGTGCAAGCAGCAGCTGGGCTTTGATATAAAACTTGATCATTGAAAACATCACTTGGAAAAAGCTCTGCGAGAACTGGCCTCCAGGTTGTGCCAAGGGTGGTTTCTACTGACTCATCTGGTGACAAACTGTCAAAAGTGGCTTGGGCAGAGCATTCATGGCTTTTCTTGCTGTGCATTTCTAGATGAGTCACTGGAAACCCACCTTTAATGTTTGCTAGCAGAAAACAGAGAACCAAATCAATTCTACTAGGGGTGAGGAAAAACGGAAGAGAGTGACACACCAGGTTTATCTTCTGGAGCAGGAGACTTCGAAACTCTGTTGGCCGAGCCTGAAAAAGGGCAAAGAATAAATCTGGCTTTCTCCTTGAAGGAGGACAGTGTCAGCCTGTGAAAGTCAGTCAGCATTGATGGACCACTTCCACAGCTCACAGGCCAACCCCAGCCCAAGAGACAACAGGTTAAACCCTTACTCGTTACTAAGAGTCTGCATGAACTTTAGAGCAGTGTGTGTTATTTCTGGAGCACTTTGCTACTCCAGTTGTAGATGGACAAGAGCTGACGAGGACTAGGGATGGAATCCAACTCTTTGTCTGCCAGGCAGCAACAAAACCCAATGTAATTTGCTGAAAGGAGCAATAGGGCATGAACTTTGTGTACCTGCTCAGTAAAGGAGGTCCATAGATGGAGCTCCTTAAATACTCACAGGCAAAAACCCACCCTTAAACCACAAAGATTTGCTTAACCCACCCTGGGTGGCCCAGGCAGGGACAGCGCAGATCACAGAATGGTAGAGGTTGGAAGGGACCTGTGGAGATCATCCAGTCCAACCCCCTGCCAAAGCAGGGCCACCCAGAGTAGGTTGCACAGGAACACGTCCAGGCAGGGTTTGAATGTCTGCAGAGAAGGAGACTCCACCACCTCTCTGGGCAGCCTCTTCCAGGGCTCTGCCACCCTCAAAGTGAAGAACTTCCTCCTCATGTTTAGGTGGAACTTCTTACATACAAGTTTGTGCCTGTCACCTCTTGTCCCTGGGCACCACTGAAAAAAGCCTGGCCCCATCCTCCTGACACCACCCTTTAAGGATTTATAGGTGTTGATCAGATCCCCCCCTCAGCCTTCTCTTCTCCAGACTAAAAAGACCCAAGTCCCTCAGCCTTTCTCATCAGAGAGATGCTCCAGGCCCCTCATCATCTTTGTAGCCCTCTGCTGTCCCCTCTCCAGCAGTTCCCTGTCCTTCTTGAACCGGGGTGCCCAGAAATGCACACAGTACTCTAGAAGTGTGGATCTACTGTTGGACGAATAGCCCAGTTTCCCCCCCCCAAAAAAGCCAATTGAGAGCTTCAATCCCACAAGGAATTGCTGTGACATGAACTCAGCCACAGATCACTGCAAACACCGAAGAGACCAAAGCAGCCCACCATTTTTGCCCAAGTTTATTTCTAGAAATTTGTACAAAAATTGATACTCTGTAATACAATAGTCTATCAGATATGACAGATGAACATTTTTGTCTTTAGAGGCAAGATTCCAGGAATGTGAAGTACCATCCTCTTGCGTGGAAGAAAGGCACATTTTGGAGCTCAAAATACACTCAACTGAACCGTTGAAAAAGGCAGGTCAGACATGCAAGTAGTGCAATGTTTCAGGTTTATACATAAACACATTGTACTCTGAAGAAATCTCACTACAAGCAGTGTTAACATCCACGTAAACTTTTTATAAACACTTTAAAAAGTCACTCACTTTAGATCCTATGCATGGAAAGGCTACTCCTTTACATTCACTGGACGGAATATTTAAAAGCCATCTTTGGGCAGAAGTTACTCCTAGCTTTCCCCAAATGCTTTTTGGGATCCAAAACACTTGCATGAATAGTTCCCACTGCGTTTACCCCTACGGGCTACCCTAAAGGGTCTGCGACACCAGGGCCACACAATTGCACCATCCCATCGCTCCTAGAACTCGTCCATGGAGTTTTGTGGCTATGAAGGAGTCCCGTATTTCCAGCAAGCAGCACCTGGGACGGACCTGCTTCTAAAGTGACATTCAAAATACAAAGTGGTGAAGCCATCAAAGCATCCACTTCACTATGGATTGAGGACCACCAGACTCATCTCCTTTGGTTGCCTGCACCGTCCACGGCAGGTGCCACACCAGGGGGGTTTGGCAGCCTTGTTTGTGCTTTCAGAAGGGGCTTTCTCCGAAGCAGAAATGCCCTTGTGCTACGTAAAGCATGTCTCGACACGGCTCTTGTGCGACACGCCTGTAATACTGCTGTCCCAGTCAAGTCAACCTGCTGCTTTTTCGATTGAAAACCAGATGGATCCTACTCTCCCAAAATAGCTTCTGTTAGCGGGTACAGTAGCTGCAGGAATGCTTCTAATCCACTGCTGGCAATTCAGCAGCATTATACAGCAGATTACAGAGGCAATCATTTCCCCCATCCACATCCTCACAGCAATGGGGAGTTGTGCTTTTTTTTGGATAGAAAGACATCTGTAATGGGATTTATCCAAAGTAAAGCCTTTTTTTTTTTTTAATTATCATTATTTTTAAAAAGTGGTCTAGCAATACTTTAAACACTTTCTTTCAAAGACACAGACACCCACACATGCTTTCAAGTACACGATGACAGCTTGGACTCCTGGAGAAGACGTGCTGATTCTGAGAGAAGGAGGTGCTGCTGAGCCAGTCCCTTCAGTTGACTTCCAAGACCTCAGTCTCTGGCAGGCCAAATTTGCTTTTATACTTGTCAAAGAGTTTGATCAGGGCGTCCACATATATGCTGTGGTAGAAGTCCACTTCCTTCTGGGATGGATTATCGATTTTGGGGATGGTGATGGGCTCCCCAACTGATGAAAAAGGGAAAGATCCACATTAGGTTGAATGCTCTGTACAGCCTGCAGATTTGTCCTCTGTGGCCACAGCTACGCCAATTCAGCACATCCATCCCAGCATAGCACAGCTTGCCATTCTAGCAGAGGCTTGCCCAGTTCCTCCCAGTTTTGCTAGGCTACACAAGCACCAACAGTGGTGGCAAGGTGATTGGGAAGTCCCACTTGCTTCTGTTTACAGCAGAGTGATAAATCCCTCCTCAACTAACAGGAACCAAGACTAAAAGCTGCAGTTCTTGCATATTCCCCTAAACAAACTGCAGAAGCAGAAAAAAAAAAAAAAGCACTTTTTCCTCTCTCCTTCAAAGCCCATCTGCTTTGGGTTGGAAGGCTCCACGACAAATTTTAGGCTTGGCTTTAAAACTCAGCTATCAGACAGCATCACACTGCCAGTCCTGGGAGTGGGTGGGACAGGCTGCCTCTGACTTTAGCCATCCAAGACCCAAGAAGGTAGCAGCTACAGCATTCCCCACCCCCTCCCCAAAAAAAAAAAAAAAGCTCGCTTGCAAAACTGTCTGGCAGTAGAGCACAATGGAAGGCTTGTAGCCTCTGGAAACTCTTCTAGCTCATTCCCAGATGTGCTGGAAGGTTTTATATAGAAGGGAAAACAGAGTTTTATATCCGAGACTCCAAGACCAAGCTAGAGTAGGTGTATGGCATAGATTCAGGTATGCTACTAACTAAAGAAGCACAAAGCATGTTTGTACCAAGACCTTACCAACAGTAGTGATGGGCTTGGAGTAAGGTAACAAGCCCCAGGTGTTGGAGGAGAAGAGGCCACGGCCATGAAAGATGCACGGAGCAAAGCCAATGTGCTTCTGAAACTTCTTCTGAACCCATCTTCCCCAGGAACCCTCCTCGAAGATCACCTGCTTGTACACTTCGTTCTCCCCAAAGGAGTAGACAGGAACCAAGTCCGCACTAGAAAGATGAAAAGACGTTAGGACCCCGCACCCCTGGTCTGCAGTCGATACTACAGCACCACACACACTGCCGTGTACTCTTTCAGGCTGCACATTTGCAGATTTTATTGGCCAGAGGTTTGTCTGCAGCACAAGGTGCTGATAGAAGTCAGCCAACACATGACATGATATAGTAGATACACTTTTAAGGCATGCAAGAGAACTGTTGGGCAACGGGCCCATGAAACACTACCCAGTCAGGCACTGAATATGCTTCTTGGGGAGGGACTCTTTATCAGGGTATATAGTGATAATGGTAATGGTTTTAAATTGAAAGAGAGGAGATTTAAATTAGATATTAGGGAGAAATTCTTTACTGTGAGGGTGGTGAGACACTGGCCCAGGTTGCCCAGAGAAGCTGTGGCTGCCCCATCCCTGGAGGGGTTCAAGGCCAGGTTGGATGGGGCCTTGAGCAATCTGGTCTGGTGGGAAGTGTCCCTGCCCATGGCAGGGGGTTGAAACTTGGTCTTTAAGGTCCCTTCCAACTCTAACCATTCTATGATTCTATATATTCTCATCTCTGATCTTTGATGGACATTCCATCTCAGACACAAGGGATCCTGGAGATTGCAGGGGCTGCATAGGTAGTGCCCCAGACAGGATACCTTCCTCTCCGTAGCCTTGGAAGCCTCTTCCTACCCTGTCCCCTGCTCAAGGCAGAAGGCAGAGGACAGACTCATGTGTCTGATGCTCTGGATGGTCATCCACACAACACAGCAAGACGACAAAGGAAAATCCATACAAGACATCAGCTGCTCAGAGTGTTGTTCTGGCCTTGAGGTCACCTCTTACCCGTGCCGTAGAGCCAGTTTCACAAATCCTTTCCGGTTTTTCAGTGTCACAGAGTTCTTCCCCGGGGTGCAGTTCAGGGACTCTGCTGCCCCTCCGACCACGATGATGATGGCATTGCCACTGCCGTTCTTGGACAAGATGTAGTCGATGCTGTCACGGTTCACAGGACATATACCTGCATATCCAGGAGACAGACATTAGGGTCAAGCTGCAAGATCAAGATGACCCTGAAGACATCAGCCATACTTGTAGCAAGAAGTTTGTGCCTTGGTTGCCTCCCTGTGGTCCTAGAGGGTTCGGTGTATTACCAGGCAGCTGGTTCCTCAGCTAAACAAGCAGCTAATAGAACCTGGACAGCACTAGATTTGGTCATAGACAAACTCCACCAACACCATACTCTGAAATGAGTCCATACTCTGAGTTGAATGCCTGGAAAGGTCTTTCCCTCTGCCCCACACTAGAAGGGACAGGACTGCACTACCAGTCACAGCACTTCAGCTTTACAAAGCAATCCCTGCCCTAAAACATCAGACCTCACTCCAAGGATCTCACCATGCAGCCCAGTCAAAGAGAGACCCTTTAATTTTAATTCTATTGCTCTAAAAAAATGCTAAGAAGTTTGACTCTCTACTCCTGAAACTCATGCTTTAATCCTACAGTTGTTGCCAGAGCTTGCTCATGCCTCACATTTTTGGCCAGGATCAGCCAAGGAGAAGGGGGATGCCACCATTTACATTCCCATCCATCTCTGAGCTGCGTTGGGTACTTAAGGTCATTGCACTAGGAAGGGCAGTATTACACAATTTAATTTTAGAAGCTGATTCTGCACATCTCATGGTAGTCATCACTCGAACCAAGAACTAAAATGATGAATGGGTCCTGTGGAATTACACAGGGTGAGTCTGCAAGCCTTCATGTGTGTCCAGGCATCAAGGTCACCACCAGTCCCAGCTCCAGACTACTTCGCTTAAGACAGATCAGCTGTATTTGATGATGAAAAACCTAATTTCTTCCAGCTTTCTTCCAGATTCCATGCTTGCTGCTCCTTAGAACAGTCAGAAGCTTTCTTACTTCTCCCATTCTCCCTATCAAAGCTCAGTCTGGCTTCACAGCCCAGGCTAAAAGGGCAGCACAGATTTATGCTCAACCATTTCACACTTGTAGGCAGGAGATTACTGCTGCTCACAGCACTGAAATCCTTCCTCCAGGAAATGCAATGAGACATGCAGACAAGCAGTAACTGCAGAATCATGCTCTTTAGCCAGAAAATCCTATATACTGTGTAAATGTGATATGTCCTTGTGCCTTAGAGGTTCTCTGCTGTAGCTCTAATGTCTAGTAGGCTAGAAAACATTATAATACACAAGAATTGGTTGCAAACCAACTAAGTAGGTGTATTGGTACAGCAATATGAGTTAGGATTTCACTTGAAGTGTTTCATCCACAAAATTAAGGATTGAGGGAACTATCAGCACTTCCCAAGTGATGTTAAAGCCTTTTTAGTGACATTCTTAAGTTCCAGTACAGGAAAAGTGAAGAGCAATGATGGCTTTCAGAAAGTTAACTTTGTCCAAGAGATCACAGCTCTGGTCTTTCTTAAATCCTAAAGTACAGAGGAAGCAGAATTTCCCCACTGATTTAACTGTACTGCTAAGGGATAGCCAAGACAGCCATGGTGTTGTTAATGCCTACTCCCGCCTTCTTTCCAAAAAGGGGGAAGCAGCTCTGCTTGGCCCCAAGGTTTGTCTACTGGTCATCTTGAGAAGATTGAACATGTTTGTTTGTTTTAAATATAGGAAGGGTAGCAATGCATGGAAACTTAAGCAACACAAACTAGAAAGCAGCTCCCAACTTCTTGTGCACTGCTGTCCTGTGTAATTCACAAATTATGGGAATGACAGACTTCACACAGCAATTTCCACCTGGTGCAGGAAGATAGAAACTGGTTTGAGATACAGCCCTTCCTAGGCATGGAAAACCACTTTTTTTTTTTTTTGCACCAGATCCAGTTAGTTTTCCTCTCCCTCACCAAATTAAGGCAGTAATCTTGGAGACAGACAAACCTAGCAAGCCAGAGCCAAGTACAGCTACTCCTATCCTCTCCCTAGCCATGAGTCAAGATGCAGCCAAAATGCTATATTAAGATACCTATTTTAAAGTCATTTATTGGTGAATCTGTTCCACTAACAGCAAGCAGGGTACTGGACTGTTCAGTTCCTTGTCTTCAAATGCTATTCCTTCATCTTTCTAAACAATGGGCATCCGCACTTTGAAGAGAAGCTCAGGCCATGCAGGAACACTGTTCCTTGTAGCTGTCAATGCTGCTTTCTCTGCCCAGTCACAACCTACAAGCCCCCCATTGTTAAAATACTGGAATCCATTAGTAATGAACAGAACTACTAATGTCATTCAGCGAACTTCTATCACTGCCTATTCCCTGTGACCCATCTTTTCAGGGAAGGAGCTCTTTCGAACAGCTGAAACCATGCTGTACCCCAGACTCTTTACTCCTGGCAGGCACCTAAAGATGTGGTTAGGTGAAGAGGGTATCTGTCATCACCATAAGACCTAGATGCACAACAGCTCGTGCAGTACTGAGCCCATGAGCAGAGCTAGCCACAGTATTCACATTTCAAAGGTTAATGAATACTTTATATTTTCAGTTAGTGTGACTTCTTCATCTACTAGTACCTCCTAATGATAATGAGGACAACCTACTTCCATGTCTCCATCTTCCACTCCCACAACTACAGATGCCAGATATCTTTACTGTGCCTTTGGACAAGAGTATCCTTGAGTTAAGAACAAATGCAGAGGAGCAGCAGTCCCCACAGCCCAAACTGGTCACATTTATTCACTGCTTTCTCTTGAAAACTGCATGAAGGCAACATTTGTGTGATGCCACCAGAGCGAAGTGGTTACATGAGCTTGTGTCACAGCTTTTCATTTGAAAGAGAGAAAGACAGCTCAGAGGCAAGGGCATGAGTAGGAGGACAAAGTGCTCTTGAACTTACCACCAGACATTAAGTAGTCCCTCAAAATGGGCATCCTGAAATTCCCAGCCAGGGTTGCAAGGTATGGTCGGATCCCAGGGAATTTCTGGCTCACACCCGTGGCCTCTGTGCTGAAGTTGCAGAAGGCACCCAAGCCCATGATGCCATGTGGATGGTACCCAAAAATGTAATTCCTGGTGGTCAGCAGATTGTGGGTTTTCACCAGCTAGGAAAGAAAAGAGTGAGCTCACATGAAGACAGATATTTTCAGGTAATAAGAAAAAGAGAAAAAAAAAAAAAGTCCCCAGCTTCTGTCTCTTTTCCCACCAGGGAGAACAGCCCAAGGGCTGGGGGTATGAGCTGTCCTGGATTTCAGAGTCTGTGGTAAGAGCAGCCACTTTGACTCAGTTCCCCAAGCGGAGAGAGCAGAATAAACAGGCTGATCTCTGACACAAGACAACCCCCAGCCAAGCAGGAATAGGGGTTGGGTTGCAGTAGCCTGTGCCCTTTGTTTCTCTTTCTCTTGCCCAAACCAACCAAGTTCTTCATGGCCCTATAGCCACAGCTACGCCTCCTTTCCAGGCCTTCTCTCAGCCCATTAGTGGCTCATATCCCAGGGCGAGGGGGGAAAGAATTACAAATCAGTCTCCCATAAGAGGCAAGTTTGCTTAATACCTGAAAAAAAAAAAAAAAAAGACCCAGCCACTTAACACGCCTGCTGGCCACACTCCCAAGAGGGAAAGTGTGCAGAAGCGTGGCTTGCCACTGGAAACTATCCCTCCTTTCAAGAGGTCTACCTGCCAGAGGGCCAACAAGGCACTCAAGTGTCTTGGTGGCCACAGCAGTGCTCTGATTTCTGCAGGACACGCTCCGGGAGCGGTGATCGTGTTGGTTCAGGGTTGTGCAATATTCCTAACCGTTTACTCATCTGTTTGCACAGCATGGACGCTCCAAGAGCTGTCTCAGCCGTGCACAGCACAACCTATGCCCTGCTACTACCGCTGCTGCCAGAGGCTGGTTTTGATGCTATAAGTAGCAGCAGCATCCCCCTGCATCAGAGCATCTTCCCCTGGCAGCACACAAGCAGCCTGAGTAAGCGTACAACGGGGGTGCTGCATCACCCTGTAGAAGCAGGGATCAAATTCACTCATTTTCAGGCTGCAATGGTGCCAGTTTTTGCAGGACCTATAAGCCCCAGTTGCACAGCCTGGAGAAGAGAAGGCTCCAGGGAGATGTTCTAGCAGCTTTCCAGTACCTAAAGGGGGCTACAGGAAAGACGGGGAGGGACTCTTGAACAGGGAGGGGAGCCATAGGACAAGGGGTAGTGGTTTTAAACTAAAAGAGGGGAGATTTAGATTAGAGACCAGGAAGAAATTCTTTCTTGTGAGGGTGGTGAGGCACTGGTCCAGGTTGCCCAGAGAAGCTGTGGCTGCCCCATCCCTGAAGGTGTTCAAGGCCGGGTTGGACGGGGTGTTGAGCAACCTGGTCAGGTGGGAGGTGTCCCTGCCCAGGGCAGGGGGTTGGAACTGGATGATATTTAAGGTCCCTTCCAACCCAAACCATTCTGTGATTCTATGAAGCGCTAAACAACTGCACCCCATCCCTCAAATTCTACATGCGTAGGTTGCTCTGCGTCAGATCCTATAGGAAAAAAAGCACAGCTTTTCAAGATGTCACATCAGCATTACATACCCCGCTGTGTTGGCCAAGAAGCGCTTTGGCAGAAGGCAAGCCAGTTCGTTTTGTTGAATCATGCTACAGGGAGCTGAAGTGCCATTGCGACACGCCGAAGCAGCGTGCCCAGAAATGTGATCCTCTCCTCCCCTTGTTCCCACCACTGTCCCTAGACAAGGCTCCAGCTCTCGTGCTATTTAAAACAGCAGCTGCATTACAGACATGACACAGCAGCGGGTTAAGCAAGTTGACTCGCCAGGCTTTCTTCTAGCTTTGAGGTCACAAAGAGCTCCAGGAAGCATGTGGAGATGCTTGTGGTTGCAGCAGCTCCGTAGAACCCCAAAACCTGCGTCACACCAAGTCATCCTTTCTCCCCTTTCCCTTCTTGCCCAATTGGGAGATGGCTTTGCTTACACTCCCCAGGGTGGGAGGACCCTACCTTGACCAGTCAGGACAAAGAGGGGTCCTAGACTACAGACTGGAAACCACTCCTCAAGAAAGACTGGATGGGAAAAAAAAAAGTACTGATACAGTAAGCAACACCTCCATATGGAATCACAGAATGGTTTGGGTTGGAAGGGACCTTTAAAGGTCATTGAGTTCCAACCCCCTGCCCTGGGCAAGGACACCTCCCACCAGACCAGGTTGCTCAAAGATCCATCCAACCTGTCCTTGAACCCCTCCAGGGATGCAGCAGCCACAGCTTCTCTGGGCAACCTGGGCTAGGGTCTCACCACCACAACAAAGAATTTCTTCCCCAGATCTCATGTCAATCTCCCCTCTTTCAGTTTAAAGCCACTACCCTCTTGTTATGACTCCCTTCCCTCATCAAGAGTCCCTCCCCATCTCTTTTGGACCCCCTTGAGGGACTGGAAGGGGCTCCAAGGTCTCCCCGGAGCCTTCTCTTCTCCAGGCTGAACCCCCCCAACTCTCTCAGCCTGTCCTCACAGCAGAGGGGCTCCAGCCCTTGGATCATTTTTGGAGCCATCTCAGTTCTTGCTCAGTTGCAGGAGAGACTCAAGGCCTGGTGGCTACAGACACATGTGGCTTGGCTGGACCAGTGGCAGACACTACTCCTTAGTGTTCTTGGCAGAGCCAGGTGGAAGTTTCCAGATTTCAAGCCTCATCCTCCATCTGCACCGAGCACAGCTGCTTTAAAAGGAAGCTGCCTGAAACAGGGGGTTTGTCCTTGTCACTCTAGAGCACGCCAGCATTTGTGAGCTGAGCTTGGCAGAGTCACACATCTGCTCTCATACAGAAGACACGTGGTTCTCCTGCTGCCAGCGCTGGCAAGCACGCTCCTCCAGCCCCTCCACCACGTGGAAGGACACCCAGTTCCCGGTGGAGCCCATCGTTTGCATATCTCATATGAGCCCCAGCCAAGCTGCTGCCTTATCGCTCCATGTTTGCTTTCCAAGACCTCCTGTTATGGAGGCACAGGGTTGGTGATACCCACCACTTGGACAAGTAGGGCAGGAACAAGGGAAGGGGAAAAATTTTTTACACTTGAAAGGATATTAAGCATTGGAACAAGCTGTCCAGGATACTGGTGGAGTCACCATCCCTGGAGGGATTTAAAAGCCAGGCAGACGTGGTGCTGAGGGACATGGGTTAGTGGTCGTTTTGTCAGCGTTGGGTTGATGGTTGGGCTAGATGATCTAAAAGGTCCCTTCCAACCCAGATGATCCCACAATTCTATGAGCGTGCAGAGAACCAGCTCATCTGCACAGCCCACCCATGGCAAGGCAGAATGGGAATATCTGAGCAGCACGGGAGACCCAAAGAGAATCAAATGCTCACGACAGGGATTTGCAGGTCTGAGAGCCAGCCTGGCATTCATCTATACGTGCTTTTCCCCATCAGTTTGTCTCACGCAGGCTGCCACTGCCCTCCACAGGTTGTCCCAGAACAGCTGGGTCACAGAAGGTGAACTTATCCTCCTCTACCCAAGTCAAGCCAGGGCCACCAAAGACTGCCAGGCATCAGACAGGTTTGTGCACTTACGCACAAGCGGTCCAGGTCTTCGATCTGCTAATGCATAAACTCAGCCCAGGGTCTGACCTGTCAACACCAAAGGCAAAACCTTCACGGCTGCCTAAATTTAATGTAGGAGCAGGAATTTCTGAGGTGCTGTAATCACTTATTTCTACTCTCAAGCAAGACCAAAGCCTTCCTTAGGAGGCCGATCACTCACGACTAGTTTTCTTGCACCTTTCCCCTTGACAAGCAAACACTGAGCTGCCTTATCAGGTTGCCCTAAGGAGTTGTTGTCAAATGACAGCTACAGCACTTTCGCAACTCTGTTCTGAGCCTCCAACAGGTTTTTTACTTTTGCCTTCAAGGTCTTCTCCAGTCCCACACTGCTCCTCGAAGGCTCAGTGGTCCCCTGAGACAACAGAGCTGGATGACGACGGTGTTGGGGCTGAAGCTGGACCTTCACCCCACTGCACTAGCACTCCTGTTCTCAGCTGCTGTCTGAGACCAAACCAGTTTGAGCAGGAGCAAAGGTCCATCCATCTGCTGTATTTCTTTAAACAGATCTGAGCCTGCCTACAGAAGCAATAAAGCAGCGCAGTTACGGTAAGAAAAACCTCGTGTTAATATTTGAGTGCCAGATACGCCCAGAGAACAGCACTGCCAATTTTATTTGTAGGAACAGGATGAGTAAGTAGCACATTCCTGTGTGGAGAAAGGGGGCTGCAGAGACACTGCTGCTCAGCACCAGGAGCCAGCAAAGGGCAGGATGAACACAAGTGGTTTAGTGACCACAGGTGACCACAGAAGCATGTAGAGAGTCAGAGCTCATCCTGCAGGCTCCAAGCCAAGTAAGCTTGCAAAACCACCGAACGCAAAACCACTAAACAATGGCAATTAGCTGCATCACACCCAGCAGCACTATGGAAGAAATGGTCTCACCTTCCCAGCAACGCAGGCCAAGACGCCTCCAGGCTCTCAAGATTACCACTAGACTACATCACACATAGGAAGCAAACGCCTCCATTCCCATTCTGTCAGTCACCTACAACAGCTAAGGACAATTTAGGCTGCATCTGGAGCACTGGGTCCAGTTCTGGGCCCCCCAGTTCAAGAAGGACAGGGAACTACTGGAAGGAGTCCAGCAGAGGCTATGAAGGTGATGAGGGAGCATCTCTCTGCTGAGGAAAGGCTGAGGGACCTGGGGCTGTTCAGCCTGGAGAAGACAGAGGGAATCTCAACACTTATAAATATCTAAAGGGCAGGTGGCAAAAGGATGGGGTCAGGCTCTTTTCAGTAATGTCCAGTGACAGGACAATGAACAACAGGCACAAACTGGAACACAGGAAATTCCACCTGAACGTGAGGAGGAACTTCTTTCCTGTGAGGGTGGCAAAGCCCTGGAAGAGGCTGCCCAGAGAGGTGGAGGAGTCTCCTTCTCTGGAGATATTCAGGGTTCCTGTCCAACCTGCTCTGGGTGACCCTGCTGTGGCAGGAGGTTGGACTGGTGCCTTCCAACCCCTGCCATTCTGTGTGATTCCGTGAGAAGCTTTGCCAAGAAGCCAGACACTCCACAGAGGGCAAGACAAATGCTGCAAAAAAATCATCACCATCTTGCAACCACCCCTGTTCTGGCACCCTTCAGGAGACCCAGAAGGTCTCACCACACACACCTGAAATGCCCACTGCTTGACACAGGTGAGCCAAAGGTCTGCAGGCATTGCTATCTGAAGTGCTATCACCTGCAGAGATAAGCAGTAGCTGTGCTCACATGCTCTGGTGATGGCTTCTTTACACAAAGAAGACCTTTAGCTTGTGGCACTCCCCTTGTGACACCTTCAGATCAGCAGGATGTCCTGGGGGAGGGCCCCTGGGACCATGCCCTGCCTCTGCAGCACTGGGGTTGAGTCCAGCCGGGCTCACAGCACCTCACTCACACCTGCAAGAGCTCCAGCTTTACCTGGCACTTCACCAGGATTTAGCTCACTGGAAGCTTCCTCAGCTGCTCCATGTACTACTTAGCTTAAAAGCAAGGCCAGCCACTAAGCAGCAGACAAACTTAAGCTTCTAGTGCCCTAAAATAGCTTGTTACTGTCAGAGAAGCTGCACAAAGTCCTGGTGAATGTGGACAAGCTCTGCTCATGCTGAGGAATTGAGCCAGATTCAGGCTGGTTCTCAAATCCACCTGACATTACAAAACATGACCTGGTATCTCCAGATACACATAAAATAGTTCTACTGGTGCTTCAGGCTTAAGCAGCATAATCATAATTAAAAAAAAAAATGTCAAACCTAAGCCTACTCCTCATGCAGCTACACTAAAAAAACAAGCCTGAGCCCTGCAGGTAGAGCTGAGGAGGAATGGAGCAGATCCAGCCACAAGTTCTAACGTACAGCCTGATCAGAAGTCAATACTGGTGGCATTTCAGCCTGGCCAGGCCCAGCCTGCATCCTCAAGATTGAGCTCACGCCAGCTTGGTAGAAAGACACCTTGGCCTTCAGATCTGCAGCCACCAGGGAGCTTGCAAGAGCTGAGTTTAGCATTGCAAGTGCCACTGGTAAGATCGTCACTGGTGTCATCTGCTCTTGTGGTTCTCATGGTACAGGATGAGGTGCAGCAGATGACTACCTCCAACAAACCACGAGCCAGGGAGACAAACAGAGCTCTGCTAAGGCGTCACACAGACCATTCAGGATGCAGTCAAGGGTAATTTTTGCAGACAGAAGATTTAAAGAAGTAGCCATCTCTAGACCAGCCTCCATCTTGTCTGAAGACAGGTAAATAGTTTATCATATAATGGTTTGGGTTAGAAGGGACCTTACAGATCATCCAGTTCCAACCCCCTGCCATGGGCAGGGACACCTCCCACCAGACCAGGTTGCTCCAAGTCCCCTCCAACCTGGCCTTGAACCCCTCCAGGGATGGGGCAGCCACAGCTTCTCAGGGCAACCTGGGCCAGGCTCTCACCACCCTTACAGCAGAGAAATTCTTCCTGAGATCTCATCTAAATCTCCCCTCTTTCAGGTTAAGACCATTACCCCTCATCCTATGGCCCCACTCCCTGATCAAGAGTCCCTCCCCAACTTTCCTGGAGCCCCTTGAGGGACTGGAAGGGGCTCTAAGGTCTCCCTGGAGCCTTCTCTTCTCCAGGCTGAACCCCCCCAACTCTCTCAGCCTGTCCTCCCAGCAGAAGTGCTCCAGCCAAGGAGCTCCCATCCTCTTAGCAAGTTCAAACCTAAGTGGTTGGTAGCACTCCTTACAAAACATTATATTCATGCTTCATCCTGTAAGATCAGTCCCAGAATTGCAGACAACCACTTCACAGCCCCATGGTCCCTGTAGCAGGTTGTAATGACCACGCAGGCAGCTGGCTCTTTCTCCATAGCAGGTGCAGGAGTTACCCCACAGCTGTCAGCCCTCATGCACTGCCCTTTGCATACCATTTACCAGCGGGCTCTGGTAAACTTCACACAACTCTACCCCCTTAGCGACAAAGGATTTGCAGCCAGAATGGACATTGCAGACATGAATGGACATTCACAAATGGACTGTGTGAATTAGTAAGTATTTACCTAAAAAAACCAGGAGACACATTCAGTTTATCTACCCAATCTCATCCCTAACCCTACTTGAACAACCCAACTGTTTGACAAACCTAATATCCACAGTGGATCTGACCTGCATAGCTGATACAGAGCACGTTTCCATGGGGACAGGGGCTAAATATGCCATCAAAGGAGTGGTGAAACAAGGGGACCAGCTACTACTAGTGGCCATCTTGAATCAAGTCCCTAGGAGAAAGATCTCAGGAAGAAGTTTTTCACTCTGAGGGAAGTATGACATTGGCCCAGGTTGCCCAGAGAAGCTGTGGCTGCCCCATCCCTGGAGGTGTTCAAGACCAGGTTGGATGGGGCTTTGAGCAACCTGGTCTAGTGGGAGGTGTCCCTGTCCACAGCAAGAGGTTGGAACTCAATGCTTTAAGGTCCCCTCCAACCCAAACAAGCCTGTGATTCTGTAATATCAAGAAGGCAAGGTTTGTTGCGGTACTGAGGACTTAGATCTGGGGTATGTTGTCTTCTAGTACCATCTTCAAAACCAGAGCATGCTCTATTCTCCATTAGCTACAAGACCTGGGTTGACCAGCCCCTTGCAGCCTGTGAACTTGTAGTGTATTTTTCCACATACACCTACACTTGCCAAGAATTACCTGTTAATAGCAGCAAGAATGTGGGGGGAAAAAAGCACTCACCAGCAGCATGTTCAGACACCTTGACAATTCAAGCAACTTTTGCAAAGGAGGAATCCAGTCTATGCCACTTTGGCTTCTTGCTGGAATTGGATTCCTTACTGCCTTCTGAGGCTGGACTATCTTAGGGAAGGGTAGCTCATCAGAAGATCCCTCCCTTTTGCTCAGGCTGAATAAAACCTGCCAACAGCTTTACATAATAGTCCTTTCAGCTGCGCGTCCTTCCAAAGAGGATCAAGTTCCCTCCAAGCTGAATTTGGCCCTTGCTGCTTTCCAAGTCCTTCAGCTAATTCTGCAGTCCCCGGAGCAGACTGACAGCCCTGTCTCTCTGCAACACGCCTCAACTAGCAGGGAAAATACAAGGAGAAGGTGAGCAAGTTACAGCCTGGAGAACTGGAGCTATTCCTGCTGTTGGAACTCCCTCCTTCCCCAAAACTAGACTTCAAAGCTGATATTATTGCTCCCAGTGAAATGGGAGGACTTTTGGTGCATGGAGTTCCCGACTATCCTTACCCAATACATTGCTTCCCTGGGGTGTAAGTGGAAAAAAGGCCAAGACTGAGCTAGATTTCCAAGAGGGGGACGGAGGCAGGGCTGGGCACAACACAGGGCTGCTGCAGCAGAGAAGAAAAGTCGGAGAAATGAACAGGGAGCCTCACTGGTACAGGGCAGATTGTCTCAAGAAGTCTGGTGATAAGACAAATCATTCTACAAGTCATGATACCATCACCCGTGATGCATTTCAGATTTTATAGCCACAGCTGCTCCAAGCAGTAGTATGGCAATGGTAAATAAGCCGTGTCGTGCCTACAGTTCAGTGTTATGGATAGATTAGTGTAGCTACATCATCTCCACGGGGGTTGTTACAAGCCAGTCTAAACCAGTTAAGTCCCAATGAATAGAGTTAAACTGTTACTTACTCTTATTGGAAAATAATCCCTGAAGTACCTCCATATAGCCCAGTTCCTCACCCATTGGGATCTTCTTCCCCCTGAAGAGTAAAAAAAAAAAAAAAAATCTTTTTTTAAAGCTCTTTCTGCATGGATGCCCACCAAGAAGCTTAGAGGACTCCAGATAGTTTGCTGTCTCACTAGAGAAATCAGTTTTATTCCTCTAAGAGGGACACCTGCATCTTTCACTAAAATCAGCTGAAACCATCCAAGCTTCAGGGTACTTCAAGCTAATTAAGGCCTGACAACCATTTCAGAGTGGGATCTAACTTAATACTCTGTTTTAGTTGGGCAACGGACAATTCAAGCTAGAGAGAGCACCATGGTAACCTCAGATCCCTCTTTTGGGGAATGAAAGTTAAAATCCTTGATGATATTCAGGATTAAAATCCTGAAAATGAATGACGAAATCCTCCAACTTGGTCTAGTGGGAGGTGTCCCTGCCCATGGCAGGGGGTTGGAACTCGATCTTTAAGGTCTCTGTGATTCTAGCGGTCTTGAAGCTTGTTGCCATTGCTGTTGTGGGGTCTCAGAGCTGCTTTCTACAGGGTGTCCTCTAACTAAAAATTTTTTCCTGCTTGACTTGCGGCAACACTGACTCCATAGAGGAGCCACATCTTAATAGTCACGCCACAATCTGAACTTTGCAAGAGCTGGAGAGGACAGCAAGGTCTTGAATCTTTATGTAGATCTCTCCAACTTACAGGAAAAACCTAAACCTTATAAAAATGTGGCTAAAAGCCAGCAATGCCGTGATAATTAGTGAATCTTGTCTTGTGTTACCCTCAGCATCAATAAAACCTGCAGTCACTGCTTGTGCCAAAGGGCTGACATTTATATGCTTCACTGAATAACGCTTTTGATCAGATTCAGCCAAGTTCCACCAAGAAGGGAAGTCACCCACTATAAGGAAGTGCCCCTTTGTCCAAACAGGAGGACAGGGACACTTGAACAGCAAGGGTCTATTCGGCAATATTTACCTTTCTTTGGTGTATTCCAGTCAAATACCAGCCAGGCTAAATATAGAGCACCAATCGCCCAGCAATCTGTGCACAGTATGTACATGAGGATTAAAGTGCAAGCAATACCTGGATAGGGCCAAGAAAGAGAAGAAAACAAGGTTGCATCAGGTTTTGGTCTGCATTTACACTTGCATTAAGAGCCCCTTGCCTTTTGACCCCTCTATACTGAAGTCTTAGTCCCAATCTGATGTCATTAATCCTCAATCAAATCGGATTTAGCTAAAAATCCCTTATGTAGGGCTGAGACAACTTCCTCCCAAGCTACCTGCTTTGGACTGCCTCAACCTCCCCTCCCCTTCATGGTTCCTCCAGGTCTCTCTTCTATAATATCTCCAGGTAGGGCAGCTCCTTCACCAGGCAAGAGCGAGACTTCACAAGCATCAAGATTTCTTTGTGGTCCACTCCAAGGGGTTTCTTCCACACGTTACGCCAGCTCTACACCAGCCATCCCACCAGCGCTCCAGAGATCCCACCCACAAATGATGTTGCCATATTAGCACAAATGAAATTGAGCCCGAACAGCAAAGTTGGCTTGCCTGACTGCAATCAGCATCTTTCTTCAGTTTAACTCTCAACAATCCTATTGAGCCCGAGACTTCTCATAACAGAAGTACCCAGAGACAAACAGTCTTAACTATTTTACTGGTCTAACAAACTGCTTGCCCATCTCTGGTACCTCCTGGAGTGAGACCAAGCCAAGAGGAAGGTACTCCTGTTGCAATCAGTTGCATCAGCTATCAGTTGCTTCTAAGAAGTTTCTTCTCTGTGGACATTCCCATGACTACGTCAGGTGAGATAGGTCCAGTTGCTTCAGTCTTATTTGTGTGGTAGACACAAACACAAGCTAAACATCATTAGGTCTTTCCATAGTCCCTATGTTCTTCTAGGGCCAGGTAAAGTCATTTCTTGCCAAAATATCAAGCTACCCAAGTGTGCTCTACAATATCCACACACCCCAGGAACTGTCCTGCCGCCCTGCACATCCAGTAATTAATGCTTATCCAAAAGTTAACATTCTTGCATTAAAAGCCTTCCAGAATGAAAGGGAAAAAAGCTTTGCTTTCAGCTGAAAAGTGTTACTTACCCATGATAAGGAAAGTGAGAACCCATTGCAGCACAGAGATGATTTGGAGTTGTTTTTCTACTTTGGATTTAGACAGCCAGAACAAATCCTGGAGAGCAGAAAGAATGCTCGATCCTGTGCCTAAGAAAAAAATAGAAATAAAGTTACAGTCACCCACTGAGCGAAGATAATACTTTCATTTCAAACAGGAGGTTTTCAATCAATATTCATTCATTGTGCTTTTAGAACAAGGCTTGTCAAAGCCATGGAGTTCAGGCATCCTGAAAAGGGAAAGGTTGCCATACACAAACATCCAGCTGTTTTGGGGGTGGTGGAGGGGATTAATGGGTAACGTCAGTTCCCACCTGAGCAAGCCTCTATTCACCTGACCATGAAAGTGCAGAGGACATTGGCACATGGTCCTAACACATGCCCCAGCTTCAAATTGTTGAGAGAGTTGCAAGGGTTCAGCCTGGAGAAGAGAAGGCTCTGGGGAGACCTTGGAGCCCCTTCCAGTCCCTCAAGGGGCTCCAGGAAAGCTGGGGAGGGACTCATGATCAGGGAGGGGAGCCACAGGATGCGAGGGAATGGCTTCAAACTGAAAGAGGGGAGATTTAGGTGAGATCTCAGGAAGAAATTCTTTGCTGCAAGGGTGGTGAGACCCTGTCCCAGGTTGCCCAGGGAAACTGTGACTGCCCCATCCCTGGAGGGGTTCAAGGCCAGGCTGGACAGAGCTTTGAGCAACCTGGTCTCTTGAGAGGTGTCCCTGCCCATGGCAGGGCATTGGAACTGGATGATCTTTAAGGTCCCTTCCAACCCAACCCATTCTATGATTCTTATGATCAGCTGTCCCAAACCACAGGGAAGCACACACCAGGTTGTGGTCTGAACGGTTGCTCATCCACCCTTCGCCAGGTCTGTTGCACAACTCTTTCGTGTGCGTTGAAGGAAAGCTCTGCACTCCAGTCTTGCCCAGCACAGTTCAAGGGCTGGCTGAGCAACACTTCAACCCAGGACCCCCAGGGATCCACAGCTCCAAGTGTAAGGAAAACTACTACAGTGTTTCTAAAGCAGGAAGAACGAGGAAGTAAAGAGTTGAAAGCCACTCTTTTAGAAGCTTAAGCTATTCAAGTGGGG
Organism: Calidris pygmaea; assembly: GCA_003697955.1. Taxonomy (NCBI): domain Eukaryota; kingdom Metazoa; phylum Chordata; class Aves; order Charadriiformes; family Scolopacidae; genus Calidris; species Calidris pygmaea. Next base: position 1,507,861 of record QJSC01019265.1, read on the forward strand.
CCAGACCCAAATTAAATACTGAAGTGAAAGCCTTGATTGCTATATGAGGAACCACCCACTGCAGCTTTTGCTGATATGCTCAACAACCTCCAGAAAGAAGCACTTGCAAGTGTGTTCTCCTCCACTTCTCTTCATTACTTTATTTCGCAAGCACCATAATAACTGGTTAAAATGCAAGCCAAGCTGCTGGCCTGTGAACAAGCCAGGAGGTGTGTTTACATATTCCCTTTTCTGCTTAAGGATCAGCCTGTCATTAGAAGGGATGCGATGCTGCTAAACAGCTGTTGTATTGACTGGGTTCAGTCCTTGCTGCTGCTGGCAAGACATGACACTCTTAGGGGTGGCACCACAGCAAGTGCTCATGCTTAGTCAAACAAAACTTTGATGGAGAAGAGGCTCTTCTCTAGATAGAGGCAGGTTCTAGAGTTTTGGCAATTTCCACAAAGCAGGTTTCATTAATTCATCCTTTAAATATGCAGAGCACCTCTATGGTCTCTGCTGTTGCCCTTGTTAATAGTCTAAGCAATAGGATTAGTGCACAGTAGCTGCACCTCCAGGGCTGTTTAACAGTTTTGCAGCTTCTTTGCTTTCCCATCTTAAATGCTATTTAATGTTAAGCCTGGGCATGGTCCCTAGGACCGACAGCTAAACGCCTTCCTGAGCATTTCTGATGATAGAAGACATCAACGGGGAGCCACACCAGACCCTGCCACCAATATCTAGAGTCAGCCCCTTGGCTCTCCTTAGTCTACATTGAATGAACAATCCTTGCAATGGGTTGGTCCAGACAGCCCAGGTTGTGGTCAAGGGTAGATCATGTCACTGCAACTGCCAGTAAACTGAAAGCTAGAGCTGAAAACTGAAATTCAGACTAATCCAGTCTGAAACAGCAGCTCAAGTAGAAGGCAGATCTTCGCAAGATAACACAAGTGCTGAATTCACTCCTAATAAATCTCTCTTCGGTCTCCGAGATGAGACAGGTCAACACACCAATGAGTTACAACACCACCATGCACTGATTTGCAACGCTTTTGAAGCCCCAAAAAATCCTGTGCTGCAGCTCTTCACTTTTAACAGTAATGCCCAAATTTGGGGTGAGTGATTAAAAAAGAAAAATGGGATGGAGTTTATGAGGTCGGAGTCACCCGTCCAAGAGTCAGAGGAATCTGTCATTCCTACTGAGTGGCCACAGCCCAGGGGCAGCCTCTACTGCAGCTCTAGGAACTGGCTGCCCCAAAAACCTGGTTTACAAAATTACACATTGACAGACCTCCTGTGGCCTGAGGACTGTTGGCCAGTAGTTTAAAGGAAGCTTTTAGCAACAGTGGTGTCACTGGCCATATCTCTATGCCCTCAAAATTAGCCAAAAGTCTTAGACATTATTTGGGATCCATAATAAAAGCCCAGCTGCATGTCATTTACCCTTCCAGCACCTGTAGTTACACTACCAAAACACCCTTGGATTGATGATCCCCACACTCCTGCCTTGGATCAGCTAAATCCCTCTCCTCTTCCCCCGAAGAGAACAACTGTTTGTCCCTCCAGATGAGGATTCCTGCTTCAGCATTTTCTGGATGCTTTAACAGATTGTAGGCATTGCCAGCCCTGTAAATAGAGCGGTATTGGGTAGCACAAATCAACCTGTCAGCTTGTTCCTCAAACAGCATTAAGCTCTTTGTGGCAACCTCCAACTCCTGCAGGCAGAGGGAAGGCACAGCAGGCAGCTCAGCACCTGCCCCTGGACAAGTGGTGTCCTGGGTCAGTTATTTGCTGAAAGCAAAAACATCCTTCACAGAGATCAAGATTCCCAATACCAGAAGAGCCAGCAGTCACCATGGGCTGAATAATATTAAGATTTAATTCCCAGTTAAGGACAGAAGAGAAGCCCCGTGGCAATGGAAAGGACAGTGGGAATGGGCAGAGGTGTCACCTGGAAAGTGTATGGTCTACCCTTGCACCAGCAACCTGCACGCTCCAGGCATCACCTGCAGGTTGGACAATTACAGATTTTAGTGCTGAAACAGCCATTTCCAGCCGGTCCTGAGCTTGCTGTTCATCATGTCAGACTTAACACCTTATGTATCCAACCCTCCATGAAAGCCCTGCTTCCTTTCTCCTGGCTGTAGTAGCCACAAGGCATTTTTGGGAAGATCCTCCACGCTCTGAAGAACCAGGCTGGTTACTGCTGACACAGAGCAGAAGAGCTTTGACAAGTCAGAGATTCTGCTGTGGCTGAGTCCCAAAAAACCCGCATAACCCAACACTGATATTTGGGGTCAATTCTTTAAAGAAAACCCTTCCTTTTAAGGGTGGGCCCACACATCATTCATATGTTAAAAAGTCAAAGGAGAATTAAACATAGGAAAGGCGATTTCCTCTAACTTTCTGAGAATTATAAACCTAATAACTAAGATTAATAAGGCCCATTAGACATACCTATGATTAACCCTGAGGTGAGGGATACCATATACCCGAGCCGTTGGCATCCCTTGGTATCAGTCTTTTCCCAAGAAAATATTTTGAATCCTGGAGAAACACAGATCTCCATCATGCTACTGCCGAAGACAGTCGCTTATCCTGTGCTGGCCACCCAGCCCAGCCCCTGGAGGGTTTTCCAGTTGCTCCGTTTCCCAGGGCACCTGTTCCAGAAGGGGACAGCCTGGCTGTTTGGTGTCACAGCCTTAGCAACCCCTGTCTACACAGCGGATCTTAGCAACAGCTTTCCTGGTCTCAGACGAGATCCTGAGGCCCTCAACTCACCCTGTAGCTCGTGTCCTGGACTATTGATGGGACGCTACCCACACTAAACCACGGGGGTTGGAACTACATGATTTTTAAGGTCCCTTCCAACCCAAACCATTCTATGATGCTGTCCCTGCCTTTCAAGGATGCTACTTGCCAAGACAGCCAGAGAAGTGACTTCTCCAGGAGACCTCACTGCCGCTCAGTGATAGGAGCCATCTGCAGCCTTCCAAGGAAGCTCAGTGACATTAGCCAGCTGTCCCCCAACTGGTGATGGGCTTAGTACACTTATTTAATTACAGCAGCCATCAGAGTCAAGTGCAATAGATGTTACCAAGGAGATCCTGGAGTCAGGAGTTTGACCAAGCATCTGACTCAAGCCTACACCACAGACTCAGCAAGGGACAGCATCTGCTGCTCTTCCAGCACAATTTCCAATAAAGCTCTCAAACACCGTGATCTACCTGGGCAGGGAGGCAGACCCAAAGGTGCCAGGAGAGGAAGGAAACAGGACTTCACACTTGGGCACCAGAAAACCCAGTTGACACCACTTAATTAAAAAGCAGTCAAATAAATAGGCTGAGAGGAAGTGCGAGTGTTACAGACAGTTAAAAATATACCGAAAGCTTGTTAAAGCCAAGCTTCATCTGCTACCTTTTCAAGGCAATTAGCACATTGATTCTTGGCCAAGAACTGTACTACCTCACACAGCTTATTTAGATGAAAACCAAATTAGACGCAGTGTAGCTGAGCCCTTCCAAAGCATAAGGTGCAAGTGGACATTTTGAGCCACATATTTGGCAGAGAAGCTGACGTTGGAAGCTTAACAAAGCTAGATTGAACAGTCTGATACCATGGTACTTGTGAGGACCCAGCCTCCCATCCAAGAGCAGGAGTCTACAGGGCACGCTGCTACACCAAATGTGACATCTGTAAAACCCGCCTGAGCAACACAAGTTATTCGGTGTGTCAAGGTTTGCTCAGCTGCCCCAGATGCAGTGCACAAGCTCTCTCCACTTCCCCCTTTGTTGATAGTGGTACTATGAATTGTTTGTTAGGGAATAAAAGATCACCAGCATGGGGTATAGTTATCACAGAATGGTTAGAGTTGGAAGGGACTTAAAGTTCATCAAGTTCCAACCCCCTGGTGGGACACTTCCCACCAGACCAGGTTGCTCAAAGCCCCCTCCAACCTGGCCTTGAACCCCTCCAGGGATGGGGCAGCCACAGCTTCATTGGGAAACCTGGGCCAGACTCTCACCACCCTCACAGCAGAGAATTTCATCCTGAGATCTCATCTAAATCTACGCTCTTTCAGTTTAAAACTCTTCCTCCTCATCTTATGGCTCCCCTCCCTGATCAAGAGTCCCTCCCCATCTCTCCTGGAGCCCCTTTAGGGACTGGAAGGGCCTCCAAGGTCTCCCAGAGCCTTCTCTTCTCCAGGCTGAACCCCCTCAAACTCTCTCAGCCTGTCCTCCCAGCAGAGGGGCTCCAGCCCTCCCAGCATCTCCAGGGCCTCCTCTGGCCCCGCTCCAACAGCTCCATGTCCTTCTGCTGTTGGTGGCCCCAGAGCTGGAGGCAGCACTGGGTGGGGGGTGTCTCCCCAGAGCGGAGCAGAGGGGCAGAATCCCCCCCTCCCCCAGCCCTGCTGGCCACGCTGCTGGGGATGCAGCCCAGGGTGCAGGGGAGGGTTTCTGGGCTGCCAGTGCTCATCGCTGGCTCATATTGAGCTTCTCATCCACCAGAACCTCCATCCTGCCCCAAACACAGCCGTATAGCCGTTTGCTCATGCCCCAGGAGACTTCTTAATAATCCCATATTATCTGCAGTAAAGAATGCCTATGACCAGAGGTCAACAGCACAGTCAACAGGGACAACAACTTATTTCAGCCTCATTAGGAAAGAGCTGGGGTTCTGCATAGCAAATAAACAAGTTTGTTATGACATTTATCTCATCTAGATCTGCACTTACTCACAGCACACAACTTGGGCTACAGTCTCAACAGTCACAGCTCTATGTGCGTTGAAGCGAGGCAACCGTGAGGGTAAACCCAACTGTCCTAGACCAGTCAACAATTTTAGGTTTAAATCAGCAAGACTTAATATCTCTACATGAGAGGGAACCATCCCACTCCGTCACATCAGTGTTCCCAGGGGAGGAGTGTAGGAGCTCTAGAAGAGGGGCTCAGTCCGAAGTCCAGAGCTCTACCTCCCAGCCAGTTTTGTCAAGGGGAGACACTACAACACGGCTCGCAGTGATGCTGTACCCCAAAACAGGAGCCTCCAGGTCCCCCCCAAAGCAGAAGTGAGGACTGCTCAGACCTCAGGTACAGCACAATACCAGCTGCAAGGTAAAGGTGGGTCAAATCATCTTCCACACCCTGAACTACTCTACAATTTTGTTCCATGTTGTGGAAGTTCTATATCCCCTAAAGCTTTTAACCACAGTCTAGCCAAAACAAAGGAGAAAAGGAGCTTCTGCAACATGAAACAAGATAAGAAAAGCTACTTCAGCAAAGAACAGCCTTTAAATGCTCTGGCCACACTAACATCCTCCCTCAGGAGAGTGGAGGACCTCCTTGCTCTGCCAAACACAAGGAAGAGAGCTTCTGGACAGCCTATGGACAAAGTGGGTCAGGTGAAGATGAGGAGACAACGACCCCTCCTACCTTTTCTTTTATTATTATTATTGTTTTTTAAATAGGACCAGACTTTTCAGTCCAATTCACAAGCGCTGGGACAAAGCCAAGATGCCAGGCAAGGAAGAAGACTGAAGATTAAAGGACAGCACGAGCCGTTCAGACTCTTCACCCCACAAAAGTCAGCCCTTTGCCCAGGCAAAATACTTCGAAAAGACAGCCAAGGAGGTAGGAAAACAAAACAAAAGTCTAGTGGGTTTGTTCTAAATATCCTGTGTAGTGAGAGAAGTTATCTGACACGATCAAGCAGCACGTGAGGTCCTGTGCATGAACTGCTGCACCACATCCCCTCCACCCATCTTTGATCCGCAGGGTCAAAGGGATGTCATCATCCCCAAAGCCCAGCCTAAGCCTGAGCTCCTCTGGCAGGGACCTGCCTTTTGCTTTGAGCAGGAAGGCTCTGAAGCTGGTCCTGCCTTTGGTTGCTCATGATAGGCGTCAGAACTGGCAAGGGGTTGAATTGGTGGGTGCTGCAGTCACCAAGGCAACATCTCCCATCTCCCCAGGCAGAAGCACATGGAGAAAGGAGTAAAGGAGCACAAATATCACCTCAGGACCCCCACGAGGTGCCTCAGAGGAAAACTGACCCAAGGAGAGTTAAGAGCTTTCCATCGCTAAGCAGGATTAGCTAGAGATGAGGCCAATCACTGTCCCTAAACCACACTCCATTTTGAATTATGCACGTGTCCTAGATCCATCATTAACACCCTGGTGCCAACAAGGTGGCCGCTGAGGTCTCGGGTCAGCCCTACATATTTTATAGGTCTCCTGAATGATTTATTCTCTGTGCAGTTAATTCTCAATTTAACAGTTCGCATGACCTTTCTCAACTTAAAACATCACTTTTCTGCTAGTTGTATAAGCAAACTAAATTACTTTAATGACCATGGGAAACACATACAGATCTTTCCCCCCCCCACAGCTTATCCCATAGATCCATCTCTAAGATCAGCAGGTGCCACGTTTTTCTGGCAGACACAAGCACGGCTGGGCAGGACACGGTGCAAAAGCACGAGCTTAGGGGTTAATTCACCAGGTTTAGGTCCTCTTAGCTCTGCTAATGATTTGCTTAATCAACAAGGCATTTCACAGGTCTCTTCCTCCCAGGAGGAATTATCAGTTGGCTTTTTCAGGGCAGAGAACCTTTTGCAAGAGAGAGCGCTGACTCAAGGACCCTCCACAAGGCAGAGGGCAAATTGTCAAAAGTGCCTTTTCCTGCAAAACCCCCACGATTTGCGAAGAGCTGACACTTCTCTAGGCAACCACCCTCGCAGGAGGGGTAGGAAGATCTATCAGGCAAATATTTAGACTTGTTGAATGTATTTATTCCTGCGAGATCCCCAGAGCGGCTTTTAACAAGCACGCAAGGGAGCTGGCAGTTTGGGTTTCCCCCCACCCCCCCGCCCCGTATTGTCTCCCCAACGTCTTCAACCTGCGTGTTCCAGCCTGCAAGCGGGAAGCGTTGGGTGCCAGCCCCCGTGATGGGTGCCAGCCACCGCCACCCAACCTGCTCCTCTCGCCGAGGAAGTGGCTGGCCAGCGCGGAAGGTTGTAAAAGGAAACTCTTCGCTGCACTTCCTAACCTAAAAACCTCGCTTTCACACTGCGTCTTCGACTCCCCATCGTAAATCAACAATGAGTAGCGGCGCTTCCCCCCTCCCCTCCTATTGATGTTGGTGTGGGGAATGACACATTACAGAAAAGGGCTGCAAATAGTGAATTTTAGCAGCCACACGGTGTTGATAAAACTACGACGCTCCCCTTCCTACCATCACTAGGTAGAGGGGGAGAAAAAAAAAAAAAAAAAGGCTTATTTTGAAGCAAGTGCCACACGTCCATATTTTGCCAGGGTGCAAACTCGCTTAGATAAGGCAGAGCCGTTTGCAACAGCTTCAGGAAAGCAGCCCAAGCTCGTTAAAAAGCAAAAAAAAAATAAAAATATAACCTGCACAGGGAGCTGTAATCCTCACCCCTAAGAGAAGCTGCAGCCAGCCTCCCCGCCATTGCATGCTGCTTCCCCCCTCCCTCTTCAAGCAGGAAGAAGAAGGGGAATATAAATAAATAAAGCGGAGGGTTTCGGTGCTGCTTCCACCCCAAGCCTGCACCTTGGTACCACCGGGATGCTGCTTCCCCCAGCGCAGCATCCACCCGCTGCCGGGACTCCCCCCCTCCATCTGCCGGGGACACGGACACACACACACCCCCCCCGGTACCTCGGAGGACCCCGGAGTAGGCAGCGATGATGGTCTTCATTGCGGAGGGATGGTCAGGTCCCGGCCAGGGCCATGGGATGGAGAAAGGGACCTGGCTCCGCAGCCCCGGGGCAACCGGCGAGTGGGAGAAGCGCTCGCCGCGCATCCCTATATAGCTCCGGGGAGGAGGAGGAGGAGGAGGAGGAGGAGGAGGGCGGGGAGAGGCGGGCCCCGGCAGGACGCCTGGGTCCCTCAGCCCGGAGGGGTGATGGAGGGGAAGCTCTTGGCCCCGGTGATGCAGCTGGTTGCATTTAAGGCCAGGTTGGATGAGGCTTTGAGGAACCTGGTCTCAATAGAAGGTGTCCCTGCCCGTGGTCTTTCAAAGCCCTTTCCAACCTAAACCATTCCATGAGTCTCCGGGATGGGGATTTGGAGGGGAGAACAAGGCAGGGGGGCACCCCCACACCCTCTGCCAGGTGTTTCCCTTCTTATTTCCCCCCTCACCCACCACAGCGTGGGAGAAAATCCCTCCCTCAAGCCCCCCACTAGTGATGGATGTATTAAGACTCTGCAGTCCCCTTCTTGCTCCCACCTCACTCTTGGATGATTTTAACTTCCCTGGTGGGATTTGGGAGATCTAGGTTCCTAAAAGCATCATGAAACTGAAAAAAAAAAAAAAGTAGAAAAAAAGAAAAATTTAGAAATTTTAATAACAGAAGCTTTAATGGTTTCATTAAGTTTCGTCTTCAATAAGGACACCTGCAGGTATGCCCAAACCACTGACCAAGCCTCGTATTCTTCTCCTATCAAGATGTTTAAGGATCTACTCAAGAAGACACAGAATCACAGAATCTTCATGGCTGGAAGGGACCTTTGAGATCATCGAGTCCAACCACAAAAAAAACCCCAAACAACCCCTCCCCAGAAAAGTCCATAAGAAATGAGGTGTCGTTTAGGTTTGCTTCAAAGTCTCAAAGTAGCTGCCGTTGCCAAGAGATTTCTATAGGTTTTTACAGATGGGGACAGATGCATCTGTCCCAACTCCCATGACATTAAGCCAGATTCTTTGTAATAGGGTCATGTTGAGCCCAATTATTAAGGGGGGGGGGGGGGGGCTGCTCCAGCCTGGGGCAAAGCATCAGACCTCTACCCCTTTCCTAATCTCAGCTTCATCTTCTGTCATTTGGAGAAAATAAAAATAATCTGCATTTGAGCAGCATTTTTTGAGATCCCTCAAGGAAAAGCCTTTGAAAGCAACGAGCGTGTGGAGCTCCTCATATGCAGAGGACGGGTAGCAATCACCACCCAAACACCCCAAAAAAGGCTTCAACTTCTGCCTGGTTTTTAGGGTGGGAGCATGATCCTGCCTTGCTGAGCCAGCAGTTTTTTTTCCTGCTGACCCTGGGGATGCCACCGCAACATCCATTTTCTGGCCCAGAGAGATGTGTCTACCAGTGTGTTTCGCAAAAAAATAAGTCTTTTTATTTCAGCTGTGGAGAGCTTAAATCCGAGCTTTAGAGGTGAAAGAGTGATTTATGTCCCTTCTCGGTCCCTTGTGGCGTTCCCTTACCCATCTCTTTGAGTCAAACTGGCACCAGGACTTGTTCACTCCCAGTTTGGCCATAGGGCTGCCTTCCAGCAGTTGTAGTGGCCTGTTGAAATATGTGTAAAAATGGAAAATTGCAAGAGCCTGTCTGAAGAAAGGGCCTTGCCCAACAGATTTTGGATGAAACCTCTAAAAGGCAGCCCAGAACAGAAATAAATCAGCACTGGAGTACTGCTGAGTGAAAGGGGAATGGTCTCCTGCCTGACTGTGTCCCCTGGTGACTTAAGTAGAGTTATCTGCAAGCGCAGAAAGGGCTGAGGTAGCTTTTCTTATCATTACTGGAATAAAAAACCTGCAAAAAATTAGACTGCCAGGTGGTGACAGCGTGAGAGAGGTAGATAAAGAAATGTTAGTGGGCTGGGACCTTCATCTGCCCAGATCCATCATCTTTCTATCGATTTATACCCACCCTTTCATACGTTTTGGGTGCAAACTCTTTGAATCCTGATCATCATAGGATCATAGAATGGTCAAGGGCTGGAAGGGACCTTTCAGATCATGGAGTCCAACCCTCAACCCAACACTGACAAAACCACCACTAAAACTTTTCTATACGTTGTAGCGGGGTTTGAGTCTGGAAGGAGGCATTATAAAAAAATAAATTTAAATAATTATTAATGAAAGGCCCCTCCCTTAATGGAGTATTGAAACCTGCAGGAGGAAATCAAACCCGCCACCACCGTAGCCCCGAGAGTGAGCAGCAGCTCCAACGTGTGACTTGTGAGTGCAAAACCGTGACGCCGTGTTTCTTGGGAGGAAGGAAAAGTGGAGCCCAGGCCCGTGACGACAGGACCGAGCCCCGGGGACAACCTCTGCCTTCATGCCATCCGAGCAGCAGCAGGGACCTGGCTGCCGCCCAGCTCCCATCTTGTGCTACAAGTCGTTGGTTTTGTCGTTTTCCTTCCTTCTCTCGTTCACTGAAAATCAGAAAACGGCCCCAAATAATAGATTAGAGATATCCCAGCTCTGTTCCCCGCCAGGATGTTTTTTTTCCCACCCAGAACCACGGTGCTGGTTCAATAGATGGTGTTGGAAATGCCCGTGGCTTGTTTTCCTCAATGCTTACGTTGGCGCAGGAGATATACGACCCTGTCTATTATTAACCCGCATGTCTGGCATGATTATTCTAGAACAATAACATCCTTTCAAATACTCTACTATTACTTCACCTGAGCCTGAAAAACACCGGTTGTGGACGGAGTAACATGGGCAGGAGCCAGTCTTCCAGCTCCCTGCAGCCAAGAACAATTCACAATGGTTTTAAACTCCTTTATTTCTGCTTTTTTTTTTTTTTTTTTTAGCAACAGCGGAATCTCACAGCAAAGCAGCAACACACCTTTGCACAGTCACATATGTATTTTTAATGCATGTATGGAATTTTTAGGGCGATGCCTATCGAATAAAGCTTTTGAGGACACATTTTTTTTTCTCTTCCAGCTCCTGTTCAGGGACTTGAGAACTGTTTGCAAGGCGTGGAGGGGTGGGTTGCAGTATGTTGAGTCAGCCGTCGGTGTACAGCTCTGTAGTTTTGTTTCTATACAGTTATTTAGCAGCAGAAAACAACCCTATTTTCAAGGCATCGGTGTTCAGTGCCTTCACCCAGGGGCCAAGTTTTTGGCTACGTATATGAAACTGCCTGTATTTGGCATGTCGGGACAGAACCACTCCAATTGGGCTTATCTGTCTTTGTAATTCTCCTTCTCTGGCTTAAAAATGTAGAGTCATTTCCCTGCCTGTGGTTAACCCTCTGTTGATGGATGTTAAAGTTTCTTCTTTCCAGCCAGTGTTATTTTTAGTGGATTTATGTTTCCAGGGCTGATACGAGCCTTGAACACAGAGGGTTTACAGCTGCCAGGGTTGTCCATTAATCCATCCATCTCTCTGCACCGACTGCAACCACAGCATCTGAAATGGGCCTTTTCCCCCTAATTTCTCCTCCTGAGCCCACTGAGAACATGATGGGACCATCTCTGGGGGACACACCATAGCTTGAGTACTGTGATCAGGTCCAGCTCACTGTGTATTTCTTCAGATGCCTACAGCGGGATGAATTCAGGTTGGACGTAAGGTCTACTCTCATCGCAGACCACTTGTGGTGCATGAGGAGCATCCTTTGTAGACAGGGAAGGCCTTGCATTGAGCTGGAGGACTTTGTGCCCCACCAAAGACCTCTCACCAGACCACAGGGACCTCTAGATCGCTTCTGCTTTCATCCCTGGATCTTCCTCTGAGCCATAATCGTGCCCTCACCGGGAGCGATGGACGTCTTATCATCAGGGGTGTAAACGACAAACTAGACGATAAGAGCTGGGATTTAATGAGGAGTTTGAACCCGAGTCAGCCAGTCAGCAAGGTTTGCTTTTTCAGATTGCCAAGCAGACAAAACAGCAACAAGACCCTTCCTCACTCCTGCAGCAGTTATTTTTCTACCTGCTGTAAGTGTGACTTTGGCCAAGCTTTGCATTGCGTGTCACCCACAGTCCTCTCTTTGCTCTCCCTCTAAGGCCTTGTGTCCTCTTCTTTGCCAGTTAATTCAGCCATGGGAGCCCAGGAACCCCTCACATGAGCCCAAAATGTAATTTGAGCCTCAAAATGCCACCTCGCAAGCAGCGATGCTGGCGCAACATTGCTTGGTCACCTGTGCCCGCCTTGACGAAGGTCCATCCATCACCTCCCTGGAGGTATTTTTAGCATTTTGTACAGCAGAAAGTCACAGGAGGGTTCATCTTTCCTTCCACTCTTTTTTCTGCCTCGATGAGAACAGTTTGCAGTCTGGTTTATAATTATGGAAGTGTGCTTTTGGCTCATATATCGCCAAGGTGATGGACCTGAATTTTGAGCGAAGGGAGAAGAGGCATGTTCCCACATCACCCGCGTCTCTACAGAGCTGCAAATAAGCAGAGAATCATAGAATGGTTTGGGTTGGAAGGGACCTTAAAGATCATCAAGTTCCACCCCCTGCCCTGGGCAGGGACACCTCTCCCCAGACCAGGTTGCTCCAAGCTGCATCCAACCTGGCCTTGAACCCCTCCAGGGATGGGGCAGCCACAGCTTCTCTGGGCAACCTGGGCCAGTGTCTCACCACCCCCAAAAGAAAGAATTTCTTCCTGATATCTAATCTAAATCTCCCCTCTTTCAGTTTAAAACCATTAGCCCTCATCCTATGGGTCCACTCCCTGATAAAGAGTCCCTCCCCATCTCTCCTGTAGACTCCCCTTAGGGACTGGAAGGCTGCTCTAAGGTCTACCCAGAGCCGTCTCTTCTCCAGGCTGAACAATTTCAGTTCTCTCAGCCTGTCTTCTTAGGAGAGGTGCTCCAGCCCTCTGATCATCTTTGTGGCCTCCTCTGGACCCATTCCAACAGATCCATGTCCTTCCTGTGTTGAGGACTCCAAAGCTGGACACAATACTCCAGGTGGGGTCTCACCAGAGCAGAGTAGAAGGGTGGTGGTCTGTCTACAGGTATCTCAGTACAGGCTCTGCGGAGGTCTCCCGGGGAGGGAGGTGGTTCTCCTTGCTCACTCAGCTCTTCCTGGCTCTGGACGTGGTGGTGGATGTCTTTGCACCCTGGCAAAATATGAGACAGCGTCAGTGGACCGTGCAGATGGCCTTGCCCAGAGTGACTTTATGCATCTGTAACATGTTGTCCTGTTATGGTCCAGTTAGAGCATAATCACGTCTGATCCATGGCTGTTGTCTGTGCAATGAGGGATGGGCCACAAAGAGTTTGCTGATGGATTCAGACGTACCCCAGTTGGCACTTAGTCTGCATGTCTGAAATGCGGCTGGTTCCTGCCCTTTCGGAAGAGACTTCTAGGGGGGTGGAGCACTTGAAAGAACCAATCTGGGCTCCTAAATTCATAACACCTAACTCAAAGGCACGGAGAGAAAATAGAGTCCAGGTCATTGCACTGATTGGCTTTTTCATCTGGAGTTGGATCCACCTCATGTGGCCAAAGACCTGTCCAAGCCCCCACCGCACAGGCTCATTTTCAGCCAAGTCATGCTTTTACGCCCTCCCCAGACCTTGGTGTCACGCCGACGTGTCATCTCGCAGGTATTTGTCAGGTTTGGCCTTCAAAGAGTTTGCTTATGAAGGGGGTATTTGCAAGGCAGAGCCTTGCAAAGCCTTCCTTCCACAGGGATTTCTGCATGTAGTATGGGCACCTCGGGCATGCATCAACACATCCCTGGGACTTTTCCACCTGGACATCCCCAGGAAAGAAAGAAACAAAGAAAAAAAACCAGCATTTGGCCGATGTGGCAAAGCTTGCATTCATCCAGACTGTGTTAAAAGCAGATTTGAGTGAAAAGCAGCCCATCAGTGCAGGGAAAGGAAGAGCAGAGGATCAAACCCCAGTGTGCATCCCACAGTTCTTCTGGCCACCTGTAGGACGCTGGTCCTGTGTCCTTTCTGATGGTTCACCATATGCTAGGTGCAGCCTGGGGTAGGAGCACCAACGCTGCAAACACCCACCTCGCTCTCAGTGTAGACACAGCCACTATTTTTGGTAATATTGGGGCAAAGAACACATCCTCTGCAATTCACTGGTTAATGGTACAACCCCTTTGGAGCCCAAAGCTGGAATCAGCTGGTTTCATAGCGCTTACTTTTTGGTTCACGGAGTTAAGAGCTATTTAACATTACAGAGGTTTTGAAACGGAGCCACTTCTTGTCCTTTTCGGCTGCACTTACACCTCTTTTTTCACAAGTGGAAGCAAAGTTCAGGCCAAAACTGCAAGAGAGACTTCACAGCGAGCTTTGTGCTGGAGGGCATTAAAAACAAAATAAAACATATAAATAATTTCTTTTTTTTTTTTTTTAAAAAAAAAAAAAAGCCCCACCCTCGCTTTTCCCAACCAGACAGATAGGAAGATTTATGCAGGTCACTGAGCAGAGCCAGATTCTGGCTGTTGGCAGCAAGTCAGGGTATAGCTGCCTCTCTACGCTCTAAAATTAGAGCACCTAAAAATTAACTGTGCGGCCACAGAACTTTGGTCCCTGCACTGAGCGAGCACGGGAAAATTAGTAGTAGAAAGTTAACCAGCCCCACTTTTCGTCCAATAGCAAGGTTTTTGCAAAACAAGAAATGATGTTAAAAAAGAAAAAGAAAATTTGACTTGAGTGTTTTTTTCAATTATGTTTGCATCCTTCATTAAGAAAGGTTGGGGGCAATGAGGCGTGGGGAACTGGTTAAATATAATAGGGAAAAAAAGTTTCCCTTTGCTGAAGGTGGGAGACTTCCATGTTCTTTTGGGAAGCGTCACATTAATCTCATGTTACACTTCTCAAAAAAAATATAAAAAGAGCATTTTCAGCTCTCCCCCATGACAAAGACTGCATTTCCCTGAAGGCTTCCTTGTAAACTCCTCAAATCTCTGTGTTTCCAACCAGAAAGTAACCCTGGGACCACACCACCCTCCAGCCACAGGTGGGGAAACTGAGGCACAAAGCCTGGAGGGGTGACCATTCAAACCCAGAATTTGCATTTCCGATGAAACCAAGGGCTCCTCCTCACCTCCATCCCAGCTCCCACGCCAGGAGAATCCCTCTTGAAAGACTCTTAGAATCATAGAATCATAGAATCATAGAATGGTTAGGGTTGGAAGGGACCTCAAAGATCATCTAATTCCAACCCCCCTGCCATGGGCAGGGACACCTCCCACTAGATCAGGTTGCTCAAGGCCCCATCCAGCCTGGCCTTGAACACTTCCAGGGATGGGGCATCCACAACCTCCCTGGGCAACCTGTTCCAGTGTCTCACCACCCTCATAGTAAAAAATTTCTTCCTGATATCTAATCTGAATCTTTTTTCTTCCAATTTGAAA